>JANZLD010000003.1:22926638-22945228 GCA_026413575.1 Erythroxylum carthagenense | reverse complement strand
AACAATTTGTGAAAGAAAAATAATTTAATTAAGTTGGACTTGATTATAAAGTTTGAGAAACTTTGAGAATCAAATATGAGATATTTAATTTTATTAAAATTAAATTAATTAGAATTAGAATTTGATTCTTATTATAATTAAAGAGTTTTAATTTTAATAAAAGATTGCCTTGATTTTTCTATTTAAAGAGAAGAGCTTTCTAGAAGCTAGCACTTTTTGTCTTCTTCCTCCAAAGGCAGTTTGGAAATTGCTCTGTGGATATCATCAGAGGCTAGACAAGTGAACAACTTATGATTGATCATTTAGAGAAACGATTCAAAGTTTTTCTTCGAAAAGCGAACAAGGTACGATTTCTAAATCAAATTTTGTTTTATTTAAGTTTAATCAATTATCGAGATCCACTCGGAATCTGTAAAAAAAATTATTTTCCGTTACATCCGTAATTCGATCACGGTTGGATTCTAACAGTGATATTAGAGCCTCCTTTAATTGTTAATCTTGAATTAGAGGCTTGATTATTATTATTGATTTGACTTTAATACTTCGGAAAAAGACAAATAACTTTAGGGTATGTTTGGGAGTTTAGGATGGAATGACAATTAATAGAACGGAACGAAATGGAGTGGAATGGAATGGAATGAAATGGGTCACTCCATTGTTTGCAAGTTTAAATAAAATAAGAGAGAGACTCCTTTAACCATTGTTTGGAAGTGATACTAAAAATAAATGGAATGGAATAACTTGTAATATTTTTTTTTCCAAAATTACCTTTGTAATAAAATATGCATAGTTGCCATGAAACTATTTTAGTAACCCCAAAGCATTTTAAATTGTAAGATGTCTAAAATATAGTTTTCTCATTTTCTAATATAAGCAATTAACTTTCTTGTTCTTTTTCATTAACTGTCATCGCACTGTACTCTTCGTTAGACATTTATTTATGTATCTTGTTATGGTTGATAATCATTCTTGGCGTTGTAAATCTATTTCTACATTTCGCAGTGTATATTAATAATATATTTAAAATTTATGAGCATTCACAATGCTAGCTTTATTAAGAACATTTGAGCCGTGATTATTAATAACATATTTTAAATTTAAATTTTTGACGTAATAGTTGAAAAATGAAGCTCGTGTCTCACGAATACATGAAGCTCATTTGCTGCATACTTAAATATAAAAGAAACCTTTTTTTTCATCTTATCACCATTAACGTAACTATTGTTTATAGCATTGAGATTAACAGTTCTATAAATTATAATATCCTCTAAGCAATATTATTTTGAGGGCATTTTTGTCATTAAATTAAGGTTTAAAAGGCAAGTCATGCCATTCCATCCCTGAGCTCCCAATTTGGGAGGTCACAAAATATTAGATTTTGAATGGCAAAGGATGGCTTCCAAAGCCATTAATTGTCATTCCATCCTGTTTTAAAATTGAATCCCAAACAATGGTCTGAGTCATTTGGGTCATTCCATTCCATTCCCTTCCATCCCTCCACCCACATCCAAACATACCCTTAGTGACTATTTTGTTAAAGTTTTGAAATTGTTTCCCAAAGCTGGACAGGAAATTGTTTCTGTTTGTTTGTTTGTGTTCATCGAATGTATATGTTTTCTGATTATATATGTTCTATTTATTGAACCCTAAAATCAACAAAAGCATGTTTGTGTTTTCTGAGTTTATCCGATTTGGGTATGTATACGATCTGAAAATTGTTTTCATGTGCTTGCAATTGTTCCACATATCTGCCCTAGTTTTGGGTTTTGGGTTTTTGCGTATGCTTTTGGGTTTATACTTTTCCGAAGCCATATTTTTTCCTCTATGGATTGCTCATTAAACATCTGGAAATCTTGCGTTTTCTGAATGTCTAGGCTTTCTGAAACCCCTAATTACTTGTTGTTCTAAAATCCCTAATTTTATCTGCTTGTATTGAATGTTTATACACGATATTGTGTTATTATTAAGTTTGTGAAACGATACTGCCTTGTGTTCGTCGATTCTGTGTTTCTGCTGATGTTTTCTAGAGAAGTCGATGGGTGCTAATCATCCATCGACTAGCGACACGTCACCATCGTGCGACGAATCGTGACCGCAGGCGATAGTGTGCGACACCACATGTGTTTTTGCTAATGTTTTCTAGGGAAGTCGATTGGCGCTAATCGTCCGTCGACTGGCAACACGTCACCATTGAGCGACGAATCGCGACCATAGGTGACCCATCGTGTGTGACGCCATTGATGGGCGTCGTACAATGCCTCTGGTTGGCATCTCCAGTGATGTCATAGGCGACGCGAGATCGATGGACGGCATCGCTTGAGCTGTTCGTGGTTGCGCAGTGGAGAGGACACGCCAGTGACCACTGGTGTGACTGTTGAGGCTGCAACAAACGTGGTGTTGCGGTTATTGCGATGTGGCTGCGGTTCATGGAATGTGGAAGAAGCAGTTGTGGAAGAGACGAGGGCGTGGAGCAGCTCCAGAAGTAGTTGGATGATTTTGGAGAAGACGATAGGAGCGTGTCCCACACGCACCCCTCATCCCCGTAGGCATCTCCTGCAAACGTGACTGGCGCGTGCCTTTGACCGCGTGACCTATTCCGCCACGTACAGTGCACGCGCCAGACACCCATCAACCCCTTTTTAATGTGTTTTAAAAATGTTTTACAACCCAAAATTGCCTTTTATTAATTGAACAAGATTAAATTAATTTTCACTCCTAATAAAAATGAAAAATGTTTTATTAAAATTTTGAAAATTGTTTTCAAAGGAATATTTATTAGGAAGGGTTTTGGAATTTAATTTAATAATTCAATTCTAATTTAAATTTTCAAGAGTTGAATTATTAAATTAAATTTATTATCAAATCAATAATTAGAATCTAGCCAAAGTTTTAAATAATTTCTTTCATAATTGGATTATGTTTGAAGTTATAAATATAATGAGATTATATTTTTGACGAGATTAGACTTTTTTTTAATTTTAAATCCATCAATTAAATATTAAGTACATATTATTAACGTGATAAATGTCTTCCATTATTTGAAAATAAAACCAGAGTTTTGTTTATTATAAGGCTTTTTGAGTAAACTTAAGGTCTCTTTAATCCGAATATGTTTTATCTCAAATTAATGGGTTCTACTTAACTAAATTGTATGATTTGGATGATCATATAAATTTAGAGACAGGGTTAGGAATAATATATTTGATACATTTAGCAAAAGTTGTCACTTAAATGTACTAGAAGACATATGAGATGTGATTGAAAAGTTGCTTTCTACCTAATTTATTTTAGTTGGTTTGTTGAGTAAACTCAAGATCAATTAATTTTAAATAGGATCCTAGTCCACTAAAAAATTATTTGATAATTTTTCTATATAATAGTGGGGGCTATTATTTTGTACAAAATAGTGGGAGTAATCAAATAAATTTAAAGTCCTTATTTTATTTGATTTTGGTTATAAACTAATAAATGCTCCTTTTATGTTTTCCAGTTATTGAATTTGAAGATGAGTACTAACCTGACATTGAGGAGCATCTTAGATGCTAATAAGCTGACTGGACCTAACTTTTCGGACTGGCTACAAAACCTAAGGATAGTTCTTAGGCAAGAGAAGAAGTTGCATGTTCTTGATATTCCTGCTCCATCTGAACCTTGCTTAGATGCTACTGATGAAGAATGAGAGAAATATCAGCGTTATATTGATGACAATGAACAAGCTACATATATGATGTTAGCTTGTATGTCTCCTGAACTTCAGAGGCAGCATGAGAATGTAGATGCACCTACTATGATACTGCATCTTAAGAAGTTATTTGCTGCACAAAGTAGGGTGGAGAGATATCAAATCTTTAAGGCACTGTTTCAATGCAAGATGACATAAGGATCTTCAGTCAATGTACATGTGCCGAAGATGATTGGGTACATTGAAAAATTGGCCCAGTTAAGTTTTGTCATGAACCACGAGTTAAGCGTTGATCTGGTACTGTAGTCTCTGAGTTCGAGCTTTTTACAATTCGTCATGAACTTCAACATGAATCAGAAGGACATGATATTGCCTGAACTATTGAACATCCTTAAGACTACAGAAGGGTACCTTAAGAAGGAACCTCATTTCGTACTTGTTATTAGTTCTTCTAAAAGCAAGAAAAAAGGCTTTAAAAAGAATAAAAACAAGCAACAGAAGGCTTATACTCATGTAGTAAAAGCCAAAGGAGGTATCAAGAAGAAGAGCAATGACAAGGGCACTTGTTTTCATTGTGGGGTCAACGGACATTGGAAGAGAAATTGCCCCTTTTATCTTGCTAGCCTGAAAGATAAAAGGCTTAAGGAAGCTAGTTCTTCAGGTATGTTTATGATTGAGATCAATCTTTCTACTTCTATTCCACATTCTTGGGTATTAGATACTGGTTGTGATTCTCACTTGTGTAATAATAAGCAGATGTTAACAAGGAGTAGATCATTGAAGAAAGGAGAAGTGGACCTGCGAGTTGGCAATGGAGCAAGAGTTGTTGCATTAGCTATAGGGACTTGTAGTTTAGCTTTGCCTTCTGGCCTTATATTAGAACTTGATAATTGTTATTATGTACCTGTTATCGCAAGAAACATCATTTCTATTTCTCATTTGGATTTGAATGGATTTGTCTTTATTATTAAGAATAGCAATTGTTCTTTTTATAAAGATGATGTTTATTATAGATCTAGATTGCTTACAAATAGTTTATATGAGTTAGATCTAGAAAGGCCAATTCTTAACATAAATGGTAAGAAAAGTAAATTAAGTAACCAAACTCCGTCTTATTTATGGCATTGTAGGTTAGGTTATATTAATGAAACTAGAATCACAAAATTGCATAAATAAGGATATTTGGATCCTTTTGATTATGAATCATATAAAATTTGTGAATCTTGTTTATTGGGAAAGATGACCAAACTACCCTTTAAGGGAAAGGGACAACGTTCTAGTGAGTTACTAGAATTATTACATTCAGATGTATGTGGACCTATGTCCACAAATTCTAAAGGTGGATACTCATATTTTATTGCATTCATAGGTGACTATTCTAGATATAGTTATATGTACTTGATGAAACAAAAGTTTGAATCATTTGAAAAGTTCAAAGAATTTAGACTAGAAGTAGAGAAACAAAATGGCAAAAGTATTAAGACACTTATATCAGATCGAGGTGGTGAATACTTAGATCACAAGTTTCTTGGTTACTTAAAAGAGAATAGGATTCTCTCACAATGGTCTCCTTCTGCAACTCCACAACATAATAGAGTATCTGAGAGGAGAAATCGTACACTATTAGATATGGTACATTCCATGATGAGTCATGCAGCCCTTCTAATATCCTTTTGGGGATACGTAATTGAAACCGTAATATATCTTCTAAACAGAATTCCATCTAAATCGGTTGATAAGACACCATACGAGATATGGACTAGTAGTAGACCTGTATTATCATATTTAAAGATTTGGGGATGTGACATTTATGTGAAGCGTATTGTATCTGGTAGGCTTTAAGCTAAATCAGATAAATGCAAATTTGTGGGGTATCCGAAAGAAGTTTTTAGTTATCAATTCTATCATCCAATTGATCAAAAGGTGTTTGTCTCAAGATATGCTACATTTTTAGAAAGAGAATTTATTCTCAAAAAAAGTAGTGGGAGTGAAGTTGAACTTAGAGAAGTTCAAGAACCATAATTTCAAATCGATATGGAACAAGAACCTCAAGTTGATACATATGATGTACAACAAAGAGTTCAAGAAACACATAGTTTGCGACGAACTAGTAGGATACGTCTTCCTCTTATTAGATTAGATCTACATATTAAGCATGGAGAGGATAACATATCACTCATAGATGATGAGCCGACTACTTTTAAAGAAGCAATGTCAGACATTGATTCTTTAAAATGGCAAGAAGCCATGAAATCCAAAAAATAATCTATGTACACTAACCAAGTATGGACTTTGGTGAATGCACCTAAAGGTATTGTACCTATTGGGTGCAAATAGATTTAAAAAAAAACTGACATGAATGGAAATGTAGATACGTACAAAGCAAGGTTGGTAGAGAAAGGTTACAGACAAAAACAAGAAGTTGATTTTGATGAAACCTTTTCGCCAGTAGCAATGCTTAAATCTGTAAGGATTTTACTGGCTATAGCTGTAACATCCCATCACTGATGGGAAGGGTAAAATATAATGAGTTTTGACTGAGTGATGTAGCACGCCACCTTCGCAGGGCACGGACTCGGATATCACCATCGATATCGGGTTCGGGTCATATGAGAGTGGGGTGTTACAATAGCTGCATATCATGATTATGAAATTTGGCAAATGGATGTCAAAATAGCATTTCTCAATGGGAATTTGCAAGAGGATGTGTACATGACACATCCTGAGGGTTTTGAATCCAAAAAATTTCCTGATCAAGTATGCAAGTTGTAAAGGTCCATTTATGGACTTAAGCAAACATTGCGAAGCTGGAACATCTATTTTGATGAAATAATCAAAGAGTTTGATTTTATCAAAAATGTGGATAAACCTTGTGTTTACAAGAAGGTAAGTGGGAATGCAGTCGTTTTCTTAGTGTTTTATATGGATGACATATTGCTTATAGGAAATGACATTTCAATGCTCCAGTCTATTAAGATAGGGTTATCTAAGAACTTTTCCATGAAGGATATAGGAGAAGCAGCTTATATACTAGGTATAAAGATCTATCGAGATAGATAAAAAAGGTTGCTTGGATTATCTCAATCCACGTATACAGATAAAGTGTTAAAGAGGTTTAGCATGAAAAATTCCAAGAAGCGATTCTTAACCATGTCGCATGAGATTTCTCTCTCAAAGAGTATATGTCCACAAACACAAAAGGAGAGAGATAAAATGGATTGTATTCCATATGCGTCGGCAATTGGATCAATCATGTATGCGATGCTATGTACTAGACCAGATGTTGCTTATGCTTTGAACATAACAAGCAAATATCAAGCTAATCCCGGTGAAGGTCACCGGACGGCTGTGGAAAAACATCTTGAAGTACTTAAGAAGGACTAAAGATATTTTTTTGGTCTATGAAAGAGCTGAACTGAGAGTTTAGGGTTATTCAGATTTTAATTTTCAGTCAGATCAAGACGATAGTAGATCGTAGTTAGGGTACATTTTTACTCTTTATGATGGTGCAGTTAGTTGGATGAGTTCCAAATAACCAACCGTTGTAGATTCAACGATTAAAGCAGAGTATATCTCAGCGTTAGAGGCGACAAAGGAAGCGGTTTAAATCAAAAAGTTCATCACTAAACTTGGAGTGGTTTTTAGAATTGTTGAGCCCATAGTATTGTATTGTGACAACAACGGTGCCGTTGCGTAAGCAAAAGAACCCAGGTCTCATCAACGGTCCAAACATGTACTCAGAAAGTTTTACTTGATTAGGAAGATAGTGGAGTGAAAAGACATAACATTGGAGCGAGTTTTCACTAAAGAGAATCTAGCAGATCCTCTTTCTAAGCCATTGTCTCGAAAGAGACATGATAGACATATGGATGACTATGGTATTCGATACATTAGCAATTGACTTTAGTGCAAGTGGAAGATTATTACTTTATGCCCTTGCAGCCAATTTATTTTGGTTGTAAATATTTGTATCACATTATTATTAATTAATAAAAGACACTCTTTATCTTTATGTATTTGTTAATTATTTAATTATTATTCTTAAAGATAAAATCCTTATAATAATTACTGTGTAATTGAAATTATGAGGAGATTATAATTATGAGATCCAATTTACACTTATGTATTATTCCTAAATGCTCCTAGTTGTAGTTTCTTTAAGACTGGATATTGTTGAAACGATAAAACTAGCACACATTATGTTTCTTTCTTATGAAGAAAGTAATTGATCTCATTAATTAAAGCATAGAGATACTTAAACTAATTTATGAGTGATTATTAGAGAATAAGTCATTGAACTAACCCGATTACGAGAATTCCAAATAGAATATTGCTTATGTGTCTATAGACTATCTCATAATGATGGTTGTATAATTAATTATCAGACTTGAGATTACCAAGATATCTATTGTGGGAATTATTATGTTTTGATGCTACTTATGAATCGTCATAGGATAATTCTGTCGGTAGTAATTGGATATAATATGAACCATATATATATAATTGAGTAAGTTGATAAAGTATTCGTCACTCTAAAGTAATTAGAGAGAATATTCTACTGTTCTTGATTGGTAATAATTTATGAAATTCTAGTGAATTGATATTTGAAAAGGAGTTTTTAAATTTTAATTATAAATCAATTAATAATTAGCAAGAATGAACATAATTGGATGATAAGAGTAGACACTACATCCATACTCTGTCTAATTAGAATAATGGATGACGAAAGGATTAAACTATACATTATAGTTATGCATGGACAGGTTAAGTCAATCACTTTGACAATCCTAATATTTGGATACTCATGACATGTTACTAGACGTCAATCATGATTTATGATTATGAATTTTTTAATTAGAGAATTAAAGATAAATTAAAAGAAACTTTAATTTATCTAATTCTAATTGTGAATTATAATTATAATTTATAATTATTGCTAGTTTATTAGGAACTTAATGGGTCACACATCAAAAAGCAATTTGTGAAAGAAAAATCAATTTAATTAAGTTGAACTTAATTACAAAGTTTGAGAAACTTTGAGAATCAAATATGAGATATTTGTTTTTATTAAAATTAAATTAATTAGAATTAGAATTTGATTCTAATTATAATTAAAGAGTTTTAATTTTAATAAAATTAGACTGCCTTGATTTTTTCTATTTAAAGGGAAGAACTTTATAGAAGCTAGCACTTTTTGTCTTCTACCTCTAAAGGCAGTTTGGAAATTGCTTTGTGGATACTATCAAAGGCTGGACAAGTAGACAACTTATGATTGATCACTTAGAGAAAAGATTCAAAGTTTTTTTTCGGAAAGCGAATAAGATATGATTTCCAAATCAAATTTTATTTTATTCAAGTTTAATCAATTATTCGGATCCGCTCGGAATCCGTAAACAATTTTGTTTTCCATTACGTCTGTGATTGGTTGGATTCCATCAATAACAAAGCTTAATTGATGGTTGTTAATGAAAGTAAAAGTAGGAAAATATGATAATGATAGTCAGTGTCTCTGCATTGAGTTAGATTTTTGGAACAACTTTAGAAACGCAAAAATATGCATTGGGATCTGCAGAAAAGATATCTTGTATAGTTTTTGCCTGTACAGACTTGTATGCCTAATGGGGTTACCAAATGTTTGTCATCTTTATTCCTCAATTCTTCCAGATTTGGAGAGGTATGCTTGGGCCAATCACATAATTAACTATGCCATGCCTACCTTGTGGCAGGTGCTAGAATTGCTTTTGTGACCCCCAGAAAAGCATTCTTGTTCATATTTTCAGTGATGCTCTGTTCACTGTTCCTATCTGGCTATTCAAATTATCACCATTTACCGAAACCGAGAAGAAGACACGAAACCATTTTACAAAAAATGTAAATTTGAAAGCTCCTCTAAGTTGAACAAAAGTAGCGGTGACTCCCCGAATAGCACAACAGCATACATGCAGGGGGAAAAAAAAAAGTAGAGACTAATTTTTCCTTTTACTTTCTGCATTTTATACTGGGAAACATCAGCCTTTTCTTTATCATAAGTAATTAAAGCAAAGTTCTACTTTAGTCACAGTGATGACCATTACTTGTCAGCTTCACTACATCTTTCCATATTAGTTCCATATTAGCTCCTTTGGCTTGAAAAGCATACAGATGCTCCCATTTGATTTGATTTCTTCAACAGGGATAGTGTACAAGCACATACATTAGACATCAACAGCTAAAGAAGTGAGTTTGTTCTCAGAATCTGCAGTATTTGTACTTGCACGCTTGCACGTTGTCACTGCGGAGTCTCTGGACAGTGTGAATGAGTGAGAAATTTAAATTATATATTTTTTGCATATGTACTTGCATACATCAATCAATCAAGCTTGCATTGCATTCTCTTCAAGAGAATTTTCACATTTGTTTTTCTTGATCCTCAATCAATCTGGCTTCATCTTTAGGGATTCAGATCTCAATCATCTTTTGTTTCGCGTTTCTTCAACTGCATTTTCTTCGCCTTCCTCCTGTTCGATTTTTTGCCTCTGTGAATGATGGCACCTGAATCATCTTCAGCTTCTCCTCAAATTGATCTTTCAAGCCCTCTTTACCTCCATCCTTCTCATCATCCAGGAAAGTTGTTGGTTTCTAAGCCTTTTGATGGCACTGGATTTGGTTAATGGAAGAAAGCTATGGCTATAGCCTTGAGTTGGACAATTGGCAACATTGCATTCACATGATGACTTCCTGGATTCTCAATGTTCTCTTCAGAGAATTGCTGAAATTGTTCTCTACTCAAATCCGGCTCAAGAAATTTGAAAAGAATTGCAGGACAAGTATGGACAATCTAATGGTGGAAAAATGTATCAGCTTCAGAAGGATATTTGCTCCGTATCACCAGTGATATCGCCAGTTACTTTACCAAGATGAAGAAATATTGGGATGAATTTGATGCTCTTTCTGTACTAACTACTTGCACGTGTGGTTGCAAATGTGGAGCCTCTCAAGCCCTGGCTAAATTTAAACAGGATCAAAGATTGATTCAGTTCCTTATAGGGTTAAACAGTGATTACAACACTGTAAGGGGAATTATTCTCATAATTACAACAATGGTGAGAAGCTTATGCCTTGCTCATTCAAAAGGAAAAACAAAGAGAGGTCCATGTTGTTGCATAGTTTCTTTCGGAGTCAGCATCTATTAATGCATCCTCGGGGCAATTTCAAGGCAGTTTCAATGATGGCAAGAAAGTCTTATCATATGCAGTCATTGCAAGAAACAACGGGATCCAGTCAGCAAGTGCTACAGCCTCATTGATTTTCCTAAGGACTTCAAATTCACCAAGGGAAGAAAACATGTTTTTGGGGAACAGGAGGTTCACAATCAAACAATTCTGATAATATGTCAGACAAGACTAGGCACAACAGGCCCCAACTTCATGGTTCAACCACTTGGCTATCATCAACAAATCTCAGCTGGCTGGTAAAAGGATTGCCAATGCAGTTACGACCACTCCAGAATGTGGAGTAGGCTGTAGGCTCCTACCAAATTTGCTCTTTTGTCAATTTTGCTGGCAAGTTGGCTTGCACTTCTCATAATTTTGATGGTAATTGCATTTGCCATAATTGTTCGGTGTCTGCTGTTTCCACATGGATTATTGTTTGAGTTAACATCGCAGAAAGCTAAGCATGAAATAGTGTGGCAGTCGACTTATGACGTATAATATCGTCTCTCTGATTAGCAAAGTAAGCATATAAATATCAGAGTACATTACAATTCAACAAATTAGAGTTTCTTAGAAATCTATCAAATTAAGTTTAATGGTAGAAAAAAGATTGATTTTTAAAAAGTTTTCAATGGTGAGACTTGATGACTGAGCATGTAGCTTGTTTAATAATAATATATTTTTCTCCAATTAAAAATAAAAGGAATTAGTTGATAAATTGGTAAGACTATTGACAATTTAAGACTTAAAGAATTTTTAATTCAAGGATAAGTTTAAGAGTTGAGTTAGGTTACAATGTTAGCGACATTTGATTAGTTCACATATAATATTTATATTATTTTTTTGTTGTTATTTTTTAATCAATGTTTAACAGAAGTTTTTTTGGAAAATTAAAAACTAGAAAGTTTTTTTCAAAATTTTACAGATTATGGGGTAGAGAGATTTATGTCTTTTACCCCAAAAAATAATGAAAAATATCTCAATAACTAATATATCATAATAAATTTAGAATCACTTTAATTACTTAATGTACAAATAAAATTGTTTAATGGGGTGCTTGTTTGGGGGTATTGGGAAAAAATGTATAGGTATGGAATGAAAACTCATGTTTAGTATCAACAGAGGTAACACTTTCATTCTCCCATTTTCAGCAATATTTGATTCCTATGAATTACTAGAGGAATGGGATTCATTGTTAGCTACATTCTATTCACATTCTTTATTATATTCATTCCTATTCTTATTTTCATTACCCTTTGTGAACCAAGCATCTCCTCAATCTAAAATAGATAGTAAAAGGCACAGATTTATGTATACAAATTTATGGATATGACTATTGTTTGGAATAAAGATTGATAAAATACTCAACCTTTAAATAAAAATAATTGTGTAATTGAAAAAAGTGTCAAGATACTTAGATAAAATACTCAACCTTTAAATAAAAAATAATTATTTAGCTTAAAAAAAGTCTCACAAACTTTGTAAATAAAATAGTTATTTAATTTAAAAAAGTCTCACAAACTCTAAAAAAATTTATGGATATAGCTATTGTTTAGAACAATGATTGGTAAAATACATAATCTTTAAATAAAAATATGTAATTAAAAAAATTCTCAATACTCAATCTTTTTAAATAAAATGCTCAACCTTTAAATAAAAAATAATTATTTAATTAAAAAAGTCTTACATACTCAATTTTTTTAAATAAAATACTCAACCTTTAAATAAAAATAATTATTTAATTAAAAAAAAGTCTCACAAACTCTAAGAAATTCATGGATATGACTATTGTTTCAAATACGGGATTCTATCTCTTCTTTTTAGATAAAATACTCAACCAAAAGTCTTTCGGTTGTTTTTAATTTCTTGAAAAGTTTAAGAATCTTTTAATTTTGTGTGTTTCTTTTATTATATATTCAGAAATTTTATTATAAATATAGTTTTGTAAAAGAAAAGAAAATGTGAAGATTCAAAGAGAGTTTTTTATTTAAGGAAAATTGTGTTCTCCTTTTAATACAAGATTTTTTTTCTCTATTTTGACATTTAGTTTCTTTTTTCATTTAATTTTACAGCGATGTCAAAGTTTTATATAACGAGTTGTGAGGTTATTTGAGTTTAAGTTTGTGAGTGATTTTAGTGTAAACATATGAGATTAAGAATTAAACAATTTGAGAGTGAGTAAATATGGTCTCAAGTGATTTTTCTTTAATTTTCTCATCCACCATTTAATAGAGATAACTATCTAGTTTTAGTAATGAAAATGAATGCCTATTTGAAGATAATGAATTTGCAAGAATCAATTGAATTTGATGTCTATCCTCCACCACATAGAGCAAATCCTACCATAGTTGAAATAAGGAACCATCAAAAACAAAAAAGCTAAGAAGTCTAAACTCTCATTTGTATTATACTGCCTTAAGTGATGCAATATTCTCTAGACAATAAAACAAACTTAAGAGAAATTGAAGAGTTTGAAGGGACTGATAGAGTTGAGACAACTAAGCTCCTTAATATGAGTTTAAGATGTTCAAAATGAAAGAATTTGAGTTAGTTAAAGACTATACAACCAAGGTCATGGAGTTGGCTAACCATATAAGAATTCTTTTGTGAAAATTAAAAATTTTCATTAACAACCCCAAAACATTGGCATTATTACATAGGAGAATCCTTGCTTAAACTAGTGGATATAACACTTATCACATTAAACTAGTCATAAACAGGTCGGATATCAAATATATGGAATAATCTTTTCCCTCTCCCTAGTTTAAGTACAGGTCTCGTAGGAGTTTTCCCTTTAAAGATTCCATCTTCGCTTCATTAAGGAGCTAATTTCTTCATTTTAGACCAATTTCTTCCTTCTGTTTTGGTAAATCCACCAAGATCCATGTTTTACTCCTCTCAATTGCTTTAATCTCTTCAGCCATAGCCATACGCCATTCATCATTTTCTGTTGCATCTTCATAGCTACTAGGTTCTTACATGATTGATAAAAGGTTGATTCACAACTCACTAACAAGCATATTTACATGATTGATAAATTTCAACAAGACTTCTTACCCTTGTTGATCTTAACATTAGTGACCCCTATTATGTTAGTGAGCTGTGAATCAACCTTTTCCCATATCTATGCCTCATTTTTATTAAAGATCACATCACAAATAATAATTAATTTCTTTAAAATATGATCGTAAAGTCTATATCCTTTAGTTTCTTTGTTATAGCCAACAAAAATGCATTTAGCACTCTTGTCATCAAGCTTTCTTCTTAATTCAGTAGGGATAAAGGCATAAGAAATGCAACCAAATGTTTTCAAATGACTTATATTGGGTTTGCGGCCATGCCATGCTTCATAAGGAGTCATGTTTTCAACAGCTGTAGTTAGAAAACTATTAAGAAGAAAGACATCAACATTTACAGCTTTAACCCAAAAAATTTTTGGGAAGATTTTTGTCTTTCAACATACTTCTAGTTGCTTCAACAATTGTTATGTTTTCAAGCTTAACAACTTCGTTTTTTGGGGAGTATATCTTGCTATAAGTTGTCTTTAGATGCCATGATTGCTATAAAAGTTGTTAAATTCTAAGGAAGCAAATTCATGGCTACAGTCAATGCGAAGTTTCTTCAAAAGGTAACTACTTTGGTTCTTTATCATCACTTTTAATTGTTTAAAGCATTCTAATACTTTTGACTTCTCTTTCAGAAAATAAACCTAGCACATTCTTTGAAAATCATCAATGAAAGGTAGGAAATATTTACTTCCAGTTAAAGAAGGTGTTTGTATTGGACTGCACACATTATATGAACCGACATAAGAGGTTTTGAAGCTCTTTAAGAGCCCATTTTTGGAAATTTCTCTCGACTATGCTTCCCATAAATACAAGCTTCACAAAGTTGTCTTTTAATGTTGCTCTTTGGAAGACCATCCACCGTATTCTCAACAAAGTTAATTTATCAAAATGAAGATGATCAAATATTTAATGCTAAAATAAGGAATCATCACTAATTACATTGAAGACATTAATAGGAATTTGAAAAAATGCAATAGAAAACATCTTACATTTCCCTTTTTAGAAGAGTAGAGTAAGTTCATACTTTTCTCATCATATACCATGCATTCATCGTTATCAAACACAACATATTAGCCTTTCTTCATCAACTGATCCATATTGACCAAATTATGTGCTAAGCCAGGAACACACATAACATCATGCAAATATTTTTGTCTAAAATTTGAAATCACAAAATAGTACTAATTCCATATACTTGAATACGATTGTTGTTCCCCATCCTTACTTCAGTCATCAAGGACTCATTAATTTCAATAAAGAAATTTTTTTTTACTAGTCATATGATTACTATATTCATTGTCAAAATACCAAATATCTTCCAAATTATCATTACCAACAAATAAGCAAGCAAAAAACAAGTTTTCTTCTAAACTATCATTTTCTTCATGTGAATCAGACTGATTTGTAGCCCTTTTATAGTAGTATTACTCAATATGAACTGGTCTTTTACAATAATAACATTGAAGAGAAATTTTGTTTTGCCCATTCTTTTCTTTATATCAACAATCTTTATAATGATTTGATCTTCCACAATATGAGCAAGGAGGAGAATTAGAATTATTACCTCCATTAGATTTTCTTTGTTGGCCATTGCTTCTTCCTTTACCTCTTCCTCTTCCTCGTAATGATCTGACTCGCCCCTAATTTGAGTTTCCACAACTTGAACCATTTGAATTTTTCTTTAAATTAATCTTTAATTGAAATGTATTGGTTTATGCCTTACAACCAATCGCTTTGGTTGTAATTTAGTGACAAATTATTTAAAGGTATTCTTTATTTTGTACATATTTAGATGTATATAATAAAGTCCATGGGATAATTATACATTGGAAATAAAATTATAATGAGATTATAATTATTAGATTCATATTGCATTTATGTATTATTCCTAAATGTTCCAAGTCATTGTTTTATTAAGATTGGACATTAATAGAATGTAAAAAGACTAGTACACATTTTGTTTTTCCTTATGAAGGAAGTAATCGATCTCATAGGCTAAAGTATAGAGATACTTAAATAAACATGTAGGTGCTTGCTAGAGAATAAGTTCACTGAACATACCTGATATGAGAAATCCATTTGAAACATTACTTGTATGTCTATAAAATTCTCATTGTGATGATTGTATAAGTGATCCTTTGATTTGAGGTCATCAAAGTTATTTTGTATAGGAATTGCTACGTTTTGATACTACTTATGAACTGTTTAATCATAGGTCGTTTAATAGTTAGTCATTGGATGTAACGTGAACTATATGGAAATAGTTGAATAATCAAGATAGGATTCATCACTCAAAAGTAATTAGGGAGAATGTTTCATTGTTCTCTATTAGTATTGATTCGAAAAATCCTTGGCCAAGGTGAAATGACGCTTTGTAAATAGTTTACAAATGTCATTAATTTGAATCAATAGCTAATGAAAGAGAACTAATATGATTAGACTCAAAATAGAGTAGACATTAATTCCATGCTTTATGTCTAATGGGAACATTGTATGATGAAAGGATTGAATTATACGAAAAAATTATGAACGGAAAGGTTAGCCAAAACCACTTTGACATTCCTAAATATTTAGGTGGTCATGATGCGTTGCTGGACGCTAATCTTAATTTATGATTATAAATTATTTAATTGGAGAATTAAAGATAAATTAAAAGGAGTTTTAATTTATTTAATTTTAATTATGAATTAAAATTAGATTTTATAATCATTATCAACAAATTTAAGAACTTAATGGGTCTCACATATAGAATAAGTTGAAGAGAGCAAAATTAATTTAATCAAGTTGGATTTGATTGTAAAGTTTGAGAAACTTTATGATTAAATATGAGATATTTAATAAATAAGGATCAATATGAGATATTGAATCTTATATGGGCATAACTGGTATTTAATTAGAATTATTTGTAATTCTAATTAAAGTTTAATTGAAATTATAATTTAATTTCAATTAAATTATCAAAATGTTCAAAACTTATTATAAATAAGCTTAAGCTCTATAAAGCTAACATTTCTTGCTTAACTCTCTCTGTAAGAGTTATAGAATTCTCTCAACCTGTTATGTAGATACCGTTAGAGGTCGGACACTTGTGTGGTTATGGTAGTTGAAACGGATCGGTTTTGGAAACGGTTCGAGGGATACAACAAGATAAAGATCAAGCTTCAGAATAAAGTAAGAATTAAATTTCCACTTTATTATAATTTATGTTAATCATTTTATATAATTAAATCAATCTTGATTTTCGAGATATCAAAAGTCATGAAAAAGTTTTTCGTGATTATTCCGCTGTGGTTAGAATCAGATCTCAACCCGATTTCATAACAGTGGTATAGAATGAGAATTTAATTCTATAATTTGATTAAATTGATTGCTTGTTATTGGTTATAATTTTGAAATTGAAATTGTTTAACTATTAAACAATACATTAAGCAATGAAACCAGAAAGCAACGAAACCCTTGATTTTTTGAAAGAGATCAGCATATGTTGTTAGCTATTTGCGTTTTCTAGAAAAACTAGAAGGCTAAAGCTCTTGTACAAAGTTGAAATCCAAAATCGTCTTATATGGTACACACCAAATCATTGATAAAATTAGTAAAGTGGTTTGTACCATACAACTTCCAAGGAAATCTCTCAATACACCCAACGTTCCTTATCTCGACGAATAATGTGTCTGATCCCACCTCATCACAAGTTTTCGTGGTTCATGGGAAATGGTGAGTGGCGCAGGAAGCTTCACGGTGGCTGAATGGGGATTGGTTTGTGATGAGAAGTTCAAGGTTGGTCTTGTTCTAGCCGTCTTCTTCGGTGGTTGCATGATTGGCTTGGAGATGGTGGCGACGCGCAAGCTATTGGAGAAACGTGGGTGAGTTGGAGAAGAGATGGCGGCGATGTGCAAGGCTTGGAAGAGGAGAGTTTAAGGTGTGGTGGTTGATGATATGTAACAAAAGGAACCAATACACATTATCGAATGAGTTGCGTGCGTGACTTTGTATGGAGGCAGCACTCGCCGTGAGTAGTAGCGACGCCATAAAGGAGCGCAAGGTGACAGCGCGAACATGTTGGGACTTGCGGCAACATGAGCGTGGAGACACGATTAGCTGACTATTTCCAATGTGGATGTTGTAGCATGTAGCGGTGTGCCATGAACATGTACTAAAGTAGAAAAGCAGACGGTGGCGCAGACGGGAGGCCATAGAGTTGGTGGCGGTGGCAAGCTTCTTTGAGTTTAGGATTTGAGACTAATGTGAAGAAGATAGACGTGCTTGGTTACTGAGTTTAGAGTTATTCCAAAGGGTTGGAATAAGTAGTGTTTGGGTAACGATGATAAAAAAAATTCTAGTATTAATTTGGATGTTGGAATAAGGTATTCCAAATCTGGTTTTGGATTTGTTTGGTTACAAAGTTTAAGTATGGCTAAAGGATTTTTTTAATAAGTAATAATATATTCTTAATTCAATTAAATTCTAAACATAACTTTAAAATGGTTTTAAAATTCCAAAGGTAATTATTTTTTTAATTTGATTAAGATTAATAATTATATTGATTTCTAATTAATTTGAGAAAAGGGAGTTCTAAAATTATAATTAATTAGTTTCAATTAGATTGAAATTAATTAATTAGACTCCTTAAAATTAAGAAAAGTGTTT
>JANZLD010000003.1:22867713-22883018 GCA_026413575.1 Erythroxylum carthagenense | reverse complement strand
AAATCCATTCCCTTGGAATTGAAAACCCCAAAACAAACACTCTTTTTTACAATCATTCCATTCCTTCATTCCCAAACTCTCAAACAAAACGCCCCCTAAGTGTAAGCCTTCATATTCAACTTTCCATATTCTTCTCTTCAATCGGAATTTAGAGATCAAAGGCTTGCGCAAGTCAACCTCCACGTTGATTCTTGCATACTTAGCCCGAGTACTTACCTCTGTACTTTCATTAACTCGCATTGTTGTGCCAAGCTTGTTGCCAATCTGAGTAAGAATGAGATTATCATAATATTCCACTAGTAAATGAGATATTCAAACTCACACAATAGCTCTATCAATGGAAGCCGCAAATGGGTCTAAACTAGGCCTCCACTTCATCACAGTAAGTATGTGATCAGCTACCATCCAAGGACCACTCTCAAGTATTGAATGATAATCATCCGTATAGTTGAACTTGGTCAAGTAGTAATTATTCTCCATATCAGCCAAAACCACAAAGCACTACAGTTTCCATTGCTTCTTCAGGGATGCAACAAGGAATCTATACCCAATATGGCGGCCTAAGACCTTGGCAATTAGCATATTCGCCCACACACATCTAATACGTTGTTTATCTGTAGGACTCATATGAACGGTGGGGCACTTTGGGTCATCGACCTCCTCTACGTTTGAGTCCTCCTAAGAGAGTCTCTGCAGTCTCCTCCCCAGTCATGTTCAAACTAGGGGCAAAGCTGGTAACAGAATTTTTATAAGATCCTTTTCTGGTCGTTTCATCCCAATCCTCCATCTCCACGTCCTCACATTCCTCAACATTATGATTCTCATCTATTTGCTTGACTCTCTTGCTGCTCCGAACGAAGTTATCTGCCTCTTCAGCAGAAATCTTACTAGAGGGGGAGGTCGGGCTTCCAACAATCACCTTAGAGCCTTGTTTGGGTTGGGAGCCTTGTTTTTTTTTTTTTTTTTTCGTTTTTCCTTAGGAGATAGTTAATTAGGACTAAAGCCGTAACTTTGACAGGTGGGTATATTCAGATTAAGTTCTTAAACTAAAACAGGAGTAAAAAACGAAAAAGTAATCCAACACCTAACACGTTAAAATTGCAGTATAACATAAGAATTCAGACACGGACAAGCAGGTCAAAGTCACAAAAATCACATGTCGGCCTAAGAGCTATCTCACGACTCGGAAAAAGAAGCTATCTACGTGGACGATCGCCGGGCGTTCATGAGATACGTACAGAATAGAGGTCCAAGAAGGCCGTTGGATTGCGTCTCCTGAAAAGGAGAAACTTTCCATGTGAATGAAAAAAGTCTGTTTGGACTTGTGGTTTCGTGAAACTAAATGTCCATCGGAACAACGTGCCACCTTAAATCTGAGCGGACAAGTAGAAGAGATTTGAACGAGGAAAATTTTTGGGTTTTAATTTTCCTTTGTGAGTTAGAAGTTGAGTCTGTGATTCGTTATTGAAAAGGGATATTCTTGTTGTCCGATCCAACCTGTAAGTGAATCCATTCACGTTTCTTTACCGGGTCTTCCTTATTTTGTCGGATTTTACTGGAAACGTTCCTAAGTTTTCTTTTTTCTTTTTGTTTCTTTTGTTAAATATTATTCCTGCCATCATGGAGAGTGATGGTATGCAATTTGATTAATATTTCCTTTTTCATTTCATTTGTCTGTTTTGGTTTTTAATGTCGAAATTCTGGTGATGGCGTTTGGGTGATGGGAGAGGAGCTTGCTGCCTGTTTAATCGCCTAGTGTAATTTGGTTATGTTAGGATTATTGCTTTATAAACAAAAATGCCAAAGTAGCATATGTTCAATTCAATTATTGTGTGCCATAGTGCTAAGACAATTCTGCCTTGGATGGTTAACTGACAGTAAGGGATGTTTACCGGCTACCTAGTTTTGCAAATCTCCTTCCTACCAACAAATTTTGAAAGTGCAGTAATTATACTAGTTAGTAACTAGAAATAGGGTTTTGGAATAGGATTTTAGGTAGATGCAAACTTCAGTCATCAATGCTTATTCTTGAAGGATTTCAGGCATAAATGGGTGATGCAGAAGGGAAATCAGGAAATATAGGAGTTCTCAAGAGCAAAAGAACTGACAGCCAGAAGGCTTTTGATCCGGCAGTTTTTATACAGCTCCAGCACAAGCTTCAGAATTCTATTAAGGCTAGTGCTTATTCAGTATTTCTGTCTCCCTCCATATCTGAAGACAAGCTTATTTGTTAATTGTTGTTTGCTCATTAAAATTGCATTTGATTGCAGTCACAGCTTAAGAAATTAGTGAAATATGATGATGTCAATCCGTTGAGAAAGGAAAATGGATCGTCTGCTGCTTTAGGAATCAACCTGGAGAAGCAATTACAAGCCTGGAAAGAAAATTCTTCCTGGTCTGATCAACCTCCAAAAATAAAGGTAACAGAACGATGCTGGGAAAGTTGTTTCTTTTCGTATATTCTGTGATAATTGACTGAAGTATTGAAAGAGAATGACTCGTTTAGCTTTTGAATCTAGATATCAATTGATAGTTCATTCTGTTCAAATGGAGATTTCTGTCTGATGAAATATGATTCATATTTGTCCCATCTGTAACTAAGAATTCCTGGAGGAA
Source organism: Erythroxylum carthagenense (assembly GCA_026413575.1). Lineage (NCBI taxonomy): Eukaryota > Viridiplantae > Streptophyta > Magnoliopsida > Malpighiales > Erythroxylaceae > Erythroxylum > Erythroxylum carthagenense. Next base: position 22,880,402 of record JANZLD010000003.1, on the reverse strand, counting down.
AAATCTTCAGCAGAGAAGGTAGGCTAGGAATTTCATTGTTTAAGGTTATCTTAGGATAATGAAATTATTATTTTGTAAGTTTGGTACTATATTGTGTGGTTAATCAACTCTTGGTCCAGTTGGCAGTTGGGAACTGACGTTAGTCTTGACAGGTCAGTGTACCAAAAGGTTCTCTCTGCAACCTCAGTGTAGATTTTGATGTCGGTTTGCCTCCAGATGCGGTTTACAACATTGTCACTGACCCTGATAATAGGAGGGTTTTCAAAAATATTAAGGCAAGTTGGATATTGTTATCGTCCTACTCTAAATCTCAAACAACTGATTGCATTTGAACTATGTACATGCTACTAACTTTTTAGAATTAGATGTCAATGTGCTTAGTATCTTCTAATGTTACAACACTTGCTTTTGCGGCTATTGCATTTGGAATTTGAATGTGGGCTGATTTTTCTTGACATAAGGAGCAAAACTTGTCTATGCAGGAAGTGATATCCAGAAAGGTCTTGCTTGATGACGGTCAGAGACAGGTGGTGGAGGTTGAACAAGCAGCTCTATGGAAATTTCTTTGGTGGTCAGGCACCATTTCAGTGCATGTTTTAGTTGATCAGAACAGAAGAGATCACTCTGTAAGCATTTACAGTTACATTTCTGTATTTGTTTCCTCGTGCTAATTAAAATGGAGCACATGGTCAACCTGGCTACTTGAGGCCTCTGTTTTTCTAGTCTTGAGCAGTTCTACCGCTTGATTTCCTTTTTAAGTCAGTCTCATATATAGGAAGATTCTACTGTCTTTCGGAATGGACACAGCTGTCTTCCTATGCCTTAAGTAGTTAACACAGTGAAACGAAAATAATCACGTCTCTCTAAGTTTGGTACTGGAGAAAATATTTCAAGGTACTGGCTTATATGGGAGTTTGATTAACAGATGAAATTCAAGCAACTGAAGACTGGGTTCATGAAGAGATTTGAAGGCTCGTGGAAGGTCGAACCTGTATTTGTTGATGAAAAAGTGTGCTATCCGTTCAAGCCTAAAACGTGGGAAGAATATTCTTCATGCACTGGAGCGAGAGGAAGGGTAGGATCAAAGGTGTGCTTGGAACAGTTGATTCAGCCTGCAATCGTACCGCCCCCACCCATTTCCTGGTATCTAAGAGGGATTACTAGCAAGACCACGGAAATGATAGCTAATGATCTGCTTGCTGAGGCTGCCAGGATTAGAGGGGATCTCAAAACTGTAACTTCTGCAGAATCCGAATCAGATGGTGAACTAGAAGTTTGCAATTCAGTTGACATTAAAGCAAGATGGGCCCTCCATAGGAGAACTGCGAGGAAGCAACACAGAAGATTATTGACTTCTTAATGTCACACTCTTAGTCTCCAAACCTTGTTTGTTGTTGTATGTTGTCCTTGTATGTGAACCTAATATCGCTTGAGGCATTTTTTTTTTCTTTTTTGGCATAGCAAGCAATCAGGTAAAGCCTTAGTTTGATTCATCATTCTTTCACTAATGTGGTTTAAAGACCTCAACGAGTGACCTTTTAGAGATCCTAACAAATTCTGAGCGTTAATTTTATAATTAAGTTGCATTAGGGATGACAATGGATTGCGTATGGGTGAGTTTTGTCAAATTTTTAAAATAATTTTTAAAAAATAAAAATGTAAAATAATGTTTTTTAATTAGATCCTAGTTTGAGTGGTTCAAGTTCATCTCTATCTAATGTTTAATTCTTTTAAGTAAAATAATGTCGTTTTATTTAAAATAGTTATATTTTGAGCCAATCTGAACCTGAGTTTAACTTATAGGTTGACACATTAAAAACACTTAAATCTAGAACCATAAGCTGCCTATTGCTATCCTAAGTTGAGTTGGTTGAATTTCACAAATTTGATCTAATTAATTATAACAATAAATTAAGATAATGGATTTCTTTTGTGTACTATTTATATTACACCACTAATTATTGGATATAAAAATCATATTTCAAACGAAAGCCAGTTTATTAGTTACATGTAAGATTACATACTAGGAGACTCTTGTGCTGCTGAGATTTATATTGGGCGTTGTTATACAAAAGACAAAGAATTTGATTAATGTTATTTATTTTAATTTTTTAAATTAGATGCCTATTGATTTATTCTCTAAATTTAGTAAAATTGCATTCAATTTGGAACTTTAGCTTTACATATCTATATAAGAAGCAAAATTTACCGTAATCCTCTCACGTTAAGGGGTCGAAATAGAAACTTCCAGATGTTGGGGATGGCAAGAGAAAAGAAATGGTTTAGCAAATGGACCACAGTATAAATTTATTACTACTATTTTCAATTCCTCATGTGCTCATAAATGCGCGGGAGTTCCTCGATGGACGTTTCTTCCATTCCAAGACTCTGCTTAAGCGTAAGTTTTCTTTTTATTTTATAGAAGTCCCAAGCGATCGAACGCAGTTTTCGATCATCGTCACTTGGTTGTTAACACAAATTGGCAGTTGATTGGCTTTGCATTTCAAAGATGTCGACTATCTTCAGATCTCTGCAGACTCTCAGTTCTCCTCTCATCTCCTTCTGCCTCCAATCCATCCTTTCTTCAAGTTTCCAGTAACTTCTACTAAGTTTCTGTTTTGATTTTTCAATTCCGATATACTTTTATACGCTATGTTCTGATTCAATTGCTTGCAGTATCAGACACAGGTGTTGGAAGCTGTTTGGAAGAGTTCCATGCCTTCAAGTCTCCCAGTGAAGCCATAGCTTCTCAAAACTGGGGTAATTTGTTGGCTCTTTTTTGTTTTTGTTTTCTAGTTTGGATTTACTTTATAAGAACTTAATTATATTGGAATTTAACAATTATTTAATAATTGGATCTTTGTTTCAGATGGCTCGCTTGCAGTTAGAACCACCAGTAAGTTATCATTTGCTTCACTGTAACACCCGTGATTAATAACTAATTAATAGTTTGCTTGGTTACTTACCAGAAAATTAGCTTGTTTGATTAGTAGTAGTTCACATTATTTTATTATAATGCATCATAAGGAAATATCTATTTGCAGGCATTTCTGATCTTGAGGTGTACCATTATCAATTGAATTTAAGAGAAACTAATCCTATAAGAAGGTTGATTCGGTTACCTTCGAAACCAAAGAACGGTGTGAAATTCAGGTGTGGGTTCAATTTCTTTTTTTTTTTCTTTGGGGTTTTAGTATCTTACTTGTTTCATCTGAAGTTATTTGGTATGGTTCAATTGGCCAGTGGGACCGAAGTATGTCTATGTCTTTCAGAGAGCATTCATGTTTTGTTGGCAGAGATCAGAAAGTATTTTCAAAAGGTTATTTGGCTTGCTCTAAATTGACGCTGTTAATTTAATAGGGTTCATTGCTAGCCTTGCAGCGTTTTTGATCTCTGCAACTCCTTTTGTTGGTGCATAGAAAATGTAACAGTGATCAAGTTGTAGATTATGTTATTTTAATTGATCAATCACTAACTACCCAAGTTTGCTTGCCTGTCTCTTTTTGCAGATACTTGTTCTAAACATCCCCGTAAGTTCAAGTTGCAATTTCTGAACGTATAAAAATATACAATTATACATAACTAATACATACTAGTTACACAGAAATATTGGTAAAATATTGTGGGAGTTTTTATCTACACCAGTTTTTCCAATCCAGAATGTTGCAATCGAGCTTGTAGCTGAAGGTGCAGATATTCCTGGATCAAGGCTTGAAAATGTCTTTCTAGCAAATGAGAGCAACCCTTTACCTTTCTCAGCTTCAAATATAGAACGCCTAAAGTCAGGCCTTGAAAATTATCTATTAAAGCATGGACAGAGTTTGAGTCAAAAGTGTGAATGCTTCCCTTGGTAAGTTTACTGCAAGCTCTCTTCCTTTCTTTCTGTTGTTATGATCAGAATGCATATATTTTCTAACTATCAGAATCAATTAATAGATAATACAAAAAAAGGTGGCATGTATTTACTTGGGAGATTGTTCAGATTGTGGTTAATAAAGATTTTGGATCTTCTGCAGAGTCAAAAATATTCATCTTTAATACTTTTCCGACCAAATACATGGATGGTTAACCTGGTGACGTCCTAGATTATAGATGTTTTTTGAGTTCCTAGCTACTGGAGATTTTAAGGACTCAACTATTCCAGCAAAACTATTGGAAACTCAACTAAGAAGTTGATTTAGACAGTTTATAGGATTACATTTTTTATCTTTTAAACGAAATTTTCTCTTATTTTAATCATGTATTGAAAATTTCAGAAATAAAGATTGGATGTGATATTTTCATTAATTTGATGAATTTCTATAGCGTTATTGTGTCCTACAATTACTTAAAATAAATGAATTCTTCATCCTTTGTTAGGAAGGATCTTAAGGTTGGAAGTGGAACAGCCTGCAGCATGGAAAGTCACAGGAGTTCGGGACTCAGAGTGGAGGTTGTGATTGTATTAAGTGAGGTGGAGGCATCTTGTTCTCATATCAAGGCGTGTAGTTCTAAAACAGAGGTTTATATCCTTTCTCTAGTTAGTTTTGACCATGATTTTTTCTATTATGAAAGTGTTATCGTTTGGAAAGCTTCACCCCAAGTGGAAAGTTGATGACAAATATTTGTTGTGGCTGTTTTTGTGGATCTCGTACTAGTAACTGAGATTTTTTTCCCCCATCTTTTCTTTAACAGGTTTTGTATTTTAAAGATTTCAGTCCTTGCTCAATTCCCCAATCATCACTAAAAGCATTGACTAGCATCGATTGGAAAAGTTTTGGATTGTCTTTGGGAGACTTGGATCCAGATGGCCACTTAATTGAATGGGAAAACTCACCATCTCATATAGCTATGGTCATCCATAGCTACCATAAGCAATATCCAACATTGACCTTCTTAGTTCTGATTGTATATTTTCTTGCTCAGGTTTTTTGTGTCATATACATTATGCAATTGCCCTTGACTTGTCGCCAAGGTAATTATTCCATTAGCAAAGCATAAAAATCAACCCGATTGTTATCTTATAAAGAGGGCGGTTAAATTTGCATTGACCAATTTGAAGGAGAAATATGCAGGAGTTCTTCTTAGTGTTCGTGCCCTTAAGGTAGAATCTTCTATCTTGTCATCTCAAATACCTCTTATCCTTGGTATTGTCATGAAGTTCAAGATATAAGTTATATGTTTTTGGTCACTCTTTCACCATTTATAATAACTAAATTTCTTGTGTAATTCCATAGTAATGGAAATTTCTTTTATCCATCAATTTGTGCTCTTTCATTGATTGTTGGAGTGTTTTCTATCCTAAGATTCGCAGTTATGCCCCTGACTTGGCAAGATCTATCGCTGGACTCATCCAGTTATCAAATGATCCAGACTTCCAAGGAGACTGCTTTTCCATTCTTGGTTTGCAGCCTAGAGATATTGGAGAGGAAACATTGGAAAATTGCATTAAGAACAAGATCATTTCAGTTATAGAGATAAATGACAGGAAGGTCCAGAGAAGCCAAGACGTGGCACCTTTACTTTTTGAAGATGGAAGCCTTACGCCTTCAAACTCCGAAGAAAGGGATTTTGAAGATGATGATGAGGAAGATGACGACGCATTTAGTTACGTCGATCAGTCAGTGTTAATGTAGTTCACACCAAGAATCTTACCAAATCCTAAGATAACTGCAAGTATTTTGCTACAACACATTGTTTGCAGATTTATCATGTTTCTTAGAGTTCACATCTAGGAGGTGGTTAATTCAATCTAGAATGCAACAATAGCTAGACAAATGTTATCATTGCTACCTTAGACATCAGGGAGCTTTCTGATGGGCTTCAGATGAACAATTGATGTTGACATCAAAGCTCGACCGGTTCTCCATCACTAAACATTTTGGCTATATTTTCACTTGTGAAACTTCTTGTCATGTGGGCCGATAAAACAATGAAACTTATCAACTCAAAAAGGAAAATAAAACAATGCCTTCTAATGTTAGGACTTCTGATCATTCTTCTTAGGTGATATATGCATGCCCATGTGCCTTAATCTAAGTTTTTTTGTAATGTAGACTTGTGAGGTATTACTGTTGGTGTTGATGTATTTTCATGGTAACATAGAAGTTGACATTCTCTCAAATTCAAATTAGTTAGTTTTTGATAAGTTTTGAATTGAGCATAAGTATAGGTATGCATGTGTTTTAAATTTTGTACTGCATATTTGTTCCTAACTAGAAACATGGATATAGACATATTTGTGTCTTAAGTTGTGTATCTTTTCGAAATCGCTCCATCATATGGCATAATATTTATATTGTCATGTATTAAATCATGTGGATCTATAGGAAACAGCCTCTCTACCATGTAAGGATAAGGCTGCATATTATCAGACTTTCCTAGATCCCGCTTCATTGCGGAACTTCAGACTGGGTGTGATGATGTATTAAATCATGTGCATAATATCATGCTTCCAATAAAAAAAAAAGTTTTAGACATGACTGCATCTTAAGTTGTGTGTTTTATTTATATCTATTTCAATATATAGTATGGTTTATATGCTTTCAATGTTCAATGTCCAACTCTTTGCTTTTTAGAGACAAGCACTCGGCACACGAGTGAGTATTAAGTTGCATGCTAGATGAAGAACTTTGACATAAGTATTTTAATCTTTTTAGTGATCTTTATAGTTAAAAGATCATCTTGTTAAAAGGTTCAATATGAACAAGATGATTTGTATTGAAATATTTATTACTAGAGTTTGTTATATTAAAGTTTTCTAAGATTTCTCAAATCTTGGCATATCTTAAAATATAATTCATTTTGTGTAATGAAAACTTTGAATATACCACAAGACTTAGAAATTCTTAACATTGAATTAAAGAGTTTAGGAACATAAAGGGATATATGAGAAAATAAATATAATTCTAAAAAAAAATTACTTTCTAACCTTTGTTGATAGAATGGGTTCACCAAGCTTCTCCATCATCACTTCCATTGTGTAATAGAGAAAATTATATTATATAGGCAATCAAGATGAAGGCTTACTAAGAGCCTTTTATATGTAAGATGTGGTCCACATAATCCAATAATGAATCAACTAAAGAATTATAATATGGAGAAAGTTAAGAGGTATAAACCTTTGGCTATTATATATGCTTTAGTTTTTGAGGTAATTTTTCTAGGATCATAACGTATGAAACTAGTAAAGAGGCTTGTGACAAGATCAAAAAGTAGTTTCAAAGGTCTGAAAGGACAAAACAACTTCAAATTTCAAATTTATGGAGAGAATTTTAGACATCTAAAATGGAAAACCATTAAAGAATATAGTGAAAAACTTACGAAAGTTGTAAATCAACTTAGGCTACTTGGGTAATTGTTAGAGGATAGGAGAATTGTTGACAAGGCTTTCATTGGTATTCTTATGAAGTTTGAAACCAATATTTTTCCTTTGAAGATATCCAAAGATATGACACAAATCAAAGTACTAAAGCTTATAAACTATCTTTAAGCTCAAGAATATAGGAGAGTGCTAAGGTGACAAGAACATATAAAAGGTGCATTTTAGGTGAATACTAGACTTAATCAAGTCGATATAAGTTATATAGAAGGAAAGAAGAAAAATGAAAAAAAAAACTTGATGAAGAAAGGAGGTCAACATATTGGAGGGCAAAAGGAGAACAAGTTTGTAACTTGTCCACACTATAAAAGGACATATCATACTCTCAACTATTGTTGGTTTAGGTCTAATGTGAAATGTAAGGCTTGTAACCAAATAGGCATATTGAAAAGGTGTTCCAAAGAAATGGAAAAGAGATAATATAATAATTTAGTGTGAGATCCCATATTGGTTGGAGAGGAGAACGAAATATGTCTTATAAGGGTATGGATACCTCTCTCTCTCATACGCGTTTTCCCAAGGGTGGGAAGAGCAAAATCGTGAAGGGTTTGACCTTATGGGCAACCCAAAATGGATAATATCTGTAAGCAAGTGGTCTGGGCTATTATAGTTAGGATATTAGAGGATGAGGATCAAGAAGCTAAATAATTCTTTTTATGTTGTTGCTTTGTTTACTTATACTAGCAAGTATTATTGGTTGGTGGATTTTTGATGTGCATACCATGTGGCACATGATTAGTCTCTTTTCAAAATTTTTAATAGGAACTTCCAAACAAAGTTAAAGTATGAAATGATGCTCTCTTATAGGTAAAAGAAAGAGGATTAGTTGTTATGCACACTTCAATAGGTATCAAGCAAATAATTAATGTAAGGATTAGTTGTTATGAACGCTTTAACAGGTATCAAGCAAATAATTGATGCATGTCTAGTGTCTAGCTTTGATTAAAATTTGTTAAGTGTTATTAAATTAATTGAAAGATGATAAGCTATAAACTTTGCTAATGGAAAATGTGTGATAATGGATGCTAAAGGAGCTTGATTGATGAAAGTTTACATAAAGAATAAACTTTTTCCTATTGATTGAAATGTTAAGGCTAACTTTATTAGATAGTAATACCATTAATTTTGCCAAATTTGATTATATCAACGAGTATGTGCTATAATGCAATAGGTTAGGGGATATTAGTCTTAATCCATTGAAGAAAATGAATGAGAATGATGATATGCAAGGTCTTACACTGTAAGTGAATGAATTTAAAGAAAATTGTCATGCATGACAACTTGAGAAGTAAGCAAGATTTCCTTTTGGAAACACTTTTTAAAAAGCTAAAGAGAGTTTGGAACTATTTCACTTTGATGTATATAGCCATGAGTGAGGCTCCACTAAATGAAAACAAATTCATTAGGTGAAAGCAAATTTTTTTGTTATTCATTGCTAATTATAGTCAGTACATTTATATTGCTTTCTTGAAGTACAAATGTGAAGCATTTGAAGAATTCAAAAAGCTAAAGGACAAAAAGTGTAATTTTTAACCTAACATTTTTAGTAAAGTATAGGCTATAACCTAACATTTTAAAGTGTTCAATAAACTCTAACATTTACAAAAATTTTCAATTTAAACCTTAAATGAGCAAAATATTGATTATATGTCTCCTTCTATCATTAGTAACATCAAAATTGACGTGATATGAATTTATTATTTTTATTAGTCATATGGATGCCATTGTGCCACGTGTAACCATATGGAAGAATAGGTCTCATGCATTTTAATTAATCATGAATTAATTTAAATTAATTTTTTAATTATATATACTAAATCCTAATTAAAACTAATAGACGTAGTTTAACATAAATAATATAATTTACCCCTAATTAACCCAAATTTAATAGAAAACCTTAATAACATGCAAATTCCTAAATTAAATAACTAAATTCCTTGTAATCCGAAATAAAACTCAAAGAAACCTTAATTTCTTAATGTCTCGATATGAAAATTGATTTATCCAATCTATAGATTAATCAATTGAACCCCCACCTTCTGATGTGAACCCTAATCACATGACAACATTTATTTATTCTCCCTCATGCCACTTCTCTTCATCCTAATTAAACTTCTCTTCTTTTTTTTTAAAAAACTGATTCCTAAAATTCTCTACCTAAAAATTTATATATCGAATTTCACGTAACCTTTGTCTAACTCCATAAAAAAAATTTTGGCCACCATTTTTATTTAACATAGCTTCTCCTTCCCTTTATCATATGAATTTGACAATACACAAATTAGTGGAGAGGAGACAATACATCATGTTCGGTGAGCTTTTCTTAGTCTTTCTTTATCTATATATGTCAACATGTGTAAAGTTAATGATTTCTTAGTATGAATCCTATTGAATATGGTTTCTTAATTTGATATGGTCCTTGCTACATATAGTTTCTTAATGTTACTATATATGTGATTTGTCTTTTTATTTGTACTCATTTAATGACATTACATAGTTTAGAAACTTAGGAAGTGGAATTAATGAAATATTAATGTCAAAAGATTTTACATTAAAGTCTTATGTGTATGTTACAAAGATGAAAAGGGTTGTGATTATATTTATTTTATATTACTAATTGAAGTGGATGATTTATATTCTTGTTAATGAGCATATGACTCCATTAAAACTTAATTTGAATATACATTTAGAAATAAATCATACTTGTTGAACTAAGGGATGCTCTAATTGATATTTTGTTGATAATAAAACATAATTACTACTAATGAGTTTAATATTTTGATGGAAAGAAATATTGAAACAAAATGAAGCCTTAAACTTAAGAAGATAATACCTAAAGTTGAACAAGAGAAGTTAAAGTTTATAACCGATAAAATGAAGATCAAGACTCATCAAGGTTATTTTACATTTTGTATTATTATTTGTAATCTTACTTTGTTAATTTGATAACCCAAAAGGATCACCATGCATAAACATCTCATTTAACTTTATTACACTAGTCATTTCATCCATCAAGAGGCATTGAAGCTTTTGGTTTTTTATATATAAGACTTTTGATCTTTAACACAAAGTGTGGAAAACATTTTAGGAAGTCTTTAATTCATATTGGCATTAATAAAATTGAATTTGAGCATTTAAAGGTGTTAAAATCATGCTTTTGGGGTGAACTTTTTTTAAGTTGAAAGAAATTCATTAGGATTCCAATCATGAGCGTCAAATGGGAGAATGTACAAATACAAGGATCAAGAAAGTGTACAAAATAGTCTATCTAAGGATTTTTACATTAAAAACATCATATGAAGCAATTAAACATCATTCCAAAGTCCATCTTCTTCTTATTGAAGTACTCAATCCTTTACACTTGTGAGTCAACAAAATTTCTCCTATCCAACAACAAACCCAGTGAGCAAGGATATATCTCTCAATTTTGTAGTTCTTAAACAGCCTGTTATTCTTTTCTCTCAAATTGGAGTAGAGTGAGCAAGTTGTACTGAGACTAAGACTTATCTAATCACCTCTCAAATTTCGGTATAGTTTATTAGCCCCATCTGAGGATGTCTTGCCATTCCATATAGGGATAGAAAAGATCCAACAGATATTAAATCCTAGCCTATATAACTTTAGTGTAGTCATATTGGAAAAATAAATGATTAATAGTTTCAAACCTGTGATTACAAAGTAAACAAATCTAATCAATAGAATCAATCAATCTGTCTTTAGTTTTTAATTTGTGTCTTGCTGCTTACCAAGTAACAATTGTGGCTTTAGGCATCAAGGTGCACTTCAAAAATATAATATACCATTGACCACAAGGCTGATGGGGCTTAACAACCTTAAGACAAGAATGATTAGAGAATTCTCTATTCATGTTGGGTATCCTATGGTTGTTATTAGTCCTTGTGAGATTAAAGGAGTAATCAGGGAGATAAACTCAAAGTCTTTCATTGCCTTGGAAGTTAATAGGCCAAGTATCTTACTGAATAACCTCCATTATCTAAGCTTGAATAGGAATTCTAGCTATTAATGATGTTAAATCCTCCTTATAGATTAGGGGGCTTTACTTTGACCAATTATCAAACCAAAACCAAAAGGATTGTCCATTTCCAATATGAGTTTTGATTAGAGGATATAATATCTGTCTTTTCCTCACCATTTGAGTAAAATACTAGGAATGCTCTTTCTTCTCATTCATTTAGGGTGATTGGTTGATTTATATAAGTTAGTGGTTAACCAATATAGGTTAAAGTTGCTACATTTGATAAACCGTGAGTTTACTATAACATTGGTTGATATATTGGTTAACTAATGTCTCTTATTAGTTGATCAATGTGCCTCCTAGTCACTTAGTGTTCTGATGGCTAATGAATTTGAATTTTAAATGCATATTGGTGGACCAATGTATCGTATATAGCCATTGTAGTAACTAGTTCTTGGCTCCAACTGTAACATCCTGATAACTATGTTAAGGCTAGAATAGTAATTTATGAGAAAGTATTGTGAAATTAGGAAAAAGCACATCATGCATAAATTAATTATGAAATACACATTTATTTTGCACATTCATGTGATTGTACATGCATTCATTGGCATTTTCGGGTAAATTTAATTTATAAGTGGAAATTGTGGATTTATTGGCGTGAATTAAATGTGATTTGGCAATTTTTGTACATTTTAGATATTTTGGAAATTTGGTGTATTATTTTTGAGCCAAAAAATTATTTAGAGAGTCAAATTATTATTTCATAATTTTGGTGAATTTTAGGAAATTTCTGAAAATTTGGGAGATTTTGGACCAGAAAAAAAAAGAAAGAAAGAAAGAATAAGAGACAAATGGGAGAGTGAAAATGGATTTATGCATGGGTGACATGTGTTGATGGATTAATAACTCACGTTGTCTCATATTTCTGAAGCTTTTATTTTGCTCTTCACCGAAAAGTTTCAACACCAAAAATGCTCTCTTCTCTCATCCATCACCGAAACATTTGATACTTGATGCATTCTTAGCAGTTCAGAGATTGGTTTGTATCATTTCTCCTTGCTTTTCCCTCCATTCACCAAAAGCTTTTCTTTAACCTCACTGTTGGAGTTTTCACTGGAAAGCAAGCAAGTGAGTTTTAATTTCTAGTTTTGATAATGGATTGCATGTATGTAAATGGATGTATATTTGATTTGTGTTGAGTGAGTAGTTATGGGGATTTAAGTAATGAAGGAATAAAATAAAGAAAATGGGTGTAGTAAAGAGAGAGAGAGAGAGAGAGAGAGAGAGAGCAGAAAAATTCGTATATGAGTTTTGGTTTTGATGTTTTGTGATTAATCTTGAATCTTGAGT
>JANZLD010000003.1:22818751-22829658 GCA_026413575.1 Erythroxylum carthagenense | reverse complement strand
TTACTCCAATTCAGCTTAAATCCTCACGACGAGTGGCCTCGAAGCATAGAACACACAAATCTATACTTAATAGCATTTATAAAAAAAAACAACGCAAAAGAACCTTATCTTCGGAAAATCATATCTTCCACTCCCGATATCGAAAAATTGCATGCTTTATGGCGAAAGAAAGCTTTTAACAGACACTACAAGTTTCATGTAGATCATTTTTTTCAAATTATGCCTAAATCAAAAAGTCAACTTTTAACCCCAAAAAGACAAACTTTTCTTAATTCTTCAAATTTTTACACTTTTCTCTTTATTTCTCAATTTTCAACTTCCCTTTCAAATCAACTCATTCTCTTAAACTTTCATAACCCATACAAATCGATTCAAATATTGAAGTCATCAAAACTAAACAATTTTTTCTCTCATAAATTTTTCTTAAATTCATCAAATTTTCTTAAATTCATAAATTTTCTTACCAAGTTCTTTCTCATTTAAATTCATTTTAATATTTCTAATTTTCACCTAAAGTTCGGGGTCCAACATAGAGTATCCATTACAATACATACATTTAATGCTTCTAACCAAGTTTATAATTGAATTTTAGTATTATAGAAATACAACCAAAAGAACTAAGAAAGAGAAATCATATATATTTGAGTTGTATCTAAACACATAGACATAAAATATATAAATAGTTGTTCTATTTGAAATGTAGTGTACAAATTATAGATACTTCATTTTTTATTAAGTTGAAAATCATTTTTGCTAACTATTTTACTGCATAAGTCACATCTATATAGGGCAAGCTTTGACATTAAGAATTTTTAATAAGGACTTATATTGCTTTTAAACTCTAATGATTAAAAACATGTTTATAATAGCTCAATATGGAAGTAAAAAGCTATTTGATAGTGGGAACTTCATAACAGAACTTGAGTTAAAATATGTTGATGGGAACAAATATCTTCAAAAAAGTTGACCTTTATTATGTTAACTATAAGCAAATATATAAAATGGAGAATTATTTAAGACACCTTTAAGTTTATAAGGAGTAACACTCCCTATACAGAAACTACAACCATCCACGCATATAGCAAACAAATTCTTGTACACAGATTGAAGGTATACAATTCTATTCAATGTTATACATATATACAGTACAAAACTCTCCAATGCTTAGCATTATCGTTTAACAGTAGTAATACATCTTTACATTTACATGGTAATCCAAAAGAAAACATACAATTTCCTTTCTTCATTACATGTGCAGTCATCTATAACTAAAAATACATTCCAAAAGTACTTTTTCTTCTATCTGTTAGCCTTGGTCCTTGCAGATGTTCCCTATACCTCACTCCTATAACTTGGACCTACATGGATTAACACTCATGCTAAGCTTGAAAGCTTAGTGAGAAAAACGCATAGTTTGGATGACCACTCACAGCAATCATCCGTCAAGCACATACATTCAGAAATATCACAACTCATATATCATAAATTCACATTAATGAACCAAACGTTGATATTCAAAGCTCATGTAAACAATGATGTCATGCTTAAGCAAAGTACATAATGTCAATATGCTTCAACATGTTATCCATATACAAAAAATGCACATTTGTAAGCCAAATGTTGATATTCATTGATACAAATTATCATTATAATTGCACATCATTACAATTCATCATTACAAACTACTACAATTGCTCATCAATACCAATTATTCATATTGTTACGCTGTATTTCTTGTTTATGATTGTTAAGTTTCCTTTCTTTGTTATGCCTGCATATTTTCTGTGGGTGTAGATAATAGCTATTGTAGATATCAGAAGATATAGAACTGTGGATACCTGAAGGTTTCGAACTGTGGATACCTCGAAGGTTTCGAACTGTGGATATCCGAAGGTATCAAACTGTGGAAACCTAAAGATATCAAACTGTGGATAGCTAAAGGTATCAAACTATAGTAAGGTGCATTGTAACTCTATAGGCATGCCTATTTATCCACAACCAAGACAATATAATAAGCATTATAACATTTTCCTTTAACCATTTGCAAATTTCACAATTCATATATTAACGAATCATATGATATACATTTTAAGTCATAATATCTATATTTGCATTCATACATGCAATTCATGGCTCACCACCACTAAAAGGGTATCAAAATCACACTTGAATAATCATGCTATACAGATATGAGTAATGAATATACATAAAAATCATTTATGTACATGTAAATTTTCTTTAGAATACATTATGCTCAATCTTATATTCCAATGTTTAGTCTCCCAATTCACATGTAGTAAGTACTATTTCATTTATTTCTAGGTTTTTGAAAATTTTCATATACATTAATAAAGGTTCAGATAAGATAGGTAGAATTCGGAAACAAAAACAATGCCACGGTCATGACAAACACTTTCTCTATTCATACCACTACTTGTTCCTTAATATTAATATATAAAATGTCAAAACTGGGTTTCTAGATCTTCCAGACATTTTTCCCTTTGTGTCTCTTATTTTTATAGCACTAACAATTAGGCCCTTTGGACTCTTAACTCATAAGATATAAACCAAATATTGTAAGCTACTCCAAAATAAGGGCAGCATCAGGTCACCATTTTTGATCTCAATTTCTAAGGTCACAAAGCTAGAGTTAAGTTAGAGTATCTTCTATAGATTTTTATTTTCTGTCTTAGGTTTCACATGCAACTAAAATCACACAATTTGGTAGTCTTTAGGCTGATTTATGATTAAAAAGTGTGACTGACTCAAACAAACCCTGGACAGAATTCCACTACACGATAATGTCTTGTCATATTCAACCAATTCTATATAAGATAACACTAAAATAACACCAAAGAAACATCCCAACAACAATTTCACATCCAAATGAATCTTTATATCCATTCAATCATACACAGATATAGAAATTAACTAAGTGATGTCCCAAATCTTAAAATTGGAAAAGTAGTTCTTCTAATGCTTTTCCTTCCCTTCCTCTTTGGCTTTGCTTGAATCAATAAGTGAAAAATGATGGGATGAAGAAGATAAAATGGATAGGAGAAGAATATGAAGTTAAACCATCAAAGTGTCGTCCATCTCCCCTTTCCATATGCCTTTTTATGAATTTTCTAGTCTTAAAGACATGTTTGAATCCCATTAGACCATATGTCACAATCCTATTGGACAATGTGTTACAATCCCATTGGACCACATGTTACAATTTTATTGCACCAAGTGTTAAAATTATATTGGACCATGTGTTACAATTCTATTGGACCATGTGTTACAATTCTATTAGACATACATGCTTTAATCTTATTGGTCCATGAGTTGACTTTAAGAAAATTGCATATTGGTCCTTATTTTTCCTTTAATCCTCATATTAGCCTTTAATATTATCATTTTATTTCATTCTCCTATGTCTTAAGTTTCTAATGACATAAATTTCATGCAATTTTGTTAATTATATTAGGAGTTATACCCTAAAAACTATAGGCTGTTCGAAAACAAGGATAGTAGCTATAACTCAACTTCAAAACAGAATTCAAAACTTTTAGATGCAGAATCAAATTTTAGTTCCTTCATAAAAGTTTTAGAAATATGTCTCAAGTTTAATCTCCAATTGAAATTATCTAATTCGGAGGCCTACAATTCAAGATATGGCCAAATTATAGAAATCTGTTAAGCGGAACTTATCCATTTAGTGAGGTATACATCTCAAATCATCTAACTTCTTATCAAGCAAAAGCAACACAAAATATATCTGATTTAACCAAAAACATCCCATTTACTTATGGAATACTTCTTTTATCAATTCTCCTCACATCACATTCATAAATCCAAGCAAACATATCAAAAATTTCCATACATATTTCATGTCTAAGTATGTATGTCTATGACGAAGTGAACAAATTATCCATTTACCCTTGTCTTTTACATTGAGTACCATTATATCTCTTACTATACTTAGATGTACTTAATTTTTATTATATTCACTTCTTAATACATCCTAGACATGTTATAATACTTCCAAGGTATATGTTGGGCGTTATATAAGGCATACTACATTGCATCATTTTTCAAATATAATGAGATTGAGATTTATTAATTCAAAAAAAATTTGTGTTACATTTATCAACTTAATGAAAATCCATGGAATGATTTATGTTTATGGTGTATATAACACATAAGCTAAACACATTAGTCTCTAACCGTAACATATTTCCTATAACTAGAGGATAGGAGCTTATTAGAGATGATAGAGATCACTATGGTGAAGAAAGAAGTAGTAGCATTAGGTGGATTATATTGATGATTTTATTACTGAGGTGCAAAAGAAGAAAGTAATGAATATGTCATTGAAAATATTGATGAATAAGTTAGTAACCAAACTGATGAACATATTGGTCATTATAGTGATAAACAAGTTGGTAAATGAGATGATGAGCATGTATGGACCAATTTCTAAGTAAAAATTCTTGACAACCATCAACCTATTGAAAAAATTTCAACTAATTATGGTAGTTTTATTGGCAGTAATGAATATCCAAGTGGAGAGGACCTAGGTAAAGCATTACAAGTATTAGAAATAATCCAAATGGTATGGCACCATAATAGAGATTAGGTATGATGTTTAGAACTACAGAAGAATTTAAAAATATTTTGTGGATTATATTATATACATTTGATACAATTTCAAGTTGAAAAGAATGAAAGAAATATGTTTAGGGTTATGTGTATTGAGGGTTGCTTGTGAGACTTGTATCTTGGATAAGATATGAAAAACAGGTGTTTCAAAGTGAAGACATACAAACCTAATCATAATTATTCCATAACCAATAAACCAAAATTAGTTACTACTAAGATCATAGTAAGACATTTCAAGATAAAACTCTTGAGAAGCCTAATATCCCTATAAAAAAAAATGGTTAAAGAGTGTAGAGAAAAACTAAACATATTGAATAACTCTAGTGTGAATAAAGCAACAAATAGGAGACTGAAGACACAAAATTTTTATATCCTCATCGTCCATCCTCACTATGAAGCCGGCAACCTAACACTACGTAAAGTCGGGAGAAAGGAACGAGAAGGGATGCCTATTATATCCTTGTAATACAACAGTCACGCGGCGAAATTCCGCCAATTTCTGTGATGAGCATCTCTTCTCCTTTGATCACAAACGTTTGTCAAGTGGGTCCCTAGTTAAATCCCCTGATCACATCCAATAGTGATGATTTTGGCATGCTTCTTGTGCCCATTGGCCATTATTGTTAACAGGGAAAGCATGCAGTCCAGTTTGATTCGTGGTCCTAGAAATTTCGTCGTACGCAATCAGTGCTTTGGGTTGAAACATTTAAATATCGAGATTCAGAGAAGTCATCGTCAAGAACCATAAATACTCTCTCTTGTGTTAACTGAGAGTAAAAGTTGAAAACATGAATTTATTAGACAATTGAAACAACCCAGGTGATTAATAACATTGGATTTCAAGTACTAAACCTCATGACTTACTAGGCTAATACAACATCTTGGAAAGATGAAAAGGTCACTTTATATGATCCCAGACTAAATTATACATTGCTTTTCTTATATAGATGCATGCGAGTGAATTACTCGAAAACACACACTAAAACTGTTAGTGTTCTTTTAAGTCGCACAAGAAACAAAGGCCAAAATGGTCAAAAGAAAGGGTAAAAGAAAAATATATTAGTCATTACACCAACTTGCAAATCAATATCCCTCTGCGGGCAAATCAAGCAGCAGAGGGTGCAGATATGTAAGAGATAGTAGGCTCAGGCACGGAAGCCATTAATGTTGTCTTTGAGAATGTTTCTTCTTCTGGGGGTGTATTGTTTTCAACCTTCAAATCCAACGACTTGTCGTTGTATATATCCCACCATTTTGCAACTAGAATCTTGATGTCGTCTCGGTCCATATTAACTTCATCTCCTGTGAACCTCCAGGGTTTTGAACCCTATTTTTTGCAAATAAAAAAAAAAAGTCGAAAGCATTAAGATACAAGAATGATTAATCTGTCATATTCCGAGTTCATAGAAGGGGAGTTTGTCTGCCTATTGTAAATGAAAAGAGTGGAGAACTTGGTGAGATTAAGGAAGACTACTACTTACAGCAGCACAATAGTGAGCCACCTTAACCTTTTCAAACTCGAAGTTCTCTGGGTGTCGCCATAACATTGCTAAAACCAGGTTGTACTCCAATGGAAGTGGTTTGTATACCTTTTGGAAATAAATGTTCAAGAAATCCTTTCACATGCCAACAAGTAAACTCTCAGAATCTGAATCGGAATATTCTAACAGAAAGCTCGAACTTGAAGCATACCACTAAGAAATCCTTAGAAACTTTTTCATTCACTAGGTGATGAAGCTTACTTGCTCTGCGAAAGGTGTTGGTGGAGTGATTTGGAGGGTCTGAAGGAGGTTCTCATAGGTCAAGCGGCTAGGCTCGAACACGTACATACCAGCGTTGAAGTACAGTGGAGGAGGGAGGCCCATCTCAGCCGGCCATTTGACTCTGTCAGGGCACTGTTGGCAGTATCCAATAGAGTACTGGCGGGAGTGAGACCAAGTTTTCTCGCAAAAGCAGTCCATCACAGCGTAGAAGTAGCCATCTGGGTTGTCAAACAGATGATCTATATTGTCGAACACTTGTACGTCCGCATCCAAATACATCATCTTGCTGTATTCCTCAAACTGCAAGAAATTCATACATCAACCCTCTTTCAGATTTTCCTTTTCCTCTACAATTACACCAATATTAGACATTGATTCTGATCAGCAACTCTTTCGAAATCATTTGACTTAGCTGGAAGCTGGGGTTGATAGCACTTTACCACGCTTTATCCCTATAATGCTGTTATCCTATACGTGCATCGCATTGACATGAATTTGAAAGTTTCACATGAAATTAACTTGTGTATCTTTGAACAAATATTTGTCTCGTGGTACGTAGCTTATATATGGTTAAAGATAGACTAACTTGAATAGGATATGTGGTCATCTACAAGCTGCATGTTAGGGGTCATTAAAAGAATGAAAGATTTTCAAATCAAGACAGAAGCTTCTAAAATTAAAGAACTTATCCCACAAGTGAATTGAATCTAAAGAAAGAAATGATGCTTTTGAACGCATCAATTACGGTGGCTTAACTTGATTATCAGGAATAGTCATATCATTAACGTAATTTAGTAACGAGACCTTTTATTGTCAAGAAAAAGTGCACATATTTTTATATTGCTCTACATAATTGACTTGTTCGAGAATGTATATGTTGGTTTATTACGTAGGACTTACATTCCAGATCCGAAGCTTGGAGTAGTTGATGACATAGTAGGCCATCGCAAACTGAACCCGATTCTCAGGAGGATAAATAGGTTCAATCTCACGGATGATGCAACCCTGTGACCTTAAAATGTCACGGTGGTCCTCAGGGACATCAGGCAAGGCTGCAACCACAAGAGGGTATGCACTCTTCACCTTTCGCAGACCCTTAGCCAATCCAATAACCCCTTCAATATAGTCTCCATTACCAGCCAAGAAGGTTATATAGGCTCTCCTAGAGTAGCCTGCACTCATCGTGGATAACTTGCCTGACCCTGAAAATACATCTACAGGTACTTCCGGAGCCATTAAAGCTTAATGAGTTAGATTTGGAGGTGTCTTGGAGATTTATAGAGCTAAAGATTGGTGTTGAGGACTGTTGGGTAAGTAAAACCAGCAACCTTGAGGATGCCACCCTACTAACCTATTCTTTTTCCCGAGTTCCGAAATGTAACCCGTTGCCCTCCTTAAATAGAGCTAAAAATGCAGGGTAAATTCATGGGAAATGAAGACGTAATGAAAGTAAAATGCAACATGCATTGAGTGTATGTAAAGAATGGTTTTGTTCAAGTCAAGCGCATACACATTTTTTTGATAAATTAAAAATGAAAAATAGAGATTGAACGAAAAACATCTACTTTCCAGAGCTCAGGTTCACATTGCCTTATCATTAAATGCAGTGTAGCGATGCAACCAAAAGGAAATGGAGGGTAGAGATTGAATAGGTTAAGGTCATAGTCAACTGGAGGACTTGTGTCATTAAATATATACTTGTCACTTAATTATTATTGAGAAATTGTAAAAGAGATAAATTAAGAAGTAGTTTTTTCATGTAGCAGAAAATAAACAAAGAAATATAGCAGCCTTAATCATCCTACCAAGTATTAGTTGATGACAATAAAAATTTCCTTCTCTATTTATCTTAGTCAAGATCACCCTTTTTTTAACAATCTTAATTTGATCTAGTTTTTGGATGAAAGAATTACCTCTTAAGTGAGGAATGTTAGACTTATATCTTTTGCTTTTCAAGTTGGAAAAATATTAGTACTAATGACCAACAAGAAAGGGACAATACGACTGTCAACAAGAAAAGGGACAATACGACTGTATAATGGCATTGAAAACATGATATACTCAAGCAAAGCATCAAATATATTTGTGAAAGTGAAAAAGAGGTGTCAACTAGAAAGAAACCTATTGTAGCTTCATATATACTCAGCTGGTTCTTCAACTTTCGCTTTTGGCCTTTAATGCAGAATCCTCAAAGTCCCTTCCACAACATTTATCCCTTCACAGCATCTCTTCCGCTGATTCTGGGATGTTAAATTGTTCTTTTCCTTTCCTCACCACTTTTGTAAAGCTACCAACAATTATGTGCATATCTTGAAACCTCATCATCCTCCAAAATTTTCTCAGTTTCAAAAGTCTGCTGATTGACCAATGTTCTAAATGCCAGACGAGAAGCTATATATCACTTAGGGGCCAACCAGCAAAGAACAAAAAATAAGAGATGTTTTTAATTTGCGAGTTGCTTATCAAGGAAGCAGTGTCCTGAACATATCTAGTTTCTCTTAAGGACGTAGATGAGGTAGTATTAGCTGACGTTAAGACAAAGGTGTTCTGTTATTTTTCTTCTTTTAGTGGACTTTTTTTCTCTAATGAAATTAGGTACATGATCTTCTGTCTAATTTTATGGTGTCTTATTTTGTTCTATAAATTTCAATCATTCATTTATGTGCGACCCGCGTTTATTTATGCGGAATCCACGCTAGACCTACCTAAATAAATGACTAAAATTTATATGACACAATAAGACACCATAAAATTAGACAGAAGATCTGGACTCATGAAATTGATATAAGTTTGAATAATTTCCAAAGTATAAGTGCTATCTATGCGCAAAATAAGCTTCCTAATGTCCTGGAGGGAACGGAAGCCGACCCCTGAAAGACTAGAAGTAGAATAGGATAGTGGGAACAAAACAAATGAAGACAAGACGAATAACATCACTGACTTTGTAAAGACAAGGTTAAAATAAAAGATTAAAATGAGAAAACACAGACGAATATGGTTCCTGGAATAGGTAACTTTGTCTGTTCACGAGCATTTTCCTGTCAAAAGCGTACTTGCAGGAACATGATTCATAGTTCCATCAATTTACGTCGCATGATATGCGCTAAACTTTGGAAGGAAGTAAAAGCTTCAAAACCAAATAAGCACAGTATCTTTTGAACCAAGGAAGATTGATAATGAAGGAGACACTAGATCCAATTCAATTATACATTTGGCAGCTTGTAATCTATCATCGTATCATCTGAATTTATGATTGCTCGTTACTATACTAAAAATACCATTGATTAAAACTTACGTATTTCCACTTTTTTGCCAACTTGCATTCTGACCCCGATACTGAAAGAATTTTCTGTATGCAGCGAATGGAAAATCTGAATCTTCAATCATGGAGGAGCGGAATGATTTGAAATAAACAACAAAATTATGAAAAAGAAAAGAGGAGAAAAAACGTGGATAATATTTTTTTGGTCTCATTTGTGGATATTTCATGAAATACAATTGCAGTTCTAACTCATCGATTGCGACGGATTCTATCGACTATTATCTCTTCTTCTTAGTATGCCTTTGTTCCTAATTGCAGCATCCAGGATAATAGTATCATTGCCTTTGAACTCATGCATTTATTTCTACGTAAGAGGCATGGGAGGGATGGTTATGTAGCACTAAAAATGGATATCTCCAAGGCTTATGACCGGCTTGAGTGGAGTTACCTCACGGCAGTGCTTGATAAAATGAGATTCAGCTCACATTGGATTTGTCTTGTTCTGAATTGTATTTCGACAGTGAAGTATTGGGTTCTACACCAAGGCCAGCATCTCAGTCCGATTACTCCATCCAGAGGCATACGACAAGGCGACCTTCTCTCTCTCTATTTATTCATTTTGTGTGCGGAGGGTTTATCCCGGCTGGTTCAATCTCGTGTGATTGCCGGGACCTGGCACGGTAGCTCTATGGCTCGTGGGGCTCCTTCTATTGACCATCTCTTTTTTGCAGATGATAGTATGCTTGTTTTTAAGGCGACTAATGGAGAGGCTACTGTGGTTCAAGACGTGATGGCAATCTATGCTCAAGCGTCAGGTCAACATATCAATTTGGGGAAATCTTCCCTCTGTTTCTCCAACAATGTTCCCCCTCCGATTCGTCATCAAATTTCCGGTGCTCTTGGAATCAAAGAGAAAGGCGACTTCGGTCTCTACTTGGGCCTACCCACTCGGGTGGGCTTAAACAAGAGGACGGTCTTTCACTTCATTAAAGATCGGGTTTAGAGGAAGTTAACCACATGGAAGCGGAATTGCTTATCTCGGGCAGAGAAAGAAATCATGCTCAAGTTCGTCTTGCTTATATTACCAAATTATGTTATGCACCTCTTCTTGCTTCCCAAGACTCTCTACATGGAAATACAACGTATGATGTGTCGCTTTTTGTAACACCCCACTCCCGAGTGACCCGAACCTGATATCGTTGGTGATATCCGAGTCCGTGCCCCGCGAGGGTGGC
>JANZLD010000003.1:22794884-22809608 GCA_026413575.1 Erythroxylum carthagenense | reverse complement strand
GACATTGCAGCTGAATCTGAATACCAACAAAGTTAGTGTGCTTCTAAGAATTTACTAGTTATCTTTTATGGGACTACTATGTCAATTTATCGACATTTACATTCACGATACTAAAAGGGGTATTTACATTATTCACAGGCTTCAGTTTCTTCCTCCCTCCAACTGGAAAATTTACTCGCTTTAAAAGATTCAACAATGGCTTCTGATCTGCAACTAGAGAAGAGGATACAAGTAGTATTAGTAAAAAATAAACATTCAGAGATTCATTTGGAAGTGTGAGATAGCGGACAGCAGAATTTTAGGCATAGCATGTAAGACAACAACCATCCAACTGTGCCCCAAAAAATCTCCAGGAATACCGTGACTAAAAAGATAAAAAAAGCGACAGAAGAAATGGGAAGCAGCAAACGTATGCACGTTGCCAAGCACAGAAAGATAAGGAAAGGTTACCATTCTATTTCAATTGCCTCAGCAGAGGCAGCAGGAGAAATTGACCAGAACCACCACTCAAAACATGACAATTCTGGATCATTTTGACATCGGTAGAAAATTGACAGAACTGTGTTAAACAAAATAATCAAAACAATGTTCATTTACCCTGACATAGAGCAACACTGTTCAAGAACCAAACAATTGAACTCCTTTGCCGTTACTTGCATCAATAAAAGGGAATGAACACTAATAGCTGCAATTTTAGGCCTGTGAAGTCACCCTGCGTCTGCAATGGCCATAAGCAATAAAGTAGCTAACAAATGTCATGTTTTCAAGGAAAAGATAACACAAAGTAACAGAATAACAACATTTAGAAATTCAGCGTTGCACAGGGGTCAAGAAACTAGATCACCTGGCAATTTACAGAGGCATTAGAAAACACCTAATTATCTCAGCGAATTAGCGCCAATATTGAGCCCAGCGATGAATGGTCTCAACCATTTGAGGGAACAATGCACTCACACTCTCATTAATAAGATCCTGGAAAAAGTGTATGCTGCCCTCATCATCCAAGTCCAGCCTAAACTTCTCTTGAAGCTGTTAGCATGAAAGGTTTTCAATCACAAGACAAAAATAAAACAAACCTTCTATTATTAGAATACAAACATAGAAGAATTTACCTTGAGAATTCCTTTTTCAGGATCAGAAGCTATATCAGGGATGTTTGAACCCGCCATCAGGTGGAAAAGATTTAAAATCAAGTTACTGGACTTTCGGAGAATGTTATATGCCTCACAACAATAGGATTTGAACCTGGTATAATATTGACTGCAGGATGGGAAAAAGTAATTTAAGGATTGTACCATTACAAATTGAGGTCCTTAAGCTTCCTCAATCATTTTCATGAGTAATGAAGAAGAGAATCACCTTTCGGCACCACCCATGGCCTCAACCATTTCTTTGCAAAGCTTCATTGGAGGTGGAAATGGTTTGGGATCTCGGCCAAGAATAAATCCAAAATCAACATGGAAAAGACGACCATCATCCCGAAGTAAAAGGTTGTCAAGGTGCCTGCAGTTAATTTTGACATAATAAGAAACAATTTTGGAATAAAATGTTCAAGTATTCAATGCAGTGCAAAAGATATCACTTTATGAAGCTTCTGAATACTGCCAACAAAGAGAACCACAATATTGAGTATATGTAATTTAAAAATCTGTACATCATAGGTACCCCCCAGCAAATGTGATTGTTGATTGTGCAGTCAGCTTCAATGAAAGTTTACTCAATCTAACATGATAACCTCGTGCCACCATCACAATATGATAAAAAATTTATTCCATTCATTCCTAAATTCTGCTTCATGCATAACTAATAAAGAACTCAGGCACCAAAACTCATCAACAGGTGCTTTTTGAAATGGCTATACATTTTAAGAAACAATCATGCTGCCTCTCCTTACTTTCTCTTTATGAACCTTCAATATGAAGAGAAATGATCAATATGGAGATTCACTTATGAAGATACATCTCTGAAATAAGTAGACTAATACCCAATAATTACCTGTCCCCAATGCCCAGTATATACGTTATGACAGAATAGCCAGCACAGCTCTTTATAAACGTTTCGAGACATGTAGCTGTTATCCCAAATGGGCCGTGTTCATCAGGGTGAAACTTCTGTAGATAACTTGTAATGCTACGATGCTCAGAGAGAATCTGGATATTGAAGACAACCACCTTAGATACCCATGGTAACATTCTATATACCATGAATCTATTTTTGCTAAGATGCCTAAATAATGATAAATTTGAAAAGTACAAAGCACTTGGGAAAAGAATATTCCAATTAAATAAATCACTGGCATAAACAAAAACTACCTGAGCCAAAGATCGCGATGGAATGAATTCAAGCATGCCTTCATCTTGTCCAGTAGCAAGCACCTTGTATGGAGTTAAGTGCAGATCCAGATTTTCCAGCTTAAGTAGTCGATCCATTAGAGATACCATTTGAACGACCTAAGGAATTGTAAACCAACAAGATAATCAACTTCTTCTAACATCCCTCTCAGCAATGTACCATTTCTACGGCTGAAGTTAACCATTGTGTGTGCATGTGTGACAGAGAGAGAGATGGAAAAGTTAAGCATTTACCAGTTGGTCTTGGCGAATATCATCACCCTTCTTAAATATGATCTTGCAAGTCCCACCACTTTGTGTTCTAAATGTCAGACGCAAGGGATGTAGCGCACTTTTGAAAATTGATGACTCTGAAGGCACAATACCAGTGATGAGGACACCTGGGGTCAAAGGTGATCTTATTGGCTGGAAACATAGTGGGTAACTCGTTAAATGCAAAACAAAAACTTGTGCAATCATTTATGTTCCATCATAAAGTAAAAACTCTTTAAAAAGAGTCCCACAAAGCTTAACTCTACCTCTTCGAAATAGGTGAGTTCACTAAGAAGACCAGAAAGAAGTTGCCTAAGCTTTTCAATCTTCTTTTGAGTATTGCCCCGAACATTTCTTACATCTCTCATTATCGAACACAACTGGGCCATCAACTCGGTCTGACGCACCAAACTCTGCCATGACTTATAGCCATCGTCTTCCCAATCTGGACCAGCTGCCAACTGTCAAAGTGAACATATTTAATATTGAAGTACATAAGCAAATATATTTACGAAATTAAATCTACGCGATCGGCAATACTACAATAGTAGTGATTTGAAAACCTAATATGCTTGTTCTGAAAACCAAGACATTAGTTTTCTAATTAATCTGTTTGTTCTCCATTCAAGATTTTCTTCTGGGTACATGATAATCGTAATAAATTAATAAGAAAAATATACATATCAAGTGTCAAATGCAGTGCATTTAATCCTGGATTATTTGAGATCCTGGATTATTTGAGAATGCATTGTACATCGAAAAGTAAGAAAATAGTCCCCACCCATATGATAGCAAACTATACATCATACTTATACCAAATCTAGGTCGATGACTGCAAACAGATTATTTCCAAAGCCTCACAGTAAAATCTGACTTCCTGAGTTTTTAACTGATTCCTATAATACTTTTAATGTTACCAGCACATAGACCTATTGTTCAATTGTCACTATATCAACGTCATACTTATCTTTTACTCCAGAGGAATATCCATCATCACAATTCAACGCTTTTAACACCCAATAGTTTATTGTTTCCATATATTGTGATCTATAATATGTACGTTATCTGAAAAGGAACGAGTAGCAATGGTGACTTTTGTGTAGCAAGGAATGTCTGAAGCATATAGATTCCCATCTGAAAAGAATTCCCATAAGCTGCAGGTTTTATAGAGCATAAAGAGATGACATTCTCATCAGTGATCAGAAAAGTAAATCACACCTTCATCATACTCTCTTCAAGGATCTCGTAGGTACAATAAAAACGTTTGGCATAAGCAGGATCATAAAGTTCCACTGTCACATACCAACGTAGGAAGCTAGCCAACTCAATATTGTTTAAGGCTGCCAAACATAAGCAACAGACTCAGTGCAGTAAACAAACTAAGCTCATAATGCCATGCATATGCATATCATACACAGATGCAAAGTACAACGCATACATCGTTGAACAAGGAATTGAGAAAGCCGAGATTTATCTGAACGTTCAAAACGAAGAGCCTGAACCAATTGAAGTAGATAACACTCAAGCTCTTCATCATCTGCTCTTTCAAGAACACTAACAGCATATGCACGAACCTGTTCAAATGAGAAATTATTAAGTCTATAGTCATTTCCACAGCATCTGCGCCTTTTTCCATCACAATTTCTCATCCGATATTAAGGATGACTTGGGCCTTCACATCCGCATATGATACCTTTACATTCAATTCATTCCAGTTTTTACAAATGAACAGGTGCATAAAATGTCCTGAGGCCATAATCTGTTTGTTATCGTACGGAACCAGCTCATAAAAAAAAATTTGAAGACTAAACAACAGCTAATAAACAGAAAATTGAGACGGCAACAAATATTAATATGCATACCTCTTCACTTTCAAAAAGAGGTGATAGAAGCTCCAATGCATCAGAAACATCAATCATTTCCCACTTATTCATCAATTCTAATGCCTGCCTTGCTTCCTGCAGATTCATCAGCACACGATCTTTAAAGATGATTTATATGTTGTTCCATACAAACATACAGATGACAGACCAGTAGAGACCATAAGAATGAAAGCGGCATGGACAAAAGACATTTCCACATGATTAAGGTTCAATGATGCTGATACAATCAAGCAGAACTTATAAGAGTAGCTGCTAATTCACCAATTATTAGCACAAAACTTTCTAAAGCAGGACTATTGGAATTTTATGGAGATTCAAAACTTCAAGCACATATTTGTAAGAATCTAAGATAAAAGCAGGATATCAATTAGTTGGTCCAGACATTAAATACAGAGGATAAAATGATAATACCTACTGACCTGAACATCACTCCATTCAACACATCTTAGAAACTTTGTGAGAGCCCTCTTTTCGGACATCAGTGAGAATCGAAATTTCCACAGAAGCTGTCTCTCATCTCCACTCAAAGTCCTTGTTGGTGGGTATTTTAGAATTCTCTGTATCGACCTTACAAACAAGAAGCATACAAGATGACACACTGACAATTCATGTAAATAAAACTCTAAACAAGCAAGCAGAAGCAATGTTGAAAAGGATAGGATTAATCCTATATAATATAACTGTCAGAGAAGATAGATCCAGTAAGAATATTGCATACAAGAACATCTTTTGAACATTTTCAATTGTCTTATCTAAATTCTGCATTCAAAACTTGTGGGCATATGGATAAGAGATTCGATGAAAGTCAATGCAATGACCAGGAGAGAACTTAAACAGATTTATAAAAAAAATTAAGTGCACATTCAATCAGGGGTTTTTCGCACTTACTTCCGCTCATTAGAGCTTGGCTTCAGATCTCTGTCAATAATACCACGTGTTAAACTCCGGGCCAGCTTTAGTTGCTTGTGCTCTGAAGGATTTATCTTTCCAACTTCTGGGTCCCACACAATAACAAGCTCATTTGTTGAAGCTATTGGGGATGGTAACAAGAAATTTGCACCTGACTCCTTCAAATTATGTAAAAATAACAACCAAGTAAATTATTTTGAGTCCCACACAATAAAAGTTCATTTTTCAAATCTGTTGGGGATGGTCAGAACTTTGCACCTGACTCCTTCAAATTACGTAAAAATGATAACCATGTAAATTAGTTTGATAAAAAAGTAGAATAACCATGATTCTTAAGGATTCAGCAAGAAATGTAAAGAGTGAGGTGGTTAAGGAGGTCGTATGGTTCATATATTACTAAACCGAGAAGAACAGAAGGTTAAATAAAGAGACTACACTGATGATTTAAAATTGATCATTTCAGAAGCTTCAAAAAGTTGTGGCAAAAGAGCAACTACAAATGAAAGTTTAGTTAGAAAGTTATCTGATGAATGAAGCATTGGACAACCTGGAAAACAACTCGATGTTCAAAGCTGGAAAAATCAACAACCAAGTACAAATGAGAACTTCCGTTTTTACTACTTTCACGTTCCTTAATTTTCTCAATAGCTTTGAATGAGAGCCGATCAAGCCAATCAACACATTGAATCTGCCCCCTCTCATACTTGTTTACAAGCTTTTCCAGTCGTTCCAACTCCCCTCGCTCATGCCTAGGGACCTAAATTCACAATGTGCAGCTAAGAGATAATAGAAAAAGCTACACAGATGTACATTCCACACAAAAGAATATTTGAAGACCTTTCCAGGAGTGGTTGTTGGAATTGATCCATCAGCTTCCTTCCCAGTCCAAAGCCTAAGCTTTTGCTTGCCTGTTTTCAGTTGCAACTTGTTATTGAAGAGAAGTATGGTAGCACCGCCAATAAGTCCTTGATCCTTGCCACGAGAAACATCCCAAACCTAAATTTTCAAATAGATCAATAATAAGCACAGTTATAAACCTTGGCTGCACACCAATAAAATCTAGTGGACGCATGCATATTATAAATAAATTGTAATTTCTTTTTCTAATTCTAGATTAAAAAGTAGGACAGAGTGGAGACTGGAAAAACAGAAAATTGAAGACACTCTAACCTATAGTTTAGTATGAAACAGATGTAGCTTTAATACACTGTCGGTAGCAGCTAAACACAAAACAGCACTTCTCCATTTAAATGAGGAAAGATAGAATTTTCAATTTCTCTAGGCTAAATTGGTTACTTACTGTAAAGGCGAGCTGTGAATGTGCAGTTAAGTCCCTATACTTAGTAGTCAAAGTAATGAGCTCATTCCAATAGTACGATGGTCCACTTGATTCAAGCCTGAAACCAATAAAACATGCATAAACTTTATTCACTAGAAAAATGCAAACATAAAGATCGATTATATTGCTTATTAATTTTTTTTTATAAATCTTCATTTCGAAGTTGGACTTGTTCATATACAAAAGAACCTACATCACAACTCAAAGTAAAGTATTAGGTTATGGCCTTATTCTTGTG
The DNA here is from genome assembly GCA_026413575.1 of Erythroxylum carthagenense. Lineage (NCBI taxonomy): Eukaryota > Viridiplantae > Streptophyta > Magnoliopsida > Malpighiales > Erythroxylaceae > Erythroxylum > Erythroxylum carthagenense. Next base: position 22,802,636 of record JANZLD010000003.1, on the reverse strand, counting down.
TATAAACTTTTTCCAATTTTCTTGCTTTTAATAAATGTCAGAATTTTAACACTTAATATCACACCCAGCAATGGATATTTGGTGTGCAAAATTTGTTGGACTAGATACTTGTGCGTGCCTGCAGACTTAACATCTACGAGTATCAACAAGACTGGACATTTGTGATAAGGCCCATCATTGGACTAGGATTGACTCTAATACTATGTTAAAAAACCATTCAACCCAAAAGTTTAAATTGATAGGTGACATGAATAAATGAACTATATTTTTATTTAACACTCTCTCCTCACATACAAGAATGGGAAAACACATTGTATCATAAATTTACCAACAAACAGAAAGTGATATAAATTCATCACAAATGAGGATGACTCAATTCGAATTCAAGATCTCTTATCCACATAAGGGTCTAGTAACATGTCAAAATTTTAGTAAATCTCTATTTTAGAGTTGTTCATATAAAAAGAGAACCTATATCTCTAACTCAAAACTCAAGTCATTAGATTAAGGGCTCATTCTTGCATATAAACTCTATAATTTTTAGTGAAAATTTTTAAATCAAAAGTCAGAATACAAGAAACTTATAACAGTGTTGCCAGAATTTTAACACTTAACAAAGAATATCAAAACCTTGTTCTCACAGGAAGCCCAAATGGAGCGCCATCAATATACAACGCACACTCAACAAATAACTCAGCACTTCCCTCATCGTTCGTAGAATCAATTCCTGAAAAAATTAGAGAAACATAAAATTGAACAAGTAATCACCAAAACAAGCAAAAGTTAAGCGAAAAACTCAGCCAAAACCTTAAAAAAGTAAGTCTAAAATGCTAAAGGATACGAACTTTAGAGATCAATGAAATTCAATGCACCAACCAACCCAACACAATACTAGTTACAGTCGAAAATCGAACATGTCCAGACCTAAATTGGGAGATCTGGAGGAGGACAACGATCCTTCAAGCCGATCGACGCGAAACATAACTGGAAGATTGATGTCGCAAGACAAGAAGAATCGAAACTCATTGCTCGCGCTCATCTTCTCTTAGGGCATCAACAAGTCGCTCGGTGCTTCACGGGCCATAAACAGCAGGTTTTGGGGGATTGGAAGCTTTTGAGTAGCATTTGTGAGCTGCAGAGCCCTGGAGTTACCGTGTAAAGAGGTTTAGAAATTAGAACTATAAAATTGGTTGGTGGTCTTAAGTTTGGCTTGGAAGGAAAGTAGTCTTGGATCAAGGAAGTATTTTCTAAATAAAAATTATAATACTCCTATTAATCTTAAATTTTATCTCAAATTTTCAATTTTTTACATTTAATTTATTTTTTCAAATTTTCTTTTTTATAAGTACACGATATGAATTTGAATTCACTAAAAAAAAGATAAATTAATTTGATAAAGTGTAAAATTAACCTCAATTTATATTTTATTAGTATTTGTTAAATTTTAATTAAATATTGTATTTTTAATTTTACAATTGAATATTCAAGTTCTGGTTGAAAGTTGAATGTATCGACAATTCCTAGGTTTATTTCGTTACTTCCACCGCCAGGATTCAAGCACATGCACTTTAATTTCTTGTATTCTTGCAAACCAGGAATACATAATAGTGCAAATTCTATACAATGCCTGACCATACTGCAGCTACCTGTGTCCTCTCACAATCATCAAACATCCCGTAAGCAAGTGAAAGACTCTCTCAACATAGGTTGTGATCTGATAAAGGGCGGCTGTTTAATGGCTTGCCAACTTGTAAACAGTCAATCGGTGGAACTGTAGGAGTGTTGAGCTCTCCAAAGGTCCGCCAGCAAAAGGGGCTGTACAAGTGATAGCGTTCTTGCAGGGGCTTGAGTTGTATGGTGGTTAGACGAATGTCGACACATGGTAAGGCGTCACTGCAGGCGAAATGTATTGGCTTTACCGTGTATGTTCCTCTTATTCTTTCGTAGTTGATTCCTGATAGAGCCACGGCTGATGTTTGGTTTCTGCAGCTGCTTTTGTCGCAATAGTATTGGTCGATCACGATAGGTAGTTGGACTTCTGAAACTTGAATATTGGAGAACAGCACTCCTTGCACTGATCCTGATCCACCCTGCACTTTTAAAATTTTTTAGATTACGTACATGCGTATCTGTGCTAATGGAAGAACTATAATCAAAACCCTGAGACCACAAAAAACTAATCTCTAGCAAGTCTGTTAATTAGATCATCTGAAAGTGTTGAACGTTTGTGGGATTTTCAGATAGTACGCATACCTGCCATGTCTTAATTCTAACACCTGTCATTGTGTTGTGCATGGTCACATCTCGGACAGTGATGTTTGAGACACAGGCTTTGGTATTATCCCTTCCTAGACTTCCTATGCTGATTCCATGTCCTGGCCCACAGTTCACATTATGTACGTACACATTTGTGCATCCAGTTTGTATAGAAACACAGTCATCTCCTGCAAAAAACAAAAACACTCAAGCGTAAGCATCTCTTTCCTCAGTACATACTTGTGGTCGCCATGAACTATTTGAATGAACGGAGCGTCTTTCTTCTACAAGACTGCACTAGTGTCTAGGTTTAATTTCTTGTGATTCCTCAGTCGTATAAACCTCTTAGCACACCCAACTATGTTTATATAGGTTATGCTAAAAATTGTCAGGACTGCCGTGCAGGGGAAGTAGACAGGGAATGGAAGCAGAAACTACAATAGCTGATGAAGACACAAGAACACCATGTGAAATACAAACAAAAGATTGTATTCTTCTAATCCATGGGGCCCGTGTCAAATAATTAATGGCCGTTAAACGTTGAGGTAAAAATTTACAGATAAGATTGGCATGTTTTTATCAGAACCTCTGGAATGTATCTAAACTGTTTGCCCCTTTCCATGTGCATCTACATGAGTGGACAAGCTTCGCTCACTCAGTTTGTGACCAAAGCTATCTAAATTAACAATTTCATAGAAGATATTACTTATAATTACCGCAAGCAAGATCACTGCTGTGTATCAGAACATCTTTGGAATTCTGTAGGTGGATTCCGTCTGTGTTGGGACTGTCCCCAGGAGATGAGATGCTTATATCATGTACCACCACTCCGATGCAATTGTCGAACTTGAGGTGGCACTGAGGACTGTTTTGAATTCTTATACCAGTTACTACTGGGTTGAAACTTCCATAAAAGCGTAGTGCCTGTGAAAAGAAAACACCTCAATCATGTTTTTGGACGGCATCAATGTGAAATATGATGATAGAAATAGAGAGTTGTACGAGTGGTCCATACGGTTGGTTTGATACTTGGCATTTTCTGGCTGAGTTCACTTCTTATCTACCACCACATAATACAGCAAGAAGAATGATCAGCTGCAGATAACACAGAAAGTGACAACAGTGAAATGAATTACATGTTGGAGTTAATTACAGGGTGTTCTGCTACTGTGCTGTTTAGAGGGACAGCGAACGCAGTTTCATCATCCACAGGATCACCGAAGGGTTCATCTTGCCACCATACGGAGCCGCTACCGTCAATGGTACCATTTCCCTGGATTGAGATTCCTACAAGCTTTGTGAATTCAAGCCACTGTAGAAGTCCCCTCCCCCAAGCATTAGCATTCATTGGAGCAATAATTGTGCCATCCAGCTGGTACAGGTTAAACTGATTAGCCTCAATTCTTCTTATAACCAGATAATTATGCAAATTTGTATAATTAATTACCTGAAACACTATATTCGGTTTGCAGTATGGACCAGAGAAAGAAACGGGTCCCACTAGGAAAACATATCCTGCTGGAACTAACATCATCGACGCCTCAACTTTACAAGCTGAGCCCCACGCAGCTTGGAATGCCTGCATTTCCACATCACCCCAACATTAATACTACTAGCACTAGGTAAGAATAATTATAATCACTGAATTGGTCTGAGTAAAACTGTGTGCAATTATTTCTGTCAATCGTGACATAACTGCCATAACGAGAATCCACTCTTTTGGACTGGGCCCCACCTAGGTGATTCTGTTGTTCTTTTGTTTCTCTCTGTTTCTGTTCGTGTTGTTTACTTTTGTTCCTCCTAAACAGTGGAGAGACATATTATATTGTTTTCCTACTCACGGGATTAAAGTGCTGGCATTCATATGCATCTTGAGTTCAACCTGGACGCCCCTTAAAATAGCTGATCAAACTGAAGAGCTATGATCTAGCAGCATAAGTGTGCTATATAAGTTGTTAGTGATTTCATGCTTTTTAAGGCAAATGAAAAGAAAAATAGTGACCTACGAACAAGATAGAGTATGCAGCTACGAACTAACTAAACATCTGCATTATGGTCTTTGTTTATGAGTTCCTAGAAAAAAAAAATTGTGGACACCTACCAAAACGAAGAAAAGGTGGAATTCAATGTGCACAAAAGAACTTGCAACTGAAAGAAAACTCCCTTATTTGCAGACTTTTGAATCTGCTCACTTCAGTTGCAAATTCCAAACTATACATTATATGCTTCATGCATTCTACTGCCTTTTGTGTTTTCTTACTGAAACCACTTCTATGTCATTCAGCCAGTAAAAATAAGGATTGAGATTAACCTTCGTATCATCAATCTTGCCATCTCCCTTGGCACCAAAATCTAGTACATTAAATGTTGCAGACCCTTGTTGTGGAGGGCCTCGAGGCCTGTCTTCTTTTGGCGGCTTTGGAGATGGAGGCGGCAATGGAGCTTTCTTAGGTGAAGGCGGCAATGGAGCTTTCTTAGGTGGAGGTGCTAATGGAGGTTTTGTTTTTGACCCTTTATGATGGTTATTGTAGTGGCTGCTGCTATGACTCTTGCCTTTTTTCTTGTACAGAGAAGCTGAGTTAGCTCTGCTATGCCTCAAATACTTGCCTCTCCTGGCAATGCAAGTATCAAAACTTGAAGACCATACTAGAACAGTAATGAATAACATAAATGTGAAGCTTCTAAAACTAAAGCCCCCCATGCTTAGCAAGAATGTGGCTGAGAGAGAGGAGAGGTACATACGAGAAAACAGAAGATGGGAGGGGTGTGTGTCTAGAGGTACAAGAGAGCTTCTTGAGGCTGCCAAAAGTTACTGATGCTTTGAGATATACATATATAGGAAGAGCAGTAAAAAGCTCTCATACACTACAGCAAACAAAAGCAAAGGTTCCTTGTCTAATTAATAATCATCTTTTCCTTTATGTGAACTTGGGTTGGGGTTCCTTTAGCTCAGCAACAATCTTTCTATGTCATATGTCAATATGTCGCTGCATGTGACTCGTCCCTATTGTTAATTTATGTGAACACTTCTTGCTTCAATTATTTTGAATACATGACAATGTATAAGAAGGCAAATGAATCAAAGCCAAGTTACCAACCCTATAATATGCACTATTCTTTATTTCTTAAGTGAGCCAAGTTACATAATATAGTTCAGGTAGAAATTACAATTTGAGCATTCATAGCAAGATTTTAAACGTAAATTGTAAATTGCGGATTATTATGATGATTACAAACGCAATCATTCCATATTATTACTAGCTTCCTTTTCCCCTTGGTATTCTTCTTTAATTTTTAACACAACTTGTAAATAGAAAGACATGTAAGAGTTTTGCAATTTTATTTTCTTTCTGGCTAATTGTGATTGAAACGAGAAAGTGAATGCAGATTTAAAAAGTTTAGGCACGCCCTACATATTCCTCTTCTTTCAGCCTGCTGCATTCAAGACGGCATTCTTTTGGTATAAAACACAGCCTTTGAACTTGCTTGTCCACTTTTATCTGTCATTCTCCACTGGGAAAGCTTAAGAGGGTTGCATAACTTCATCTAAGATCCGAAAAGGACACACGTGAGTGTGTCAATGGCACTGATTGTAACAGCTCTTTATGGTCACATGCAAACTTCACGGGCAAGAGTTTTGTTATTTGTCTTCTTGAGGCTTGACCATGGTTATGAAACTACAAGGTCTGCAATGGCTTCACTTTCCTTTCTGCGTTTTAAGCGGTAGTCCCGAATTTCCCGAGGAGACCAGGCATTGATAAAGGGTAAAAAGTAACAGAAACTAACTGTCTAGGAAGAAACTCTAAGGCCTATCATCTCCTGACTTTAGTACTTAGACCCTATGAGAGAAGAAAACCACCGTAGCCCATGGTTTCCATGTACCAACAATCTTCTAGGTGTTCCGAGGGGTCCAGACACCACACCATAATTCTCAACGAGGATAAAAATTTTAATTACAAAATATATATTTCTCATATTCACATGTTTGATTTCTGTACATAAACCATTTCGTGAACTCATTGCAACTTAAAACAAAACTAAAAGCATATGACATGCAACCACTCTAGAGTTTAGCCTTCTCCAATTTATGTAGACAACTAAGAAGTGGGAATTGCAGCGAATGAGATATGGGGTTGATAAAATAAATTCCAAAACCTACGCTTGGTTTTTGAAGGACCTCAACTCAACTTAGATTACGACAGATCACAAGAATGCCTGTTCAGGATCTGGATGTCTCTATAAGCAACTCTCTGTTCTTGCACCCTAATGATTCATGAGAGATTTAACCTTTGAGCACTGGAAAAAGCTGCAAAAGTAGTTCATCCCATGGATATATTTAGAATCATGAAGCTGCAGGATGAAAGTGCTTTTTCATTCAAAACGTGAGTGCAAACATATACCACATAGAAATGGTGAGTTGAATTTGATGTTACAAACCAAGAGAATGTCTTCAAGTTTAGAGAATACCACTGACTACTCACTAGAGCGTGTACTTGGCAATCAACTAAAACTCTTGTGCTTGTCACGACAGATGATGTTCAGTCACTTAGGCTAGAGCTAAAGATCAAATCTTTACTGAAGGGCGGTAAGAAAGAGTCATGAAGAACAAATGGGAAGGAAACAAGAAGAGAAACGGGCATATGAAGCCAAATTTGCACCTTTCTTGCTATTAGTTACGAGCAAAAGCCATGTTAATATACACTGACTAAAACAAAATGGTGTAATAATCTTCTCAACTTCCGGAACACTAAGCATAATGCCAATATGCCTTGGCAAGTTGTTCAATTGGGGAAAGCAATGACAATGCTAGATGGTTTGTATTATTGTCATTAGAAGAGAAAAAACAATACTTAGAACTGCATAAACCACAGAGTAGCATCTTTCCCTATTCTTCCACGTAGGATTGGTGGGTAGTTCGGTTAGTTCCTGTTGGTCACTGAGACTGAGAGTCAGAGCTTCGAGCATAGCAGCAAGCAGACACGTACCCTAGCTAGGAATGTATGTGGCCACAGGTTTTAAAACAAAAACAGCATTGTTGTGAACGATGCCTCTCATTGTCAGCATCCGACAAGTTTATCTGTGATCCTTTGACCTATCCTGTAGTTACTTTCCTCAGAGACTTTTCACCACACAATTCACGAAAAGCAAGAACTCCTTTTTTCTTATCTGCCAATGCCTGCTTTCGGGCTTCAACGCCATTAATGTTTAGTTATTTCATTGGATTTACTCCCAATTCTCCATTTTGTGAACAGAAAACATTTTGTCAGTTAAATAGTATCCTGGAAATATGTTCGTTGATGAGGAGATACAAGTGTACATGTTGAGCGTCCTTCTCCACCCGTACTCAATCCATTCTAGCCTCTTTGTTGTGAAACAAATTTATATCCTTTTGAGAGAGAAGTATACGTAAATACAAGTGTCCATGTCCTCTCCACCGTACCCAAAAGAGACAGAACCTATGTTTTAAGTTTTGGTTTGTTAATCACAGTGACTTCC
>JANZLD010000003.1:22775281-22789387 GCA_026413575.1 Erythroxylum carthagenense | reverse complement strand
ATACCATTTGTAGCTCCATGTCTCTAGTTTATCTTGAAATAAGAATCATCTTATTCGGAGCTCTACTGATCTAGAAACCATCAATATATTGAAGCATGTTCAGTAAAATATCCAATTCCTACTCTTCCAATTGATACCCTTACTTTGGTTCAATCCATCCCTTTCAAATCAACACCAAAAGTTATGACCTTTAATGGAGATGCAAAAAGAAAAGTGTTAGGAATCTAAGGGTTTAAGAATCACTTCATTTGGGGGTCGGATAGCAAAATTATGGCCAAAGAATCAAACAAGATTGGATCCTCAATCATATCAAACTTGTCTCGGGACAAATAGCATAACTTTCACTAGAGATGTTGAATTAAGATTATCTTGGGACAATTTCAAAGTGAGCCTTGAGATATACAACTTTGAAGAAGACCTTGAGGTCAAATTTTATCATCTGAAGGGTCAAAACAGACCAGACAATAGGATTAGATGGAGCTATAGGAAAAAGTAAAAGAATGGAAAAAGACAGAAGATAGCAAAATATAGATGAAACGAAAGACAGAAGAAGCGAAAGGCAGAAGATAGCAAAACATAGAAGAAACAAAAAGTAGAAGGAGTAAAACACAGAAGAAGACTCGTCAGCAAAACATAGAAGAAGACGTATCAGCAAAAGACAGAATAAGACTGTTGAGCCCTGTTTTCGGAACCCAACCTCGAAAACATAAATCAAAAAACAAAGTAGCGGAAACGAAAGAACTGCTCAGAACATACAACGGAAACAAATCAAAAGTAGAATTGAAAGGCGGACAAAGCAGAAGTGGGTCAAAAGCAAACGAAACACAAATCGGATCAAAAAGCGAAGGAATCGAAAGCGCGTGCAGAAACCAAAGGAATCGAAAGGCTCGGAATTAAAGAAAACAAAACGCTTAAGGACAAAAAAAGTTCTTAACTTCGACATCTGAAGATGTATACTTTAGAAAATTGTTGGAACAAAAGAGACACTTGGTCTACACAATTCCAGATCGGTATAATTTTTTTTAAAAACTCAAAAACCCTTAACTTCCAAAATTCACAACTTCTGACTCAAAATTCCAAATTTACAAATTTAGTATCAATAGAAAGTTGAAGGAAAGTTCTACACTTTCCATGAAGAACTTAAAAACTAATTCTGTCTCTAAAGGGGTCAAAATCCCAATCAAAGTTTCTGCCCAATTTAATGTCACCCTAAACAGTATCACAATTTCTAAAATTTATATCTTTCAACTACAAGGTCCAAAAATGTCATACTTTATATCAATGAAAAGATCAAAATGCAACCTACAATTTTCATCAAGGACAGAAAAATCAATTTGGCCTCTAAGGGAGTCAAAAACCACTTCAAAGTTTCTGTCCACTAATGATAATCCCAAACAGTAATAGAAACTTCTAACAAGCATAACTTCCTATTCCATGGTCCAAAATTTCTATACTTTACATCAATGGAAAGATCAAAACATAATCTAAAACTTTTATGAAGCACTTAAAGGCAATTTCAACCTCTAATTAGGTCAATATTTCAATCAAAGTTTTTACCAGAAATTTGTCATCTTATACCACATCCAAACTTCAAAATTTCATATTTTTCAATTCCCACAATAAAAAATTACATATTATACATCATTAAAAAGCTATAAACTTCCTCTACAACTTTCAATAATACTAATTGAACCAATTCAAACCACATCAGTACAAAATTTGCCTCAAAGCACCGTACACACAAACTTACCCTTAATAGCATTTTTAAAAATAAAGCAAAATAACTTTAACTTCGAAAGATCATAACTTTCAATCCCGATTTCAAAAATTGTCATACATCATAGCGATAAAAAGCTATCAACAGAAGCTACAACTTTTATGAAGATTATTTTATCAAATTCTGCCTAAATCAATCTAGAAAAATTCACAAAGATTTTACATCAAAAAGTCAACTCTCTGTTACTATTCATCCCAAAATGTCAGACTTACAATTCCCTAAAATTTAACACTTTCACTAATCATTTTTTGCTTTTCAATTCCATTCAAAACAATTCAATAACTATCAATTCTATTTAAACTCAAAACACCATTTTAGGCCATAATTAATCATAAACAACAATAGCAAAAAGCATACACACATATACTCTCTCATCATCAACTTGCTAAATTCACCTATCTTAATCTCATATAACAATTCACATTCTTGAATTTTCTTTTTCTTTGCACATGAATAATTCACCACAAATTTCTCATTTAATGTCAATTTATACTTCTAAATTTCAAGAAAAGTTCGGGGTCCAACAAAGACACATCAGCAAAACACAGAAGAAGACGCGCGAAAGGCAGAAGAAGCGAAAGGCGGAAGAAGCAAAAGACAGAAGAAGCAAAAGACAGAAGAAGTGAAAGATAGAAGAAGCAAAACACAAAAGAAGTGAAAGAAAGAAGAAGCAAAACACAGAAGAAGCGAAACACAGAAGAAGCAAAAGACAGAAGAAGCGAAAGACAAAAGAAGTGAAACATAAAAGAAGCAAAAGGTAGAAGAAGCAAAACACAAAAGAAGCGAAAGGCAGAAGAAGCAAAACACAGAAGAAGCGAAAGGCAAAAGAAGCAAAACACAGAAGAAGCGAAAGACAGAAGAAGTAAAACACAGAAGAAGGGAAAGGTGAAAGAAGCAAAATACAGAAGAAGCAAAAGACAGAAGAAGCGAAAGGAAGAAGAAGCGAAAGGCAGAAAAAGCAAAAGAAAAAAGAAGCAAAAGACAGAAGAAGCGAAAGGCAGAAGAAGTAAAAGATAGAGGAAGCAAAAGATAGAGGAAGCGAAACACAGAAGAAGCGAAATGTAGAAGAAGCCAAAGACAGAAGAAGCAAAACACAGAAGAAGCAAAACACAGAAGAAGCAAAAGACTGAAGAAGCAAAAGACAGAAGAAGCGAAACACAGAAGAAATGAAAGGCAGAAGAAGCGAAAGACAAAAGAAGTGAAACACAAAAGAAGCGAAAGGCAGAAGAAGCAAAACACAGAAGAAGCAAAACACAGAATAAACGAAAGACAGAAGAAGCAAAAGACAGAAGAAGCGAAAGACAGAAGAAGCGAAACACATAAGAAGTGAAAAGTAGAAGAAGTGAAAGACAGAAGAAGCAAAAGACAGAAGAAGCGAAAGGCAGAAGAAGCGAAAGGCAGAAGAAGCAAAACATAGAAGAAGATGATGTCATCACAAAGGAAACATAGAAGGAGATGACGTTATCACAGAAGGAGCAAAAAGGTAGAAGAAGCAAAATACAAACGAAGCAAAACACAGAAGAAAATGACATCAACACAAAGGAAACACAGAAGGAGATGATGTCATCATAGAAGAAGTAAAAAAGCAAAAGAAACAAAAAGACAGAAGAAGCGAAAGGCAAAAGATACAACTGCTCTTTTGCCCATCTTCCCTTATAAGGACCATGACTTTTAGCTCAGATGTCTAAAATTTTCATGCTAAATACCGTTGGAAAGATAAAAGAAAGACTTATAACTTTCTAGAAGACACACCCTCTCTAATTTAGCTTCGATCGATCCTGAATTTCTCTCGAATTCAAAATACATACTTTACATTCATCCACCAATGTACTGCACCCAATTCTCAACTCTATTTCAAATCAATGTCATCTATAAAGAAATTTATAATCTATGATTAATCATGAACACCAATGATAGAACATACACTTATAATACATCCCCTTCATCAACTTACTACACAAATGCAACTTTATTTTTGGCTTTCATTCTACTTCTAACTTTCACCTTAATTCTTCTCACTTCAAAATCTTTTATCCACCAAAAACACCAAAGCAAAACTTGGACATATCTATATTTCTCATTTTCTACTTTACCCTCGCCTATCATTTCTTGGTTCAAGAGTTTTCATTCATTTGCTCTTTACTTATGACTACTTGCCAAAATTTTTTCTTCAAATAGTTCTAACTTATATGAAACATTCAGGGTCTAACATATTTTATATCATGCAATTTTAGATAATGGATTTCTTTTTGTTAGTTCTAAAAAGGGGAAGAAAGATTGGTGATATTAGGTTTAAGAGGAGTGATGACATTTAGGGGCTTTGGCTTTTGTATATATGGTGAATTTTATATTTTGATATTTTTATTCTTAAGTAAATTTCTTTTATCTATATATGTAAATAATTCTTTGAATGACTCTTTTTTCTTGATATTGAATTATCTTTTATACAATAATTTAGGGGAGTTAATCATTATCTTGATATAGATATTTGTTGCTGCATTTAATTTTATTATTATTCTCCAATATCACAAATGTTTTATCATCATCAAAAAGAGAGAGGTTGTTGAACTAAGGAAGGTTTTAATTGATGTTTTGATAATAACAAAATATAAGTAATAATAATAAGTGTTTTATTTTGATGAGAAGGAATATGAGAATAAGGTGTAGTAATAAACTCAAGAAGATAGTTCAAAAAAATGATAAAAGAAGAGATGAAGTTTACAACTTACAAAGTGAACACCAAGTTAAAAACACAAAAAGAACAAGGAATATCGAGGTCATTCTTTATCTCATAATGGTAATTATAATCTCATCACTTTGATGTTCTAAAAGGACCATCATGCATAAACATTTTATATCACTTTATTACATGAGTATTTTTATCTTTTAAGAGGCATTAAAGATTTTGGTTTTAATAAAAAAAGGTCTCTTAATCTTTCAAACAATATTTAAGGAATATTTTAGGAAGTTTTTAAATCATAATCACATTAAAAAAATTGAGTTTAAGTATTTGGACTTGTTAAATCATGTTTTGAGGGGATTGATCTACATATATAGGTTAATGGTCAACAAATATAGAATAAAGTTATTAAATTTGATATAACAAGAAATTATTGTAATATTAGTTGACTAATATACAATATTTGTTGACCAATATGCCTATTGAACGACCAAAGTCTCAATGGCTAGTGAATCTATGCATTCAATACACATTGGTCGACCAATATGTTATATTAGTCGACTAGTGCTCCATAGCTACCATTATAATAATTAGTTTTCAATTCTAACAGCTAGTAAGGGTCCTAAACTCTATAAATATATGTTTTCTAATTGGTTTTAATAGCAAGAAGAATTTAAGTGTCTTTTACAAAAAAATTCTAATTGTTTTTCCAATCAATTGATTATCATTTTCTCATATTTGCGTGATTGATTCTTTTTGAAGTTATCAAGTAATAAATTGAGATATTTTGAGTTGCAAGATTTGGTTAGGCCATTATATTATTGTACTTGAGGGTATTCAAATGCGATTGAGGTTTCTATTCACCATGAAGGAAGATTGTACTTTGTCTAGAAAAGATCATACAAAGGTTATTCTTTACTTTAAAAGAAGGATTATAGTGGAATTCCAAGAAGAGTTTCGGCAATGGATGTAGGCGAGTTTTATTTGTTAAAGCACCATCAATTGTTTTTCATTCCCTTTTCCCTATCTTCTTTAAATTATTATTCAATTGTTTGATTGATTTATATTAAGTAATTTCGTCATCCTTATTTATATTGATTATTGTTAATTGAGTACATGGGATATAAAAGTTTGTAATACTTTATAAACAACCTCATCCCCCTATTAAGGACTCACAAAGTTTAATCATGCTACTTCTTTATTAATATTAATTGATTCTTAAGTTTCATTCCATATTGTCTAATTAGCTCTTAAATCAACACTAATCAAAAAACAATGAAACATTCTCCCTAATTATTTTAAAGTGATAAATAATATATTGATTACTCAATTACCTTCATACAATTCATATCATATTGAAAGACTAAGAATTAACTATCATTAATTAGTATAAGTTCTAAATGATTTCAAAACTTAGCAATCAATATATGAGATCCTTTAAAGATATCAAGTTAAATGATCACTTACATAATCATAATAATGAGTATTTTTATAAACATATAAGTAATATTCGATATGAAATTCTTATATTGGGTTATTTGGTCACATTATTTTCTAGTAAGAACTCACAAATTTGGTTAACTATCTCCACACTTTAGCCTCAGATCAACTATTTCCTTTATAAGAAAGAAAAATAATATAGAATTTAACTTTATTAATGTTTTGTCTCAATAAAGTAACAACTATGAACAATTTAAGAATAACACATGAATGCATTATAAATATCATAATTTGTACTATTATTTGTAAAGTATATTATCTTATAATTTTTTTTATGAATTATTTAATTAAATAAATAAATAAAAGATAAATAATGTCTTTAATAAAATATGTCACTTGGTTGTACAAGATAAACCAACAAAATGTTTGTAAATTAAAATAATATAGACAAAGGAAAAGTAAACAAAAGTTTTTGATAATCCACATCTGTTTAAGAGTTAGATGGAGAAAAAGATGTGTTGGTCACCCTATAAATATTATCAAGGAAGAATTATGCCTTAATTCCCTAATGATATGAGTCAATTTTTATAATTAGATCATCATCATCATCATCACACCCGATCTAAAGTCCCGCGATAAAGCAGGATCTGGGGAGGTCTGATAGTATGTAGCCTTATCCCTACATTGTAGAGAGGTTGTTTCCTTTAGATCCACATGTAGAAAGTATAGAGAGGTTGATGTTGAATAAAGGAGTAAATAAAATAATACGCAGGGCACTCTACCATAATCAGTAAATAAATTTTCAAAAAATAAATAAGGAAAATACCGGAAGGAGACCAGATCTGCTAGTACCTTACACACTGTAAAAGATTAGCCCCCTTGACCCTCCTACGGTTTTAGAGTGAGAAATTTTTGTAACTACGAGTTGTAAATTGTGGCTAAAGTTATCGACCAATAGCATAAATTTTCGGGGTTAGGCCCGAGGACTTTAAAGGATGTTGTTTACTCTGGTCCTCTCATGCCAGACCTTCCTATTCCTAACCACGACCTCCGTAAGGGCTAGTTTGGACATATCATTTCTGATCACTTCCTTCCAGTTCTTGTAAGGTCCCCTCATCTTCTCTTGTAGCTAGTAAGGGTTATTTTCTCACACCGTCTTACCGGAGCATTGGAGGGCATCTGGCTTACATGCCTAAACTACCCCCTTGTCTCTCTTAACTTGTTAGCACTACTAACCACCTATGGTTTACCTCTCACCACATGATTTTGGACCCTATCTCTTTTGGTAATGTAACATATCCACCTAAGCATACACATTTCTGCTACTGCCAACTGTCGTGTATGTCTACGTCTAGTAGGCCAACACTCTGCCCCATATAACATTATTGGCCGAATCACCATTTTGTAGAACTTTCCTTTAAGTTTAGAAGGGATCTTTTTATCACATAAAACACCTGATGCACTACGCCATTTAACCCACCCAAATCTAATACGGTGTATCATCTCTTCATCGATATTACCATCTCTCTGAATGATAGATATGAGGTATTTAAAACTTGATTTATGAGGTATGATGCCCATCTCAATTGCTACCGCTGTCTCTTGTCCCATCTGGCTACCTGAAAAGTTGCATTCTAAATATTCCATCTTGGATATGCTCATTCTAAAACCTTTCGATTCTAACGCTTCTCTCCAGTGTTCTAACTTGGCATTAACCCCTCCTTGGTCTCAGCCACCAAGATAATATCGTCCATAAATAACATACACCAAGGTACCTCTCCTTGAATATGTTTGGTAAGTACGTTTAACACTAATATAAACAAAAGAGAGCTTAAGGCCGAGCCTTGGTGCAGTCGTACACCAATGGAGAATGCTTCTGTGTCGCCCTTATCGTCCTTACGCTAGTCATTGCTCCTTCATACATATCTCTAATTACTCTAATATAAATCATAGGAATGTCTTTAGCCTCCAAACATCACCATATGAGTTTTCTAGGAACCCTATCATACGCCTTCTCTAAATCTACAAAAACTATATGCAAATCCCGTTTTCTTTCCTTGTTAGCATTCTATTAGTCTCCAGAGCAGATGTAATGCTTCTGTTATGGACCTACCAGGTCTAAAACTGAATGGATTGTCCAATATAGAAGGCCCACTCTAGATTCTCTTTTCAATTACCTTTTCCCATGCCTTTTCAATTACCCGGTTTATCATTAGATTAGATAATATAATCAATACAATTATTCATATCTCTAAATACAAATATAAAATATATTTAAAATTAGACCTAAGATTCTCCTTTCAGGAATGGTATGACAAAACAAAATTGATGAATATATCTTTTCAAACTTTAATTCTCAGTCATATCTTAAGAAGTTTTCATAATATATGAGTTTGACATAGTGTGACAATGTTTTATTTTTAAGTCTTATGTTAATAGATTTTTTCACCATTAATTGATAAAACACACTTATGTATTATTTATAAAGTCTTTTGACTCTATATCTTATCTTAAACTTCCTCAATGACTTGTGCCTTTTTCAACTGATATTTAGACTTCTAATTCCAAAGTTATTTTAGTTATAATCTCTAATTTATATTTTTAATATAAAACTCTGTTAAATATATAAATAAATTATAACTTACAATAACAAAAAAAAGAGAATCCTTATAAATAATATGAAAATTATAGATTCTATTATTTAGTATATAGGAGTATATCAACATTTGAAACATCATTATAAGATTGGCAAGTAAATATGTAAGGAGTTCCCTAGTTCTTCATGAACTTTCATGAAATTGTTTCACTATATAAACAAAGCTATATCTTTTGGTATGTCTCATATACCTGATGAACTTAAATCTATACATGTTCATTTATCATAATAAATGTTCATTTGTTTATTTATATGTTAAGTGATGCATAAATATTTATTGTTTATTAGATTTGGTTTGATTTCATGATGAGTATTTGATTGACTAGGGCTACGGGCCATGTGGCAAGTAATTGGTATTTAGATTACTTAAGGATATGCATGAAATTAATGTTGGAAGATAAACATGAAAGTAATAAAAATAATATGCTTGAACTGAGTTGAGTATGTTAATAGTTATGAGTTATACCTTTTAAGAATTAAGAGTTAAATGTTTTTTATTATATGTTAATGAAGGGATATCTTAATAATGTTGGAATATTAAGAGTCTAGGCATATTTAATTAGTTATTATTATACATATGCAGTCTTATAGTATTGTATGCATAATATAGAAACATTACAAGTATAATGTTATTATATTAAAAATGTAATTTATGAAAAAATCTCCCTTATTTTAGTAATCTTTTTTTAATACTTATTTCCTTTTCTTTTATAACTAACGAAGTGGTACCAGAACCTTATTACTAAAAACAATGGTGAATAGTAATATGATTGCATTCCAAGTCCTAAATCTTATATAAGGACAAGTTTCATAATTAGTGCATTCATATGAAGGCACTATTTAGTGCACATGGTATATGGGATATTGGATGATGTTCTTGAAGATATACTACTCTCACATAAGCTTCGAAGGATGTTCTAAAATGCACTAAGGAAAAGGATCAAAAGCTCATATCTCTTATTCACCAAGTATTATATAAGGTCACCTTTAAGAGGATGTCTAGTGCTATTATAGGGAAGCAATTGTGGGATACATTTTAAGTAACCTACAAAAAAAAGGAAACCAAAGAAAGTTTGCCTTTAGAATCTATTTTGAAAATTTGAAGTTATTCAAATAAAAGAATCTAAAAAGATGGCTGATTATTATAGAAGAACCATGGCCATTATGAACCACACAAAAAGGCTTAATGAAGAAGTGATTAAATTCTAGATGATTGAAAAAAAATCTTTATATAAGTTAGAGAGAAATTTCATTATATGATAACTACTATTAAAGAAACAAATGGCTTAAAAGACATGACAATTAAAGAACCAAGTGGATTCATGGAAACTCATATGAAGAAGCTTAATAAGGGGAGAAAGAACTCTTAGAGCATGTATTACAATCAAAGCTCACTTTGAAAAACAAGAAGTAAAAAGAAATTTTAAGATACAAAGGTTGAGGTCATGAATATCATTAGGTCATAAAAGATGGAGAAGAAGTACCCAGTTATGATCTCAAAATATAGATGAAAATTAGCAATCTACCCCAGCAATAGATATGAGAAGGTGATATATAAAATGGTATAAGAAATCTCAAGTTAAATGCTACAATTATAATGAATTTGTGCACTACTCACGGAAATGTAAAAGTGATGCTAATGATGACATAAAGACAAATATTTCTCATAAAGAAATAAATAATAATAATAACAATAATAAGGTGGAGTCCACTCTTTTGAAAGCTTGTAAGGACTTAGTGCAAGAAGAGAAGCTTCCATTGTACCTTGATACTAGAGCTAAAAATCACATTTATGGAAACATAGACTTATTCATAAAATGTGATGAGAAAGTTGGTAGTAGTATACCTTCAAAGATTCTTCCAAAATTCTTATAAGAGGGAAAGGTAAAATCTTGATACATTTAAAGAATATAAGTTACCAATTTAAATTAAATATTTATTATACTCTAGATCTAAAAATTAATATTTTAAATATGAGTCAAATATTAGAGAAATGTTACACCTTTTTTCATAAAAGGTTGCAACTTATTCTTCAAGAATGGTGTAAGGAATTTAATTGCCAGATTACCTATGACAAATAATTCCCCATTTTTGTTGCCAATATAAACAAAGGTTATTAAATGATTGACGTCATGTTATAAAGATCCTATATGGCTATAACATTTGAGATTTTGGCATAGGAATTTTGATAGACTCAAAAAGATGGCAAGCAACAAAATATTGAACGCTTTTCTATTTAATCAGTTTGATCATCTGCATAAAGGATATCTTTTTATAAAGTAAATAGAAATATTTTTAGAAAGTAATTCTACTTAAGAGCTTTAGGCCACTACAGCTAATTCACACTAACTTGTGTTTATTTATTCATGTTCTTTTGATAAGAACAAGTATTTTATTATGTTTATTGATGATTTGGGTTAAAAACATAGGTGTAATTTCTTAAAGAAAAACCCTAGACTTCTAAATATTTTTATAATTTTAACACTCTTTTAGAAAAATAACATAGAATTAACATTCAAGCCTTGAAATCAAACAAGGAAGGCAAATTCACTAAAAAGTTTCAAGAGTTTTGTAATAAACACAAGATTAATCAATTTCTAACTGCTTTAAAATTACCATAATAGAATGGTGTAGTCGAGAGAAATAACTAAAAGTTTTTAATATGGTAAGCATGGTAAAAACTAAGAAGATGCCAAAAGAAATTTGGGTCAAATTGTTGATTTTGTTGTGCACTTATTAAATCAATGTGCAACAAAATATTTAACTAATAAGAATCCACTTAAAGCATGGAGTTGAAATTTTTTTATTTATTCATAACAAATAATTTTTCTTAATTTTTTGAAAACTAAAATTATTTTAATTTTATAACATGGTTAATTTATAAACATAATAAAGTATGAGTCGTAAATTGTATCTTACTATAAAACTTTATCTTTTTTGCAGCTCTTTTTGAATTCAGGTTATGTCAAAATTACCACTTCACATCATTTAAATGAATGAGTTTAGACAATTTTATAAATAGTGTAGAGATGGATATGTCAACAGTACTATGTCTCATAGGCCTTACTTATGTTCAAAATACAACTTAAATTTCTTAATGAATGGATTGAAATATAATTTTAATATAAATTAAACTTTGACTAGAATTATAATAAAATATGAATTAGGTCCCAGTAAAAAGTAATATCTAATATTGGTCCTTATTTATCAAATATCTTAAATTTGACACCAAAATTTCTCAAACTTTACAATCAAGTCTAACGAGGTTAAATTACAATTTTCTTTGTTCAACTTAAGAATGGAAAAAAATGTTTAGTTCGGTTAAACCTAACTCAACTTAGTTTGAAGTCAATGGGTCCAGTCCTAAATGGTCAAACTTTAAGCTAGGCTTGAGTTTTTTTTGGACTTCAGACCGGGCTCGAACTTGAGTTATCTAGTTGTGTTGGCTTAAAGCCTAAAATTTTTAAGTAAAATAATGTCATTTTTAATTTTTAAAAATTAAAAAAATCTAATTAGAGTTGGTCTATACCTAATTAGGCTTTGAACTGTCCAATCACGGCTAGGCTCAAGCTCCAGCCTAGAGCCTTAGGTTTAGTTAGGCTTCAAGCTAAGTTTAGGCTTAAACACAAAGTTTTAGGTTAAGGCTAGGCTCAAGCGCCCTGAACCAATGCCAAGCCTACTTCAACTATTATTTATGTATAATCTATTAAGTTTTTAAATATATTCTCAATTGATTTAAATTACAATCCTAAATTATATTTAGAATTAAATAAATTAAACTCATTTATTTTAACTTTAATTTATCTAATTAAATCATTTATAATCATAGATTAAGATTGACATTTGTCAATGCACTACAGCTATCTAAATGTTTGGAATATTAAAGTGATTTTAACTAAATGCTAGGAATACCAAAGTAATTTTGATTTACCTTGTTATAGATGATTTTTTTATATAATTCAATCATTTTGTCATACAATATTCTAGTAGTACAAATTTTGGTGTCAAATTTATTTGGAAAATATTTTAAAATTTTTATTTCACATTGTCCAATGATTTTTTAAATCAATATTAATCGAGAACAACAAAAAATTCTTCTAATTACTTTAGAGTGATAAATCATATATTAATTACTCAATTATGTCCAATAGTTTATGCTGTATCCAATAATTATCACCATTAGTTAGGATAAGTCCTACATAATAGTCAGATATTGCAACTCTCTATATGAAGTATATAGAGATTGCTACTTCATATAGAGATTGCTATATTTTATTATGTAAGAATTTAATAGAGTGTGTCTGTCTTATTTATTTAAGTCTTATCTTGATAGTTGTTTTCACTAATCTTTAGTAAAGTGTATGTATGTTTTATTTATTAAAGTTTTTTATAATCATAATTTATCTTATCAACCCATATTTAAATTTTTAATTCCAAATTTATATAAAATTTAATCTATAATATTTTAGTATAAATTTAAATAATGGACAATTAAATAAAAAAGAAAACAAACATTATGCATCATATAATTTGACATATAACATAAAATCAACATTTGAAATATCATTGTGGGAATGATATGTAAATACATAAGTAGTTCTCTAAGTCTTCATAAATCTTTATTTGTTTCACCATGTTTCTCTCATGGCCTTTATGACCTTAAGGTTACCTATATTCTTTTATCATGATAAAGATTCATATGTATACTTATATATGTTGTAACACCCCACTCCCGCATGACCTGAATCCGACATTAATGGTGATATCCGAGTCCGTGTCCTGCGAGGATGGTGTGCTACAACACTCAGTCAAAACTCAGTATAATTTTTTTTGAAACACAAGCATACATGAAGCGGAAATCAATGAACATACAATCATTAATACGTACATTGGCCACGGGAGCCCTTTTCATAAATACAATTTATTTCAGTCTGTTAACTTTACAACTTGCCCTAGTCATGAGTAATACAAAAAAATTTCAGAAAATACATTTCTATCAGACACTAATGCAAACACGAACTGATCCCGACTTCTTCAAGCATTATACGCCCGCTGCCTAACGGGGTATTCTTCTAAGTCCTGAAAAATAATTGCAAATTTTGGGTGAATTTTGCGAACTCAGTGAGGTAACCATAGTGACCAACTGGATTCATTTGCTGGCATCCCAACTTTCACAAGTCCTAATTCTTTATTTCGAACTCCAAATTGGACAAACTTGGTATCAATTTCAAGATAAAAGAGAGCTCTACAAGTTTTATGAAGGATACAAAGACCAATTTTATCTTTAATGGTGTCAAAAATGTAACCAAAGTGACTGCCTGCACAACGTTTCCCAAAATAGTATACCATTTTGCAAAAATCATAACTTTCCATTTCTTTTGCCAAAAATTTCAAACTTTATGTCAAAAGAAAGATAAAAACATGTTCTACAATCTTCAAGAAGACCTACCAATTCAATTCAAGCTTTAAGAGGGTCAAAATGAAAGCAAAGATACTGCCTTCACATTACCATTCAAAACAGTACCACAACATTTTCCAAAACAGTACAACATT
>JANZLD010000003.1:22761679-22775181 GCA_026413575.1 Erythroxylum carthagenense | reverse complement strand
TCATTAAAGACAAAGATCATTTATTAAGAAACCCTTAGTCCAATCCAATGGCTCCAATTAATCCATCCAATGGCTCTAATTAATCCTAAAATCATTTATCTGGGCAGTAATTTTCGGTACCGGAAACCGATCAGTCCGTCACTTGACGATTTTTCTGGTCCGGAAATTCTCTCCGAAAATTTCCAGAAAAATTTCTAAAATTCCAAAAAAATGAAAAATACACAAAAATCCACTCCAATTTGATTTTCAAACACAAATAGCACATTTTTCACAATAATTACATATGCCGGGAAAGGTCATGAATGCATGTACAAACATGTGCATATACAAAAATTACAATTTATGCTTATATGGAGGCCATATTAAGCAGGACCATGCCGAGATATATTTTCACACTCATATCCCATTCTAAATTACCATTTTACCCTTCCCATTGGTGATGGGATGTTACATATGTTAATTAATGTATATATGTGAAGAGATTATGTATTCTCTATTATTCATTTAGAACAGGGGTCCTATATATATAAAGTACATAGGTTGTAACAATCTGCTGTAATTTGTTACTACTGATATACGTAGATTGTGAAAATAGATCTAACATATTGAGTTTGATTGCTTATACGTATCCATATCACCCTCCTATAAGTAATACTTATCCATATCACCCTCCTATAAGTAAAGTATCTTTGATGTGCAACTTGTCTCGAAATCCTACAAACGTTTTGGTGGCCAATGGTTTAGTTAAGACATTTAATTGTTGTCCTTGACTTTGTCAAACACATAGCATAAGTCAATTTTTAAATGTTTTGAGTAGCTATGAAAGATCAAATTGGTGGTGAGATAAGTAGTCGAAATGTTGTCAGACTATAAGATTAGTTATTCTTGATGTGGAAGTCCAATTTCAGCTAGCAAAGATTGAAGTCATTCAATCTATGTTGACACAAAAGCTATGGCGTGGTACTCTACTTATGTGGAAGAACGACAGATTTTTTAAGATGAAAGGCATATGTTTTAGTTTCCTATAGGCAACGAAGTATGCACTTAATAGCTATCCATGTTCTTATTTTGGATTTTCCATGAACTGGGTTGTTTGTTAATCACATATACAATTTCTAAGCATGTAATACCCTGATATTGTAGTCTGCCAATAATACTCTGGAATAGGTACAGATCAGAAAAATTCATGCCTTTCAGCCATGTTGGCTTTAGAGTACTGCAGGCTAGAGTAAAGGCTAGCTTTATTGTAACCATATTTGCTTTTAGTAGGAGTTTGTGTGGTATACGTTTCTTGGTTTAGAATCATTCATTGGGATGTTGTTTTAACTTTAATGCTTAAGAATTAATATAAGGGACCCCAAGGGTATAAGAGAAAATTGGCTTCAAGAGTAGATATAACAATTGCGATTTGGCATTGATTACTTCCAGTAATAATTATTTGGTGAGTTTGGTAGATTAAGAGAGCAATCAATTGATAAAGAATTGAGAAGAGTTAGTGAATGGGATGGTTGCATAATCATTTTGGAAGGAGTTAACATGTTAGTGTAGTGATTGGTCGTGTGCATGGAAAATGTTGGCATTTACAGTTGATGATTAGTAAGAGACTTATGAACTAATGGAATTATGGTTTTTATTGGCAAAGAAATTGGTAGCAGTGGTGGATTAGTGCTAGTGATGGTTGATGACTGAAGTGGGAACACCTATTCATCAAATAAGACATGGTGTGGTGAACAATGAATTTAGTGAGCGACAAGATCATAATATTTGTATCCTTTAAATATTTTAGAACAACCTATAAATATAAAAGGAGAAAAATAAAGAGATAATTTATTCGGAGTATATGGATGCAACCAAGGATAACATAAACACCTGAATACATGCAATTCATTATAATTTGAAGGTTGGCAAAAAAGTAAGTAGTATGGCGTTTTATGGTCTAAGACTAGAGTAGATAGGTGATTTATGGGGTAAGCCATTGCTTCAAAGGCATATCTCCAAAATGATATTGGCATTCAGGCATGATTAAGGAGAGTTAAACTTGTTTCAACTACGTGATGATGTTTTCAATAAGGTATTTGGTAAGGGCTTGATATTCATCATCCAATCACTTTGAAATTTCTTTATTGGGCTTCCAAAATACTTTTCAATAATATAACAAAATTTAATAAAACAATTGAAGATTTCAATTTTATAGTGAATAAAAAATAACCAGGAGTATTTACTAAAATGATTAAAAAAATATATAGTAGGAAAAACCATCAATAGCTGGAGTAGGGGCAGGACCCCAAAGATCAAAACACACAAGATCTAATAGACCATTCGCTTTATTTTCTGAAATAAGAAAAGGAAGTTCATGAATTTTACTTAAACTACAAGCAGAACAAAAATGCATAGATTTGAAAGAAAACAAGAAAGATTGTTGGACTTTAGTATTTGTCAAATTGTTCGATATGAGGCATGACCAAGATGAGCATGCCAAGTATCAAAATTAACATGATGTGCCTTTGGAGAAGAATGTGGTATTGGTGAAAGTTGTAGAGGAAGTGAGTAAAGTCCATTCACAAGTTGTCCTTTGTGCAGATTGTTGTGACTGAAGATCCTTTATGACAAAATAATCAGGAAAGAATTCAATTGAAAAATTGTTAGTTCAAGTAAAATTGCTAACAAATAGTAATTTTTTCGTAGCATTTGGATCATAGAGAATATCTGAAAGTGTAAAGAATTTATTATTCATGGGAAACAGTGAAGAGCCAATGTTAGAAATGGAAAGGTGGTTACCATTGGTAAGTTGGACTTGATCAAGAAATTTGAATTCATTGTGGATGACAAGGTTCTCCAAGTCAGTCGACATATAATGAGTTACACCAAAATCCACAATCCATTGTTATTGAGGAGCAAAGGGTTGAGTGATGGCAAGATTTTAGGCTAGAGAAAGTTATGTGGATGATCGACGTGTAGAAGATTCACTGTGGATTTTAGGAGAAAGACATTGATTGGTGAACTTTCCTTGATCGTTAAAATTGAAATATGTCACAGATCTAAGAGACTAACTACCAAAACTACCTTCACACCTTCCTCATCCTCTTCCATGAGATGACTGACAATTTAAATAGTGAACTCTAATTGGAGATGTTGAGGAAGATTTTGCTTTTACAAATATTGCTCCTTAGCTAAGGCCAGACCAAAAAGTTCACTATAAGAGATTGGACTCAATTGAGCATTAACTGCTTGAACAAAGGGTTGAAAGGTTGTGTTAAACCCTCACAAAATAAATTGAACCAAATTATTCATGCTCATAGTTACATTAAGAGAAATCATATTATAATAATAGTTTTTAGCATGTTCAAAAAATTGAGCAACACTTTCAGTTCTATGTTGTTTAATTTTATACATATTACTTTTAAGAGTCGAGATTTGAGGAAGAGATCCAACATTGAATCTTGCACAATATTATCCCAACGGCTTGAGGGGTGTCAATATTCACTACCACTGACTGATCTAAGGTAGCAACCAACCATGCCAAATCAAGTTTGTCATTCTTCTTCCAAGTTTTATATGTAAGTTTTGTTTTCACCAATCACTTCTAGAGGAGGAGGGTTGAATCCATCAATGTTACCTTCAAGGTCACAATAACTGAGAAAGGGTAAAAATTGTATTTTCCACAATAGAAAATTAGAAGTCAATTTAAGGATGGAATTTTGATTGAGAGATGGAGTTATTGGAGAAGAAGAGGAGGTAACGATAGTTGTGGTGGGGGAGCAATCGATATTTGACATGATTGTGGCTATGCGATCTATGAAGCTTTGATACCATGAAGTGATTGCATGTTCTTTGCTATCCATTTAGTACGGGGGTGCTGCATATATAAAGACAAACTGCAATAATTTGTTGTAACAGATATACACAGTTTGTTATAATAGATTGAGCTTGTTTGCCTATGCTTATCCACATTACTATGTAAATGATTTATTGGATTTGGTTTGATTTCATATTGACTAGTCGATCTTCACAAACTCGGTGACTTTGTGACAAGCAATTTGTGTTCGGATGACTTGAGTGTTTCTGAAGAGGAATGGATTGAGTAGGATTTTCTTAGCTGTCTTCTTGTTCATTTATATACATGCTCGTGCATATGAGTGTTCTTGTGAACTCCATGTATTCAGATGTGATTAATTGGAGTTCTTTCTCGTCCAGGCCAATTCTTCAGCCACCATAGCATGCATGTGGGAAACTCCATGCTCTTATAGCCTTTGAAGGTGAGACAACTTTTCAAAGTCGCATGTTTTGTAGTGGAAACGTGAAAGTTAATAATTTTTACATAAAAAAATTAAGAACAATTTAATTATAAGATGAGAATATAATCCGATATATTCAAATTTGAGAATATATGATTTAACCACATTAATACATGCAAAACTTGGCAAAACTTTTTAGTTTTTTTTTCTGGAGCAACTATAGGAATCAAGGGGAAAAGAAGATCTGACAGAGGGCTATATGAATCTGTAAAAGTTCTATCACGTCTTGCATTTGCATTTGCAGACAGATCTTGACATTATGTTCAATACTTTCACTTTTTCCCCGTAAGCAAACGAATATAATGAGAAAATAAAATGACCCACCAAAAGGCAATAAGATAAGAAAAAAAGAATATTTTTTTTATTATTTTTAATGAGCGTGAATTCCCTCTATCTCTCCCCAATCCCCATTGATTCTTTGTCGGCATTACTCTGTATTTATGTCAAGTCGAAAAGAAGGCCCGAGCAATGTCACGGGCCTATTTAAGCCTTGGCTTTTGTCAATCGCCCTTCTTGTTGTTTCCCGAAGGACAGGACATCATTTAACTGACTTTCTTTTCTGTGTCTTTTTCCCCTACCAACCTGCCCTGTAATGCAAAAGAAGCTATCAAAGTTTCCCGGCCCACGTTGGCAGCACATGGCCTGTTCGTACACATGTAATCCAAATTGTACTTGGCACGATGATATGGTATTCATACATCATGTAACTTTTGTATCCACCGTCTGAAATGATTGTACCATTCCTTATGCCTTACCCAAAATGTCAAAAATGGTCTTGAGCTAATGTTTCTCTACAACCCTTTCTAATTTGAGCAAAGATAAATTAAATCCTTTACTAAGAAAGATAACTTTGACTAAATACATTCAGTACTATTTTTTATTATATCATTATACTTTCTCGTAAAATTATAATATAATATTAATTAAAATCAGATTTTACATGTCATTGGCTGAATAGTTGTAGATTTTAT
Source organism: Erythroxylum carthagenense (assembly GCA_026413575.1). Lineage (NCBI taxonomy): Eukaryota > Viridiplantae > Streptophyta > Magnoliopsida > Malpighiales > Erythroxylaceae > Erythroxylum > Erythroxylum carthagenense. The sequence continues at coordinate 22,769,915 of JANZLD010000003.1, read as the reverse complement.
TCTTTGAAATATTTTTGCTGCTTTTGCTAAACTTTTGTAGTGGAATATATCCATAAGCAATCACCCTAAAGAATCTACATATGACTTAATTTAGAAATAAAGAATAAAAAACCCAAATCAGATCAATTGGTAAAACAATTTTATGCTTACTAAAGGTGGCTCGAAATATTTGACGCATATCTCCAAGGCAGCAAGGACCCAATTTAGACTCAGCCAAAGTGTTGTCTCAACTTCACATATTCTTGGAAGCATCTCCTTTTATGAATTTATCGTTTCATTCTATTGTTCTTTTTTCAAGTGAAGTCTTTGTTAAGCATATTAACGTGCTGGATTGTCTAATCACTAAGGCACAGGTTATACATGAACTCGTGGGCTCAATCTAGCTAGCTATTGTTAGATTATTAATGTCTCATGTAATAAATGTTTATAAAGTTTAATACTGACATGATGAGTGTGGTAGTTAAGAGGTGGCTTTCTCTATAACCAATTGTAAGCGTTGCCTCTTTTAGACCTATTCTTGCTTATTAAGTTGCTTATGTTGATAACCATCAAAAAAGGGGAAAATACAGAAGTGAGAACGTGAGGAGAAAGAGTAGCAACACAGAAGAGAATCAAGAGAATTGAAAAGTCTAATTTTCATACCGACATCAAATGACTTTATGGATCAAGGTATGATGACTGTACATATGAGAATCATATATGTTTAAGATCCTGCATGATCGTATAAGGAAATTTAATATGTGGCATCAGAGTATACCCTGGGTTATGAATTGTATGATTCTTTGTTTGTCATTACATTTTTTTTCAATCATGAAACTCTTCATTTTTTTCTTCTTCACGTTTATAAAACCACACAAGATGAGCGCGTTCATGTTCATGCTTTTGACAGCATTACTGTATATAATCAATAATAATTATGCACATTATTTTGCATGCATCTACATGAAACCAGTAGGAAGGGACTCTCTCGTCGATAATGATAGACATTGTCAGTGTTGTATGTGCACTGTTTGGTTCCCTTCTCACCGTCGGTGGTGATGTTCCATCATCGATGGAGATGGGTTTATGAAAGTAGACGAAGGACGTGAATAGTGAAATTAAAAGAAAGAAATATATGCATGCATGAATAGTTAGTGTACGTGAATTATAGAATTAATTGTGATTATCAACAATAAAATTTTATGCACGGAAGGATGTATGAAAATGTTATATGCATGTTAACTTGAATAGTATAAATGGGGTGATGTATATGCATGTTAACTTGTTTCTAGGTTATAGATCAAGCATCATTGTTTAACAAGATTAATAATAATTATTTACAGTGTTTTGTATGCATGTACATTAATAATAACGATTGGTAGTATGTTTAAGACGTGGTAATTGAATATTTAATATTTTACTCATTTATCAAATTTGGAACAATATTATTTAGATTTTTTATTCACCAAAGTGATCAAATCTTTAAGATAATTTAGTTCTAAATTGACTAGAATTTTTCAATCGCTCACTTATAAAATTGATGCTATAAATGATGTTTATTTATGAATAGATTGAAATTCATTATTGTAAGATATTTATAAATTACCCAAAGGTTAATTTGTTGTTCTTATAATTAATGAATGTGGTTGTTTGGTAATGTAAATGCAATATTAGTTTTACTTATTTATCCAAAGATAATAAATATTTCTAAGTGGCGTATGAATCAATACCTAATAATTATTTTGTACATTGATGTATCACCCAAAGGAGAACATTAATTTACATTAATTGTTAACATAATCTTTCATCTAAATCTATATAATATGTTAGTTTATGACTTAAAGCATTAACGTTAGGCAAGTATTTATTGTAGTTTCTATCCCTATGTCTTTACGTTCACAAGCTTCGTCTGTTTCAATATTTAATGGGCTGAATTTTTCTAACTGGAGTGAACAAGTCCAATTTCACTTTGATGTATTGGATCTTGATTTGGCACTTTAAGTTAAGAAGCTTGCTACTATTACTGATACTAGTAGTAATGAAAAAAAGGCTCATTATAAGGCTTGGAAAAAATCAAACAGACTGAGCTTGATGTTTATACGAATGAGCATAGCAAACAACATCAAGTCAGCTCTTTCTAAAACTAAAAGTGCTAAAGAATTTATGAGTTTTTTGAAAGAGCGCTCCCAAACGGTTGATAAGTCTCTTGCTGGGACATTAATGGGTATTTTCACAACCATAAAATTTGATGGTTCTCGTATCATACATGAACATGTCATTGAAATGACAAATATTACAGCAAGACTTAAGTCTCTAGGAATGGAAGTGGATGAGAATTTAATTGTACAGTTCATTTTAAACTCTTTACTACCTGAGTATGGTCCATTCCAAATGAGCTATAACACTATGAAAGACAAATAGAATGTTCATAAATTGCACAGTGTGTTAGTTCAGGAGGAAACAAGACTTAAGAATCAAGGAAATCATTCCATCCATTTTGTGAAATATCAAGGAGCTAGTAATAAAGCACATAAGAAACATGGAAAGGGAAAAGGACCACTAAAGACTAATGAGTCCTCCGTTAAGATCCAGAAGAAGGCAAACAATAACAAATGTCATTTCTGTAGAAAATCTGGATACTTTTAGAAGGACCGTCCATGACGTAAGACTTGGTTAGAAAAGAAAGGTAAGCTTAAGGATTATGTATGTTTTGAATCAAATTTAACTGAAGTTCCACGTAATACTTGGTGGATTGATTCTAGATGTACAACTCATGTTTCTAATACTATACAGGGATTCCTTACGATCCAAACCACAAACCTAAATGAGAAGTTTGTCTTTATGGGGAATGGAGTCAAGGTTCCAGTAGAAGCAGTTAGGACTTACCGTTTAATCTTGAATATTGGACATCATTTGGATTTATTTGAAACTCTTTATATACCTAGTATTTCTAGTAATTTGATTTCTTTATCTAACCTTAATGTTATTGGATACTCTATTAAGTTTAGTAATGGATGTTTCAATTTGTTTAAGCATACTAGTATGATTGGATCAGGTATACTTTGTGACAGTTCATATAAATTGAATCTTGATAATTTATATACTGAAACTCTTACAACCTTACATCATAAAGTTGGAATTAAACGTAGTTAGTGAATGACAGTTCTACTTGTGGCATAAGCATTTAGGTCATATTTCTAAGGAAAGACTAGAAAGGTTAGTAAAGAATGGAATTCTTACAAATTTGGAATTTACTAATCTCAATATTTGTGTGGATTGTATCAAGAGAAAGCAAACAAAACAAACAAAGAAAGGTGCCACGAGAAGCACTCAGCTTCTTGAAATTGTACACACTGATATATGTGGACCTTTTAATATTAATTCTTTTGGTAAAGAAAAATACTTTATCACCTTTATTGATGATTATTCATATTACAGATATGTCTATTTACTGCATGAGAAATCTCAAGCAGTGAATGCCTTAGAAATTTATATAACTGAAGTTGAAAGGCAACTAGACAGAAGAGTGAAAATCGTTAGGTCTAATAGAGATGGTAAGTATTAGGGAAGACATGATGAAACTGGACAACACCTTGGTCTATTTTCTAAATTCCTAGAAAAGCATAGCATATGTGCTCAATACATAATGTCGGGTACACCACAACAAAACGGTTTATCAGAAAGGCATAATCAAATCTTAATATCATTATAGATGTATGCCTTACAAATGGCCATGTATTTGTTAAATAGGATTCCTAGTAAAGCAGTTTCAAAGACACTTTTTGAACTGCGGACTGGTAGGAAACTTAGTTTAAGGCACCTGTATGTCTAGGGTTGCTAGGCAGAAATAAGGATTTATTATCCACAAGAAAAGAAACTGGATGTAAGAACAATCAATGAATATTTCATTGGTTATCTAGAAAATTTTGAAGGGTATAGATTTTAGTGTCCTAACCATAGTACAAGAATTGTTGAAACTAGAAATGCTAGGTTTATTGAGAATGGTGAAATTAGTGGGAGCGACATTTCACGAAATGTGGAAATTAAGGAAATTAGAATACAAGTCCCTTTGACTTAAGTTCCCACTACTCAAATTGTTGTTCCTCAAATTGTTGCACTAATAACAATCATAAAGAGCAACAAATACATGCTCTTGACATTCAACATGTTTTGTTTTAAACATCATTTACTCAAGGACGGGCAAAAGATAAGTTTAGGAGAATTTGATAAAACTACCAAAAATAATAATTTTGAACCTTAATTCTCTCATGTTATGTGTGATTATTGATTCTATCTTAAAGATTTAGTAATCTTTTGTATTGAGATGGTTCTTGATAGATCTAAAGTTAAAAGAAATAAAAACAATCTATAAATTAAGGTGTACCCAGAGTGATGGACAAAAGTAACAACAATATTTCTTATAAATAGGTGTGGACACCTTTAATAAAAATTTTGACTTTCATATTTTGAATATGCAATTAAAATATTCTATAAATTGTTTAAACTTTATCTTGATCAAGTCTACATGAAAATCAGTGAATTTATTATCACTTAGAACCAAAGATTCACAATGAAAAGATCACAATATCACTAAAAACGTGAGGTTACAGTGGTTACAAATAGGATATAAGTAAAGGATGAAAGGCTTCTAAGTTTTCCATCTTTATTTCTCAATTCCTCATAAAAAAAATATCTTTTCTTCTTTTTGGTAGGTGTTAGTGTTAGTTTCTATTTAATATATTAGTAGTCACTATGACCATTATTAGTAAACTTTCATTATCTTGATTGAAGGGAGTTGAAGCCCTTAGAACTTTACAGAATAAAAGATAGTTGGGTTTTAATCTAAATTTTTTTAATCTATTCATTTATTGAATTACTCTTCTATGCTTTTGTTTTAATTAATTTATAATGCATGAAATTAATTTATTGAGTAAAATAATTAATTGATATATTAAGTATTAAATATGTAAAATTTCGATTCCTTGAATCCTTGTAGTGACTGGGAATTTTTAATTTGCCATGTCAAAAATTAATAACTTCTAAGAAAAGTGTTTAACTAGATTAAATGTAAGAATAGATGTATTATCTTGCTTCGATGGTATTTCTTTTCTTAAAATATTATTTAATTAAATTCTAGATCGTTTCTTATTTTGTTAAATAATAAGGATTAATTGAATTACATTTTTTTGTTAACTAATTTTAAAGAAAGTCAGGTATTTAATACCACATAAAAATGTGAATTGATGAAATATTTTATGTATTGATGATTAATTGTATTTCCAATAGTCAAAGTAACAGTAAACTAAGGTTTGTTTCACTAATAATTCTCTTTTTTAATTATTTGCATAGTTTAATTTATTTTGATTTTCATAAAATTTTGTATAATGTCAACCTTTATTTTATTAAATATTTATTATGTAATAGTTAACAAATTAGAATTCCTTGTAGGAACGATCCTTACTTTCCTAAACTACACTTGTTTTGTTGTAAAAGTTTAGGATTTAATTTTAATGTAGACAATAGTAAAACCATTCATTTGGTAATGTCATCATGCACTTCCTACACCAAATAACAATAGTTATCATTAAACTTATCACATTATTAAATTATGTATGTTAAGTTTGCTTTGATTTGAGACAAATAACCAATACTTCTTTCTTAGTAAGAGCATCTATTATCTGTCACAATTCTCTGGTTTATGCTACTTGGTGAAATAATATTTAGCCAAGAAATTTTGTCATCTTGCTTACTTACTTGGTAATTTCTTCTATAGCTTGAAAAAGATATCTGAAACATCATTATTTAGACTATAAATTTTGTTCCTAACAAGTGGACATGCCACATTACCACCATAACCATCTCCTTCTTATGAGAATTGTATCTTTCTTTGATATTGTAACATCCCATTACCCACGTTGTGGCTAGAATAGTATATATATATAAGGATTAGAAAATATATTTCATGCTCATGCATTATATGATATACACATATACGTGAATATTGAATTTTTGCACATAAAAATAATTGTATATGCATTCATTGACAATTTCTGTGAATAATTAATTTATATATGTGAAAGGTAATTTGTATTGAGAATTGTGGTTTTTTTATATTGAAAGTTGAAGTGGAGTGTATAAATTGTTAACTTAGAATTTTTTGAGAATTTTAGGAAATTTTTTTGAAATTGTTGATTATTATTATTATAGGAAAAATGCCACTTGGCAAGTAAATTGATGGATGGAAATAGAAATAAGAAACAAATGATATTGGAGAATTTTTTTAAAAGTGACTTTAGAAATTATTGAGAAAATGACTTTGAAAATTTGGAGATGACTTTAAATTTTGTGAAATAAGATGATATTGAAAATTTTAGAGATAGTTGGAATGAAAAGATAGAGTTATAGGACTAGTTCAATAAGAACTAGTTAGTTGGGAAACTAGCTAAGGTCTTAGAAATTGGACAAGTGTCCAAGCCTAAAGTCACTTTTTTTTTAACTTTAAAAGACCAAGTTAAGTGTTTCTATTCTTGCTTTCTTCATCTTCTTCATGGCTTTCTTTTCTTCTTCTTCTCCATTTTCGTTTCTTCACTCACTCTCACCTCATCAATGTTACACCTTGCTTCCATCTATCAATTGCTACTTCCATTTTATTGTTCCTTCCAACTGCCATAAGAAAAACCTAGCCTATCCACCTTCAAGATGAAGATCGTGTGATGCTTGGGAGCTAGGGTTATGCTTGGGAGCTAGGGCTAAGTGTTATTTTTGAAGATTTAGAGCTAAATCAAGTAAGTAGCTTGTTAATCTTCGTAGGTAATGTTAAATGAAGCATTTATGATAATAGTTAGAGGTTAAATGACATAAAATGATGTTTTGTGTATGATGAATAGGGATGGCAGTTGGTTTCAACCCGATTAATATCCGTACTACTGGAGGCTAAAAAATGGATTTTAAATGGATGTTAAAAAATGGATGTGGATATGAATTTGGATATGGGTCTAGTAATAACCCGAACCGATGGATACCCATAACCGATCTGTTTTTATTAACTTTTTTTTTCAATACATATATAATATTTCAGTTTACTCTTATATAATTTACTACTATTTCGTAATTACTAATTACTGAAGTTTCAAATAGTAATATTAATTGGTACATATATAATTTTCAATTAGATACAAAACCTAACAATCTTATTCCAAAATAATCGAACGACGTAGTGACGTTCCAAGTTCCTTCATAGACACAATTCAATGACCTCAAATGTTCCAACTAGCCCCGCTGCCACTGTCGCCAAACATTCCAACGCACTATCACTCAACTTGCCGTTGCCACTGTCACTCTCAATTTGAGCACTCGCTGTCATCTTGAGCACTCAACTTGAGCACCTAACAATCTCAACTCTCAAGCACACGCACTGTCACTCAACTTGCAGCTGCCACTGTCGTCAAATGTTCCAACGCTGCCGCTGTCTTGTCTTACAATATTTGTGCCAAGCTATACCTATTGGTTGTTGCCGAGCTATAACTTAGTTCATATCATACCTTATTTGCGATAGCTAAGAGAGGAGAGGACATACCGTCATACCCATACGTTGGTGACTTGGTGTAATCCATCGAAGAGAGGTAAATCCAATACTACTTATTATTTCTAATGTCATCCACCACCTACACAGCTACACTTGTTTAAATCCAGCTAATTCCATTGGATTTTTCCGTGATTGTATATCGTTTGCTTATAAAAAATCCAGCTAACTTGTATGTTGCTTGCTTATCAAATATTCAGTTAATTTCGTGACTGTGACTGATAGTGTGGAGCCGATGGAAGGAGTTGAGAATCATACAACAAAGAATCTCTCAAGTCTACCTTATGAAGAAGAAGAGATTGCAGCTATGGAATTTCGTGATCATGGTGCAACTAAAAGCAAGAAGCGTACTTCTCTTGTGTGGCTAGAGTTTAATTTGGTGACTGTGAAAGGTGTTGATAAGGTTTAATGTAAGCATTGCAGAGGGAAACTTTCTGCTAAAGGTACGAAAGGGACTTCACATCTGCGTGAGCATTTGAACAAGTATTGTCCAAAGAAACATTTAAGACTTGATGGAGGCCAGAAAACATTATTAATTGATGAGGAAAAAACATTGCAATCCTACAAATTTAGCCAAGAGTTCTCAAGAAGAGAGTTGGTTAATATGATTGTAATGCATGAGTATCCTTTGTCTATGGTTGATCACATTGGTTTCAGAAGATTTGTAGCGAGTTT
>JANZLD010000003.1:22673029-22686235 GCA_026413575.1 Erythroxylum carthagenense | reverse complement strand
CTAAATTTCAATGGCTCAACATATTTATTTCCTAACAGTATAACTCTAATTTTTCCATTGCCATTGGACAATTCTTTTGGTACTATACAGTCAATCGGTCTGTCATTCAAAATTTTAGGTCCGGGCACTTTCTCCCGAATTTCCCGAAAATTTCCTATAAGTCACTATCAATCATCAATTACTCTTATACTATTCTAAATCAATCATTCGAGCCCAATTACTCCTAATTTCTCAATCAATCATAATCCAGTCAGTTCAGTTCACGATCCAAATCGATTCATGCTCACAATTAAATGCTGGAAAATCATGAATGCATGTACCTATGAATAAATGCATATGAAATAAACCTGTTCCTCTATAATCAGAGGCCAGTAACATGCTCAATCAGTGAATGCAATGAAACCTATCGGTCCGTCCCAATTTACCAAAATGCCCTTGCTAACAGTAACGGGATGTTACAGAATAACTCTTTGCTATTGGAGAGCAACTAATGTTTTTATTTCATATTTTGAGAAATGACAATGTTTTCAACAAACCTGCACCTGAAGTGTAAAAAAAATAATGTTTTATTTTCTAAAACTATGTTTTTGAACGACTTTGTACTTATAGTGCAAAAGATGACTTTTATAGCATGAAATAATGTTTTCAAACTTACTTATGCACAAATGAGTCATATATACTACGTGTATATTTTCTCTGCTGGCTTAGAGCCATAATAAGGTTTCATTTCATCGGTTGGACCGATAAACAAAGGCATGATGCCTTACTTGATTTTTGATACTCAAATGTTGTATATGATTTTTGTGATTGGTGAGGAAACGATTGGTCAATCGTGTGCTGGGCACAATTGATTATGATTAAGCGACCCCCGTACCCTTGATGCTGGTACATTAAAGTCGAGTCGTCATATCGACACCTTTCTAAGGGACTTATGGGTGATTTCACATCTAGGGTCTGGACACCGACGAGATCATCACCTAAGGTCATGACGCTCTTGTCGACTGTAGTCCAGACTTACCACGGATGAAAGTCCAGCTAACATCAAGTATCGGTGGGTGTGCATATTAGTTTGGCCGACTAATGGTGTCACACATGATTATTTTGGCTTATCCTAATATTGGCTTTCCTATCGAGATTTGATTGATACATATGATGTTTTTATGCTTTTATGTATTGGAACTGGGACTTATGTTCACTAGATGAGTGAGTTAATAGGTTGGGCCTATATGGTTCCTAACCAGTATACATTAAGTTATAGGCTAGGCCTATGTGTTTTCTATGCGTGATATATTCACTTCATAGGTTATCTACACCATCTTGGTATGAACCAATTCTATCTTTGATATATGTCTTTCCTGCTCACTGAGTACCTAGTGTACTCACCCCCTCCACTTTCCAACCATGCAGGCTAATTTAGTGAGCTTGAAACTCTGTGAGGATCTTGTGACTTTTTGATATTTTCAGGGTATTTTTGCACGTGGGTAGTCTCCTATTTTGTACTTTTATTGTCTAGTGGTTCATGAACTGTGTTTATGTAGATACGCTTTATGATTTTGTGAGTTAACTTTTGATTGCCTTGGGTTTTGTTAAAGATTTTGTGTATGAACTATTGATACTGTTGTTATGATTGCCTTGAGTTAAGATTGCCTAGAGTTGAGATTGCCTTGAGGGGACTAAAGAGTCCTGAAGTTGTGGTTGGATGTGCATATGAAAATATGTTTGAAAATCGTTTGCAGGTTTAGGGATTTTTAAAATACAGACGTTGTGCTGCCCAAATTTTTCAAAAAAAAAGAAAAAAGAATATTCGGTTAGCCTTGCATAATCGGATTAAGGATACAGCGAGTGTCCTTAGCTCGAGTATGTGACGGTTGTCATAGGCCCGATATGGTACCAGGTCATGACATCGATACTTGAAAGTTAATATGGAGTGTGAATTATTTTATACTTCAATAATTTCAGGCTTATAAGATATTGTGATTGCAAATTTGATAGAGATATTGATGATAGAACAAGTACTACGAGATTTACATTTTACATAAGTAATTGTACAATTTCATTGAGTTCAAAGAAGCAACCACGTGTTACGCTCTCTACATGCAAATCAGTGTATGTGGTGGCAACTTCTTATACTTGTAATGTGATTTGACTAAGGCAATTGTTAAAGAAACTTCACTTAATTCAAGAAGAAACAACCTTAATTTACATTGACAACAATTCCGCCCAAGTAGTTAACAAGAATTTAGTGTGCCATGATCGAAGTAAGTATATAGATACCAGATATCATTTCATTAGGGTGTGCATTGCAAGAAAGGGAGTAGAGGTCAAATACTTGAAGACACAAGACCAAGTTGCGAATATTTTGACAACAATACTCAAGTTCGAAGACTTTCAAAAACTAAGATCAAGACCTGAGATAATGAAGGAAAATTCAAATTAAGAAAGAGAATTAAAAATATAATTTGAACTTTAGAGTTTTTAGAGTTCTCTTGAAAAATATATTTTTATTCTAGATTTACAATGTATAGCTATTACTTATTTCTATAATAGTCTTATGAATAGAAAATGCTTAGAGCACTAGATTTTTTTAAAGAGCATTTAATAAATTAGCAGAGTATAAAATTATTGGACATTGAAGTAGTAGTTCTATAGTAGTCTTAGACACCCTAAAAATACCTCTTATACTAAGTATTTTATGCAAGCTAAAAAATTTTAAGTTATACATTCTACACTCTAATTCACTCTTCCACCTTCAAAAGTTAATTAAATTGTCAAATCTGAAAAAGAGTTTGAAACGGCACATGAGATTGTGGAGAATTTAGAAGCTTTTGAAATTGAACTGACGGATATTCTCCGCCCGTTATGACAGAAATAAATGGCAACTTCAATTTGGTTTAAATCTCGTACACTGGTCAAGTGGAATCTGAAACAAGCGTTGGGAATGCGATGATATTAACGATTTCAAATTGTCATGACTTTGTGATTATTTTTAATAGGATGGAGTAGGCGAATTGCGTCAGAAGAATTACCGTCAATCACTTTCTCAAAATGTGTAATGGTTAACGTACGTCACTTATCCCATATAATTGGCTTGTGACAAGAATTCTGAAACTTAAAGCTTCACTGAGTGGAGTATATGACCGGAGCGTCCATCCGCAAAATGATTACTTGAACTTACAATTGGCTTTTCCATTAGTTGATGCTCAGTCCTTTGGAACTTGGAAGAAAACATGGACTTCCTTGGACAAACGTAGGTGAGATTTGCCACGAGTAACTGATAACAAGTCAAAAACTCGTTGCAAATTGACCCTAGCAGTTCATTCCATCAGATTTTTGTCCGTCCAGGTGTTGCGCTTATAAACCAGTCAAATCACTTCAGTGTTCTTCGTGTCATTTATTACAAAAGCGGAAAGAAACACTGACGGTTGTGTACTTTCGTTTTCTTCCCCTTGTACCAAAAAAAAAAAAAAAAAACCAAAGCACATGAATATCTTCTTTTGGAACCAATTTGAACGGACCACGAGACGCTCAGGGAATTGGAAATTAAACAGAAAATTGAAATCTCTGAAAGTGTGTAGGACCGCAAACAGACAAGGATTGGACATACTCAGACCAATGTAATTCAAGAGGCTATACGCCACGAAATTGTCATCAGGAGAACATATTACAAACGTACATTCTCTACACACCATCAATTCTCTTATCTCCAAAAGATGAGGTGAATATCTGTCATTTGGATTTCGAGAGCCTTATCGGCCCTTCACTTGGATATCCTGAGGATAACAGTCAGTGTTCTTCACTTAAGGTTCTCATGCATTTCCTATATTAAACCTTCCAAATATCTTCCTTCTTCCTTGCACTTTTTCGCACGTTTGTTTCGTCTCTTTGCTTTCCATTAATCACTAACTCTAGTTTCCCTTTTCTATAGTCTTTTTTAGTTCAAGTTGTTTTGTCCGTTCTTCCCAGTGGAAAATGTACCATAACCACCAGTATCTCCTTCCTTGTTTGCATTGCCACCCACATACCTACATTAGGATGGTAAGTTCGTTTTTGCTGCCATGGACATATAGAATGAAGTCCACATTTATATATCACATCGTTTCCATAATCGTGGAAAAGAAAATATTAACTGTTTACATATACTTTTTCTTGATTGAGATTCTATATACGGGTTCAGATTATCTTAACCAGTCTTGGTCTTGGGATCGAGAAAGCAGGTTCAACATCTTATAGAGAGGTGCTTGCTTCTCCAAATGACCAGAGACCAATGCATAAAGGCTTTAGCTGAGCATGCCAATATTCGTCCCCTCATAACTCTCACAGGTCACCTCTCTAACTCTCTTTCTCTAAATTAAGGTTGTATCAAAGAAGAGGCAAGCAGCTTCCATTTGTGGAGACTGTGACATGTTATCGTCTCCATCGCGTTGCAGTGTGGAGAGAGCTACAGAAAGAGAACAGCGACTTTTTCCATGCATATCAGCGTTCTATGTCTTTCAGGCCTTTGGCAAGTAAGATCCTAACACCTTTCTTATATCTACTGGAGACATTAATCAGAATACACTTTATAATTCCATGATCATGAAAAGAAACATATACACACCCTCCTGAACTCGTAAAGAATATCTATGTAGTCGAGGTTTTATGCAAAACTATGTGATTGATATGCAATTTCACTTTTCAGCTGGGCATTTCTACAGGCCCAAAAGGTTTGCAAGAAGGAAACCTTGGAAGTAAAGAGTACAACAGACTGGACGACTTAGGTCCTTGTTGAGTGGAATACACTCAACGAGCCTATTAGGGTTCTAGCCATCGTGGGCCTTCCCTTTTTTAATCTACTTAGAAGAGTATGATCCGCAGAATCATTAGTTGTAGATATACAATTGTTTAAGGGTTTAGGAATTTAACATCAAAAAAGTTTTAGTTCAATGGCATGTAATATATCGTTCTAAAAGGCCCTGAATGCCCTATAAAAGATTTACAGTAAAGAGGAAAGATATAGTCCTTTCCAATGAGCAAGTTCTCTTAGAGCACTTTGTTAATTCGTAAACATGGTTAGCATCCTTTCAGTACTGATTCCAGGACATTTTTAATAGTTTCCAAAATTTGTCAATTACAGATTCCAGCACTGATTCTGTCTTCAGCACGATGAAAAGAGAACTCTCATTGTTGTATCTTTATAGAACGAGTTTGAAAATGTGAAAAAAAAAAAGAAAAAAAGAAAAAGCCCTTCTGACAGATTGCACCGATCATTCATCAAGTAGCTCGAAAGCTTGACAGTTTCATATCTGCATTGAGTCAATCTATGGTAGACTTTCATTACTTGCAGTGAAGATTATTTTCCCGACAGAATCTACCTCAGAAAGGAAAATTAATTTTGTACCCATTTCTAACCCTACGAAAGGACCAATTTTCTTGGAATGTTAGCTTATAGAAATTTGATTCCCACAAGCTTTTGCCTTGTAAATTCACCTGAAAGTTTAACAGGAAATCATGCACCTCACTTCAGTTGCATAGTTTACACTAAATAGATAATCTGATTCTCTCGGGAACATAATCTTCACTGCAAGTAGTGATAGTCTGCCCTAGATTGATCAAATGCACATAGGAAACTGTCAAGCTTTCGAGTTACTTATATATATATATATATAGCTTTCGAGTTACTTGATGAATGATCGGTGCAATCTATCAGAAGGGTATATCGACTTAAGGTTAAAGAGAGTCGAGAAATATGACAAATTTGGAGTAACCATTTTTGGAATGTGATATCCCATCAGTCTATCACTATTCTCTGGTGATCTAAAACTTCCACTAGAGATTTGATTTTGCCAATCTTATCCTACCTATCGGAAGATGAAATTCCACGCAGTGCTTCCAGATTGCACCACCAGCACACCCGTTTGGACTTTGGAGATGTTCAAGCGGCTATACTCAACGATAGCAAACCATGCTAGACCATCATAGAACTTATCTCCATTTTATATCGAATATATGAAAATTCTCCTTTTCTGAACAAAAAACTATCTATATCACTAACAATCCAATCCATACTTGATGCCAAGTAGTAAACGTGAGCAGTATCACAATTCATAGTTTACAGTTCACACTTTCCAGTAAAAGGTTTTAGGGTCATGGCTGCTCATATTGACATATTATACAACGATGAAAGTAATAGTTGTAGGACTTTCTGTTTAATAATTATTTACCTCAGCTGCTTCACTGCCCCAAGTCGCTCTTTCCACTTCCTCCCTGCAGTTCTCGCCGGCTTCATTGTACCGGACTGGAGGATTAGTGGCCCACTGTAATTACGTCACAAACGGGTCCAACATCGAGTTTTGATGATCCGTTAATCATTTCTTCGACTTAATCAATTCCTACCCTCTGGTAGAAAGAATGTGGTCCTAATTAAAGTGTACATTTTTAGCAGCCGTACTGAATGCTTCTTTGTGAGCCATATTTGGGTTTTCAGCTTTTAGCCTTCTGATCTCGTCTTTGTGGCAAGCATCGACTTCTTAGTAATAAGAAATCCAAGGCCAAGTAAAATTAAATTGGCCTAACTTTTACTTACTTGACGAAGCGGTTGTAACCGGATGGTGCTCTATGCCTTTTCTCTGGTCCTGTGAATGGGACGTTTAGTTCTGTTAAAATCTTTCATGATCAAATGTTAACTGTGTGTAACACTTAATCAACTAAAGACTTACCCTTGTTAGTGACACTGTTTTCACTGATTTTTCCGTCTTCTTCATTGTCACACTAGTCATTAAGGATGAACAGTAGTACTGTGTGTCCATGGCATTTCTAGCAGCTACATGTTCGGGATTAACTTCTTCCTTCTGCGAGAGAAAAATCAGCTGAGACGTCTGAGTAGTTACTTATTACATTTTTTTTAATTTTCAGCATTTACCTCACGATCATCACGTCTTAGAGAAGCCAAAAGATGGAAAGGAACAAATTTAGCTTTTATCGTGTTGACAGAGAGGAGGCTTGTGCAGTGCCCACAGCTCACAGTCACCATCTGACAAACTGCTGCAGGGGACACTAACCTAGGTTGACAGCCAAAAGGATAAGTCAAGATACCACAAGAGTTGAAGCTTTAAAAATCCTAAAGGCCAACGCTTTTTACAAAGTAGAAGAGGTAAGGTTCTTTACTAGTAAAATGGTTGTGCAAAAGCCACACTGCACATAGCATATCTGCTCTGGAAGATCAAACAGATAGCTCAGTCTTTCCATTTTGGATGGTTCTACGTTGAGTGAGAAAATGTGAAAATGTAGTGGAGGGAGTAAACAGAGAAAGATGTACAGAAGATGTGGATTTTATATATAATTGTTGTGCGCAGCGAATGTATTTTTGAAATAGAAAAATAAAATAAGTAAAATAGACACAAATTATTTAACATAGTTCATTATTAATTTTGGACTACGTTCACGGACAAAACTCAAAATAATTCTTTCAATATTACAAATAGTTGGTATATAGAGATAAAAACAAAATGGTGACTCACAAGGTATTTTTCAACCTAAAAATACTAACCTCACTACTTTGTCGCTAACCAATCATTTATCAAAGTGTTGCTTTGCTCTAGTTTTCTTCTTTTTTTTGTTGTACATTTGTATGAAGCAGGGATCTATCGTGTAAAACAGCTGCAAAGGTAGCTGTCTTCTTTCCTTTTTCAACTAATACGGCACCGAAAAGAATGGTGTCCCTTCATGTGAGGGTCTCATGTCCAACAAATCCCCCTCCCCTCTGATTATGGAGAGCTCTATCTTGCCTGCTATTGATCGACAATACTCGAACTTGCCTTTTGGTAGAATCTTGGTTAATATGTTTGATCCATTTTCATCATTATGTATCTTTTCTAACTGTATTTGTTTCGTCTCCATCACATCTCTGATCTAGTGATATCTCAAATCAATATGTTTTTATCATGAATGAAAAGAGACATTCTTATTATGGTGAATAGAGGTCTGACTGTCACAAAACAGCTGATGCTATTCTTGTTTAATAATAATGAACGTCTTCATCCATAGTAACTTCTTACAAGCTTCCATTTCTGCAATAAACTCTGCTTCAATTGTAGAAAGTGCAACACACTTCTGTAACTTTGACTACCATGCCACAGCTCCCTCTGTAAAAAATAATCAAGTAATATGATGTAGACTTTCTCGAGTTAATATTTTCGGTCATTTCTGCATCTGTGTAACTAACTAACACAGGTTATGCTCTTCCAAAACATAAGCATATTTTGAATGATCTCGAAGATACCTAAGAATCCACTTAACTATAGCCCAATGTTTCTTTCTAGGATTTGAAAGGAAACAACTCACAACTCCAACTGCGTGAGCAATATCTGACTGTGTACAAACCATAGCATACATCAAACTTCCAATTGCTGAAGCATATGAAATTCTGGACATTTCTTCCTTCTCTTTATCTATAGAAGGACATTCTTTAGAACTCAATTTAAAGTGATTAGCAAAAGGATAACTAACCACTTTAGCTTTGTCCAGTTTAAATCTCTGAAGTACTTTATCAATGTACTTCTCTTGTGACAACCATACTTTCTTGGCACTTTTGTCTCTGATAATCTACATGCCAAGAATCTGCTTTACTGATCCCAAGTCTTTCATAACAAAAGACTTATCTAGCTATTTCTTTATATTAGTGATTTTAGAAATATTTTTACCAATAATCAACATATCATCTACATAGAGCAATAAAATAATGAAATCATCATCAAAGAATTTCTTCAAAAATACACAGAGATCTGAAATAGTCTTCTTGTAGCCTTGCTCCCATAACAAACTCGAACTGCCTATTTTAGACCATATAAACTTTTCTTTAGTGTACAACATAGTCTTCTTTCCCTTTTTTACGAAACCTTTTGGCTGCTCTATGTATATCTCTTCTTCCAAATTTCCATGTAGAAAGGCAGTTTTGACATCTATTTGTTCAACCTCTAGTTTAAAACTTACGACTAGTCCTGGCACTGTACGTATGAATGTCATTTTCACCATCGATGAAAATATCTCGTCAAAGTCAATACCCTTCTTTTGGCTGAATCCTTTGATTAATAATCTTGCTTTAAATCTTGGATCGTTGTTGTTTTCTTCATGTTTGATTCTGAATACTCATTTATTCTTCAATGCTCTTTTGCCTTCTGGAAACTTCACCAGCTTGAATATTTTATTCTCATGCAATGATTTCATCTCGTCTTGCATGACATCTTTCTATTTTTCCTTGTGTTCATCATTCATGGCTTCATCAAAGCTTTCTGGTTCTCCCCTATCAGTCAGCATTACATACTGATCAACTGGATATCTGGTAGATGGTTGTCTATTTCTACTAGATCTTCGTAATGGGACTAAAAAATCTTCAGGAGCTGGTGATTGAATGTGAACACCATCATCATCCTCTAGTTCAACTTCATTGGGGGAATCTGCATTATCAGCTTCTAGCTAATCATTCTGCACATCATCTCCAACTTATCTAGGCACCACTGTTGGAGGATTCAAGATGAAGCTTGCTGAGTCATTATCGAAGCTTGGAACTTACTTCTTTGCTTTGTTGATATCTTCAATAATTTGATCTTCAATAAACATAGCATCACGACTCTTGATAAGCCTTTTCTACACCAGATCATAAAACCTATAGTCAAATTGATCTTGACCATAACCAATGAATACACACTGTCTTGTCTTGACATCAAGCTTTTTCCTTTCATCTTTAGGAATATGGACAAAGGCCTTGCAACCAAAGACCCACAAATGATCATAAGAAACATTCTTTCTTGACCACACCTTTTCTAGAACTTCATATTGGAGAGGAACATATGGTGAACGATTTAATGCATACACGGTTGCAAGTAAAGCTCTACCCCAAAATTCCTTAGACAACTTTGAATGTGAAAGTAGACATTTGACTCTTTCCATCAAAGTCATGTTCATCCTTTTAGCTACGCCATTTAATTACGGTATTTTTGGTGGTGTCATTTGATGTTGAATACTATATTCTTTACAGTAAGCATTAAATAATTCGATGTACTCTCCATCTTTGTTTGTCTAAATGCACTTTAGCTTCTTCCCAGTTTGTCTCTCAACTGAGGCATGAAATTGTTTGAACACATCTAGCACTTAATCTTTAGTCTTCAGTGTATAGGCTCACATTTTTTTAGAAAGATCATCAATAAAAGTCACAAAGTATTGTGTGTTACCAAGTGACTTTGGAAATGGTCTGCACAAATCTGAGAGAATCAAATCTAGAACATTCTTCATTCTGGATGAAGGAGAACTCTGGAAAGAAACCATGTTTTGTTTCCCTACTAGACATTCTACACATTTATTCTGATGTATCTGGTTTAGACCAGATAGCATATTCCTTTTTACAAGCTACATCATCCCTTTCTCACTAATGTAGCCTAGTCTTTTATGCCACAAATCAACTATATTATCATTCTCCACTATATTAACAACATCACTAGAGAGCTTTGGTTGCATCATATACAATCTTGAGTGCTTTTGACCTCTGGCCACTACTAAGGAGCCCTTAGTAAGCTTCCAATTTTTGTTTCTAAAAGTATTTCGAAAACCTTCATCATCTAGCATGTTTATAGAAATCAAGTTTAAATGCATATTAAGAATGTACCTGATATCTTTCAACAACAGTCTTGAACCATTCGCTGTCTTTAAAGAAACATCTCCTTTGCCAAAAACATTTGATAAATTTCCATTTTCCATCTTAACAGTGCCATAATTCCCAGGTGTGTAAGATGAGAAAACTTATCTGTGAGATGTAACATGAACAGTAGCTCCACTGTCAACTATCCAACTTGTTTCTTGCGACACCAGGCTAACTATCTCTGTATCAATAACAAGGTTGAATATATCAACAATGTTACTTTATTCATCATCAGTGCTTTCTTCTTTCTTCACATCTTTTCCTTTTTCCTTCTTCAACTTTCGGCATAATTTTTTAATGTGGCCTTTCTTCTTGTAGCAATGACATTCCATATTTACATATCTGCTTGACTTTTTTCTGCTTTTATCTCTATACTTTAGACCTCTATATTGGCTCCTTCATCTATTTTCTATAAACAGAATATCTAAATGTGATGAAGAGGCTGTATACTGTGATTTACGTCTCATCTCTTCATTTAATATAATACTTTTAATAGATTCCATATTTAATACGCCATTTGGTATAGTATTTATCAAAGACACCTTCAAAGTCTCCCAAGACTCTAATAATGAAGCTAGCACCATTAGAGTAATCACCTCGTCATCAAACTTTATACCCATCTTTGATAACTGATCATCCATCCCTTCCATATTGTTTAAATAATCAGCTATAAAAGTATCCTCTTGGTATTTTACCTACATCAATTTTTTCAGATAAAACAATTTGCCATTGTCAGTCTTTGAAACATACAACCGCTCCAGCTTATTCCACATCATTCTTGCATGAGTCTTGTTACAAATGTGATTATACACATTATCATTGACAAACTATCGAATATAACCACACACTCGTTTATGCTCAAACTCTCAATCTTCGTTAGATATCTCCTCCGGTTTAGTTGTCGAAAATATCAGCAAATGCATCTTTGTAATCATCAAGAGATCCTTCATCTTGGTTTACTATAGATGATAGTTAATAGCATTTAGATTGATCATTTTGCTCGTCTTTACCTCCATTTGTCAAATTAAGCCAAATTTGAGAAAACTGACCTCAAATATGAAATCAGAATGTTAAAATTTGGTAGAAAAGATATCTTCTAAATTTTCATCACGAGATCCGATAAATAATAACTTGTGAAAAGTGCTTACCAGAATAGTATCGTCGGACCCTACTGGAATAGTACCACAAATCTAGTAAATAGTAACTTGTGAATAGTATCACAAATAGTGCCACAGGACCCAGCTACTATTGCAAGGACATCTACAGTGTCGTCACCTTGCAAATTTCAAATTGAAAAAACTTTAGAGTACTATTCATCAATTTTACCGTTTTACATCATCTTTTCGAACAGATCGTGCCAAAAAATTTGTTGTAATTTTGTCTTCCCTGTGACGTGCTTGTTTTCAAAAAATACCTTCAATAAAAACATAGCGCTGATATTACTTGTTGGACACAGTAGGTGTATTTTCTGAAAATGAAAAATAAAATGAGCAAAATGGACGCAAAATATTTAACGTGATTCACCCTTAATTTTGGGCTACATCTACGGACAAATCCCAAAATAATTTTTCCACTACTATAAATAGTAGATATACAGAAATAAAATCAAAATATTAGCTAATAAGGTATTTCTCGACCTAAAAAAACTAACCTCACTATTTTGTTATTCATCAATCATTTATCAGAACGTTGCTTTGTTCTGGTTTTCTTCTATATATATATATATATATATATATTGTATATTTATGTAAATTAGGAAGTACTTATAACAGCTGTCTTCTTTCCTTTTTCAATTAATACAGCATTAAAATCGTGTCACATTTGTTAAAAAAATGATGTCCCTCCATACGAGGGACCCATATCCATCAACAACGAGGAAATTTATACTAGACGAGAGAAAATCAAGTGCGTACCAATATCCTTCAGTTTATGCTTGTGTCAAAATGGACACGTACCATTACACTATTGTTGATAAAATCTAAGCACACAAACAGTTGCCCTATGGACAATAATCCCACGACAGAGCATAGAACAGGTTACGATACTTATGAGATTTGTCATAAGATATTCATGATTTTTGACTGGCGATTTCCATTATTTTACATATTTAAAGAGTTATGTTGTACATTAATGCTGCAAAATTCAACGTCTGAGAATTTTAACAAGGGTCTAAATTTATACGGTAGCAAGTAAACTGACAAGTACCAATTTGTTTCATGAGTAGTTTTCCCAGTTAATTAATTCACCGGTCACTCTGAGCCTTCTCTCATTTCATGCGAGTGAAAGTAGAGCAAGGTATTATGAGAAGAGGAACAAGGGTAAGTTTCTAGAATGGTGCATGGACAAGGAAAGGATGAATCTTAGGATTTTTCTTTGGTCAGAGAGGGTGCTTGTAATTGACAATGAGAAGTTTTCAGTCCCACTTTTCTGTGCACTTTTTAATCATGCTAGTGCCCAATTGTAGCGCCCCCTTACCGTAGGGTACACACCGGGACGCCCGTGGGTCGTTCCGACGCATATCCCACAGCAAAGAAGTG
>JANZLD010000003.1:22651200-22661788 GCA_026413575.1 Erythroxylum carthagenense | reverse complement strand
TTTATGTACAAAATTTTAATTTTAAATTATTTATTTTAATAAAATAAAATAATTTGTTAATAAATATTATATAAAATTAAAAAATTTTATTTAATTAAAAATATATCTTTAATTTTTATTTAATATGTTATTATTATCAATGATAAAAAATATAAACATTAACAACTAAATAGATGTTTTTTTTATTTTAAAAATAACAAAAAAATAAAAACTAAAAGCTACAATTGAAGTAACAAAATTAGAATCAGACCGTAGTGAGTTATTTTTCAACAACGGTTATAGGTTGCGGGGCAGAATATTATGGGCTTTGGCTGCATGTGATTCATCTGTAAGTAATGACTGAGTCTACATTTAAAAAAAAAACGACCGAGTCCATCATTATCATACAACTTTAGTTTCTGTGGGATAATCCTGAGGGAAGTTTCACAGTGTATGTCTAAAATGACATCCTAGTGGAAGCGTGCAATTGAATCAATAAATTTGCAAATTTTATAGAGATTAATCCTCCTGGTCCTGATAATCTTCTAAGGAAAGTAAAGGAAGTTGAAATGCAAAGAGAAGGGCTTGTTCAATACATAGTATATTCCAAGCTTATCCAAGGTGTACATCTGTTGTACACAAGCACGTTCTTAATATTTTGTAAGTCTTGACAAAGTAAAAATAGAGTTTTATTTTATCTTTTTTTTTATAAGTGTCAAGAATGAACTTTCATAAAAAAACAAAATGAAACAAATTATGGATAAATTAAAAACGACCCTAGACAAGTACCCTTCTTAGTTCTTACCCTTTATCAGAGCCAGGCCTGGCTATACTTATAGCAAAGCTTGACATGTGATCAAAAATGATTATAGTGCTTGTTACAGGGTTGATTTCGCGACTGACACACCCAAACAACTTCTGCCCTGTAATGCGATCAAGTACGTGCACTTGATTAAGCAAAAATGGCTCCCCCAATAAGTAACAAAATCAACATTATGAAAGGTTATTATGTGGAGCAGAATAATTTCCCCTCACAAAAAAACGAGACAATGTCATGCAAGCTGTTTTGTGGCACAAAAATGTATGTGAAACACGTAAATTAAAAGTAACTAGCGATAAATGAAAAATGAAGGGATTGTAATTGCAAAATATTAAAGTCGTAACATACACCACACTAGTTTGGGGGATTACAAAATATATCTTCTCAATAGATATTAACTACTAGAAGATAAAGTCCCTAATAGCTGGGATAAGTTACGGACAGTTTGGACAGTTTGCATGAAACTGTCTAATCAATTAAACAACATGCTATATATATATATATATGGTCAAACCATGCAAGGCACACTTCCAACACATCAAGAAGCCATTTCGTTCAAGCCGTGCAAGGAGCCATACAACCAATCATATCATGCCACCTTACCAATGCAAGAATCCATGCAACCAACGCACAATGCAACGTTACCAAGATTGTTCACTAACACAGCTTCACTTCTCAACTTATATTAATTAATTCCAGCCTTGCAAATATATAGTTTTTATGATTACATAGCACCAAAGGGATAAAGGGAACAAAGAGACCTTACAGTGCTCGTCTAAGAAACCTCTTAATAAAAAGCATGTTGATGATGAAACCAATACAAACAATTGATGTTGCCATCTTCTATAACATCAATAATAACGTTTGTACATCTTTCCCTCAATAGAGCTTGTTTGTTTCACCTCCAGTTGAAAGAAAGTAAACTCTCCCAAGCAAGGCAAAATAGGTAAAGACCTATCGTTATATGAGTTGTTTGATCAGAATGATTCTATTATGGAGAATTAAGATGGGGAACTTCAACCAAGTGGAAGCAATTCTACAGAAAGGTTCTCTATGATGACTGATCTGAGTGGGAGCAATCAGATCAATCATGAATTTATTTATAATGAACCTTATTTAAGACGAAGTAATTGAGCAATAATTCCCCGACGTTATTTTGAGATTAAAGAAGAAATTAATATGATTGTTTCGCAAAAAGAAGAAGAGCCAAGGAATGTAAATAAGGCTCTTACTAGCTCTGCTAAAGTAGAATGGACGAAAGCAATGAAAGAAGAAATGACTTCTTTAAACTCAAATCAAGTATTGGACTTGGTTGAACTCCCTGAAGGGTGTAAAACAATTAGGAATGGGTTCTCAAAATTAAGCAAAAAGTTGATGTCAATATCAAAAGATATAAGGCACGTCTTGTAGTAAAAGGATACACACAACAGGAGGGAATTGATCATGAGAAAACTTTTTCACCTGTTGTGAAGTTTGCTCCAATCCATCTTGTTCTGGCTATAATAGCCAATATGGATATTGAATTACATTAAATGGATGTAAAAACTACTTTTCTTAATGAAAAATTAGATAAAGAAATCTATATGGAAAAACCTAAAGGTTTCATTAAGGGAGGTCAAGAAAATAAAGTATGTCAATTATTAAAATCAATTTATGACCTAAAGCAGTCTTCAAGACAATGGTATATTTGTTTTCATAACGTAATCATTTAGTATGATTTTCAAACGATCGATAAAGACCATTGTGTGTATGTTAAGAGATCCAAAGATAAATTCGTGATTTTATCTTTATATGTGGATGATATGTTGATTGCTTGTAATGACTGTGTCTTTCTTATGCAAATCAAAGATTGTGTTGGCCCCCGAATTTTTTTTAATAAATAAGCATGATTTAAAATTAATTATGAGGTTTTGATGGATTAAATTTTTTTAGAGTAAATTAACATATGAATGTTAGTAGGATTTTATTGCACGGGTTAATTAAATTAAAGTGTTAAGAGTGTATAGTCTAAAGGGCATTTTAGGTAAGTCACTTAAGGATAAGGACTATAAGGCATAAGGGAAGGGGCAAAGTGGACATTTTATGCTTATTAAAGGTAGAAGTGGTAGAAGAAATGTTGTCTTGTTCTTAAGAAGGAAGAAAGCGTGACTGGGAAGAATAGAGAAGAGAGAAGCACAAAAAGAAAGAGAAGAGAGAAAAGAAGAGAAAACCAAGATAGGGTTGATCTTTATTAGCTTTCAAAAGAGATTTTAAGGTAGTTCAAGAAGAGAAAAAGGAAGAGGAAGATAAGAGTTTCCATTAGAGCCAAATATCTCTTTGTTTAGTTAAGAATCAAGGTAAGCTTATTTTGAATCTTTTGGATTTTTGGGTGGGTTTTCATTCAAGAAGCTTAGGAAATGCATGAGTTTAAGCTATCTAGGATCAATTTTATGCATATGTTTCTTTGGTTCCTCAAATTGGAGTTCCTATTGAATTGAGAAGTTTGTCAATGTTAAAGGAATCAAGAGAGATAGGAGGAGCAAAAGGAGATGCATTTTTAAGCAAGTCTATAAGTAAGGAATTCAAGGTTAGTCACATTTCTATGATTGAGTAATAAGTCATTAATGTTTCTTCCAAATCAAGAAAGTTAAAATTTTTCAATTGTGTTATACATGTACATTTATTGCTTTTAGAATGTTTTGAGAAAGTGTTATGTGTTTGGTATGTGAATATTGTATCGATGATTTATAAAAAGAATACAAAAATGATTTTTGAAAAAGGATATTATGTTTATGAAATCACTCTTCGAAAAAAGTGTCTTTTTGGGCAACAAGTTTACAAGTTATGAAATACATGTTATATGAGTTTGGTTTAGTCCATTCTGTATGTCAAGTGCACTTCGACTAAAGGCTTCTCTCACTAGCCCGCTAGTGGCATGGAGCTCCTCTATAGACTCTCTCATGTTTACAACTACGCGAAAACTACTATGTGGGATTGTGTTAGTTCGTTCTATTCATGACTACACAGAATCATTTTGTGGAATGCATTAGATCGTTCTATTTATGGACCTCCCAAACCATTTTGATGTGCTTATGTGTTGACAAGTATATTGAATGCATGATTTGGGTTGCTTATAAATTGTTTGATAAATTGAGAATTGGGAAATATGTGTTTCATGATTCAATGTGATTTATTCAATGGTTTTTGCTTGTTATCGATTATAAAACTGTTACCCACGAGCTTTAAGCTCACCCCCTTTCGGTCCTATATGCAGGTGATAAGCAAGAGATCGAGCGAAAAAGAGTCTAAGCATCACTTCGAATTTGCCTGTTTTGTTTTGTTTTAGAGTAATTTATGTAAAACAAGGCTGTAGTCACATTTTGAGCAATTATAATTCAAGTATCTTTTGTAATTTGGGGATTTTGCGAAATGATGTATTGTGGCTTGACAAGCCATTAAAGCTTTGTAAACCCTTATCTTATGATGTTAATGAAATATGAATTGTGTATGGATGATTTTAACTTGAAGTTAGGTATACTTAAAGAAGTTATCAACTTGAGATGATGAATTTTGAACATGAATTATTATTATATATAAGTGAGATGTTATGGAAAAAAAGATAGGATTTTTGTAAATGATTAGAATTAGTTGTAAGTGATGAGTCAAATGAGTAGAGATTAGAGTGTTTAATGAAATAATATTGGTAGTTGAATGGTTATGCTTATGACATTCCAAGTTTGTACAATGCAAATTTCAAAATTTTCATAGGGGTAAAATTTATGTTCTAACTTCAAGGAAAAATCTATATTAATCTAGGCTGAATTAGACAAAGTTGTATTCTTGAAAATTGTAGCTTATCTTTCTAACTTTCCAACTATATATAGTATGAAAATTTTGGATATTAGAGTTGAGAGATATGATCATTATAATTTGGTAATTCTGCATAGGACATATATATAGAACACCTATAGTAAATGAAGTAATATCACACTATGAGAGTTGAGTTTGGAAAGATTATAAGTGAAAGTAGTGTTAGAATAGATGTAGGATCCACTGGAGATGTCTTGGAGAGGGAGAATTCAGTAAAAACCTGGATTACATTGTCAGGCCGTGTAAATTAACACTGACCGTATCTTCCAAGAATGAAAAGGCCATCAGACCTGAGGAATACATGGTCTGCCCAAGTATTTTGACACAGCCCTTGTATTGACCCTACAAATAGCAAAATCTCTCTTTAGAGTCTTCACTGAAACTAGGAGTCCTCTTCGAAACCGTCCTAAGATGACTTTAATCTGACATCTCTAGTGAAAGTTATGCCTTTTGTACCAAAACATGTTTGAAGGGTATGAATTGGATATTGTACTGAACATACTTTCATATTTTGATGATAATTTGATCTATAGAGCTCCGAATGAGGTGATTCTTAATTTACAAAAAAGTAGAGACATTAAGCTACAATTTTTTGAGAAGTCATTTTGAAATCCTAATTCAAAGATTTCTAAAATCTTTTCTGAAATTGAAGTCTAAGTTATGATTCGGGTGTGGGCTTTCCCCCTCATGGGAGGCGTGTCCAGATGTTACCTAGGACATCAAACGCGCGTCCTATGAGAGAGGGGTGTCTAACACTTATGGTATCAGAGCATGAAGATGAACCAACAATAGTTAAGGAGATTTCATCGAAATAACCCTACAGGAAAATAGTATGCTCACGTTTACGACTTCTAAATAGTTAGGCTTCAAAAACGAGGTCTAACATATTGGTTATCATCTAAATTTGAAATGAAAGACATAGGTGAAGCGGCATACATTCTTGGAGTCAAGATTTCAAGAGATCGTTCAAAGAGATTGTTACCGCTTTCACAAGTTATGTACATTCAAAGAATTCTTGAACGATTCCGTATGTAAGATTGCAAACCAATTGATAATCTTATTGCTAAAAATGAAGGCCTTAGTAAGAGAAATTACCAGTCAATGCCACAAGAAAGAGAACAAATGAAGAATGTTCCCTACTCTAGTGCAGTTGGAAGTCTTTTGTACACAATGAAGTGTACAAGACTAGATATTTGTTACACTATTGGGATGGTGAGCAGATATCAATCAAATCCAGGCCAAGCACATTGGAAAGCAGTAAAGAGAATATTGAGGTATCTAAAGGGAATTGCAGACTATGCATTATGTTATCAAAGCAATGATCTATGTATACAAGGGTATACAGATACAGACTAGGGAGGAGCTTTAGATGAAAGAAAATCTTCCTCAGGATATGTATTCTTACTAAACCATAGAGCAATATCATGGAAAAGTAAGAAACAATCTTACGCTGCATTATCCAAAGTGGAAGCTAAATTTATAGCATTCTCAACTACAATATAAGAGGCTATGTGGCTTCATCGATTCTTAGTGCATTTGGGAGTCATTAAAAGTGAAATTAATCTAATAACCATCAATTGTGATAGTCAAGCTGCAATCGCTTATACTAAAGACCCCAAATTTCATTGTAATACAAAACACATAGATACCAAGTATAATTATGTGAAAGATATAGCTGCACAAGGAGAAGTGAACATGAGATATATATCTATGTGAGATATGATAGCAGACCCAATGACAAAGCCAATGTCTAGAGATGTATACATCGGGTATGTAAAGTCACAAGGACTACGTAGATGTTGAAATGTATTGATAAACATTTGTCTCTATATGTTCACTCAATTTAATGTCATATGTTTGGATATAATGTATGATGAAGATTATACATTATGTATCATTTGATTCATGAATATATGTGTTTTTGCATAAATATATTTTGGGATGAATCACGTGTATATGAGACAGATTATAGATTGGCCATCTCAAATGGAAAATCACCTCTGGTGTTTATGCTCACTAGAGATGAGGCAAGTTTAAAGTTTATTATCTAGGTGATAATTGAGAGTGAGAAACTTAAACCATAAATGCCGCAACAAAATTAGTTCAAAGTGTTTTATTAATCACTATATCTGTCTTACATTGTCAGATGTGAGTTTTGAATAAGTTTTTAAGTCAATAAGTGAACTTAAGTTAAACATTGAATATGTTTGAACTATCATCTGTACAATATTTCTTGAATGAAAGATGTTCAAGTTAAATGAAGTGGGTAACTACTGTAGCATATGACTAGTACTATGTGTGCACAACTAACCACAAAAAGAGATTAACGTAAGTTGCAAGACCTCATTTTACAGTGTGTAAGACCCTTGAGGTTGAGAAGAACCTCATCATATACCCTTATGACTCTTGTTTCATTCTTGAGAATTGAATTTAAGGTTTGCTACTTTAGGTTATTGCCAAAAGATCATGCAAGATGCGATCCTATGGAATAATTCTAGGAAATCAAATTAAATTTAATTCATTGGAGAATTGAGAACAGAGGAAGGTCATTTTTTTTAGAATCAATGACTCGCATGAAAAGTATTCATAGATGACCATCATCTCTTTAGTAGAGAACTTGAATACAGTCATGACATAAGAAACTAAATGAGATCAAAGAAAAATGCAAATGCGAGATATGACCTAAGGTATATACCATACAATGTCTACTTAAGGACACTTAAGTCCTAGGATCAATTTGTTAATCGAGATGTCATATACTCCTAATAGATATATGACAATGTGCTCTCAATATATGCTAGTCTCACAGGTTATTGAACAAGTATGAGCACTGCAGAGTTTGTTTTTAATGAGAATAAACCCATCATGTGTGAGTGGGAGATATGAGTTATTATTACACCTATGAAGGGTATAATATACTCTTGAAATAACTACAAAAAGTAGTTATATGAAAAATGAAATGTTATATATATGCATTTGTGTGTATGGTTATGTTTCTTCTTCATTTCTAAAAAGGTGTACAAAAAGAATAAAGAAGTATCTCTACAAAAGATTGTGAAAAACAACTAGTTCTTTAACCAGTGGAACTACAACGGAAATCCAAGTATGTGATTCTTTGTTTATTATATGTATATACAAATGATCCTATCTAACACAATCTCTGTGATTATGTTCTATCATATTTATTTTCTAACACTTGAAATTAAGATAAAATGCATAAATTTGGGTCTTAAATCTTGAAATTAAGATAAAAAGAAGCTTACAGTTGGGCCTTAGAGTTTGAAATTATGGTAAAAAAAGTCTAAAGTTAGTTTTTAGGGCTTCAAAATGTATAAATGACTTAGTTGTCTCTTAGGAATTGAAATTAAGATAAAATGTCTAGAGTTAGATCTTAAGACTTGAAATTACGATAAAATGCTTAGAGTTGGATCTTAAGGCTTGAAATTAAGATAAAATGCCTAGATTTGGATCTTAGACCTTGAAATTCAAGTAAAAAAAAATAGAATGATTCTTAGGACTTGAAAAGTAAGATAAAATGTTTAAAGTTGGGTCTTAATTCTTTGAAAATAAGATAAAATATCTAAATTAGTTATAAGGATTAAAAGTATTTTATATTTTAATTTAAAGATGGGGAATGCTTAGGGTTTAGTGAATTGGTACCTAAAACTTGGAATGAATTTTTATTTTTGGCTTTGATTGGCTATTCCACTTAAGTGATTTGAATTGGACTCTAGGTTTGTATTGTATTTCTCCTAAACAAATTAGGCTTTTCATGTTATTCTTTTACACTCATTTATTAAGAATATTTTATTATAAAAATTATGGCCTCTCACTTTTCTTTCTTTTATTAATGTCATATATCACAAGTTTCATATATCAAACCTACAAAGAAAGAAAGAAAGAAAACTTTTCTTTTTAAAGATTTCTTTTAAGTTTAGGCATTAAGGAAAGTATTTTTGAACAAACTCATTGCCTAATTAATTTTCAGAATCATCATTTAGAATAGAGTCCTCTTAAACAAAGCCCAAATAATTTTTTTCTATAATGTATCCAGAAAAATAAGTGACACCTAATTATTAGGCACCAAAGAAAATTTGAAAAACATAAATTACATGACTCACAACAAATCATATCATGAAAATAATAAGAAAGTTAATGTGATAGGCTTAAAGTTTGATGAATGCTTTAAGTTGCTTCTTTCTTTAACGATCTTTTAACTTGCTTTGTAATGTATGTGATCATGTCGTTTGAGCTTTAAAATTTATAAGCCCTCAAATACCACCAGAACACGAGTCGCAACTATAGTATAAAAGGTGTCGATCCCTCGAGGAGGGGGATTAATCTAATCCTAAAAATCTAAGGCTAAAAGGATATGAAACTAAAAATAAACAATACAACGGGAAATAAATGCAAGAATTGAATTCAACCAATTAAATCAGAAGTTAAAAATGAAGGAATTAACAATTGAGCAATAAGCATGCACAATGGAAATCAACCAAAGAGTTTACCAAGTTATGAGAAAGGAGATTTTACTTATCATTAATACGAACCTAGCTGATTATGTATTAATGGGGTGTTGGTTCTAGACGATCCTAGGGCTGATTAGTCTCTCTCAAGTTATAACCATTAAACCCTAATTAGATTATGAAATTTGTAATCTCTCAATTAACAAATCATTCAAAACCCTAATTAGGCTTGAAGCACTCTAATAAACTATCAGAATATCACACGGGATCTCTTTCTGCACAATTGCTAATATGATTTGTCACAGTTTCTATTAAATCACCTAACTCTCATTAATACGATTTAATAGTTTTTCATTCAATTCACCCTCTCTATTTATTACCGAATTATGCTATAACTTAATCAAATCACAACATTCATCCAATAAACACAATCAACTAAATTATCATTAATTCATAATAAAATCTCGAAGAAAAGTTAGAACATCATCAACATTCTACCATCTATCATTATGCAATCCATCACAACTTTATACATGAATAAAATTAAAACAAAAAGGAAACAGAAACTTAGAATGGATGATTTGGGAAGGCAGCAACGTTGGGAAACCTCCTGATCTGGGAAGCATGTCAAGACCGCTTCTTCTTCCTCTTCCTCCTCTCTTTCTCTTCCTCTTTCTCTTTTAGGGTTTTCAAAAGTTGCTACAAAAAAAAACTCCCCTTTTCTTCTCTTCTTGTTCTTTAATTAGTCTTTTATATTTTGGGTAACCCTAAGGCTTTTTCAGGGTATGAAAGGTCCAAAAAGTCCCTCGAAATGTGAAGTTCGTAAGTGTCTATATGTCTACCCGATGCAGGACATGATCGTGGCTCACATCTAAGCCTTCTATCATAATCGTAGGCCATTCTTGGAGCTTCTGTCACGATAGGCCATAATCGTGGGCTGTTGTTTCGGCCCAAATGTCTTCTAAAACTAATTCGTTTTTTGTTATTGATCTTGAAACACTAGCAAACACATCAAGGTATCTCAAAAACATAATATTTAAGCTCAAAAAGCTTGTACTAACCCTTAAAAACTTAAAACATAAATAATTAACAAACTAACATAATTCTAACATAAACATATACTAAATGATTGAATTAACGGCTAAACACGTCAAACTATGCCCTAAAACACGATGCAATTTACTGTTATCAGTATGAATGTCACACTTTTATATCAATTTTTCATTTGTCAAATTTTGTTAACTTTCATTGCACAGATGAGAAAATAAAAAATAATTTGAATGATAAACATAAGAGAAATTAATTGTTAAATTTGACCTGTATAAATAATTAAAAGGACTTGTTATTATTGTTGCTACCTTGAAAAGTTACTAACATAACCTCCCTTATTGAGAGTGCTTGTAGCGCCCCCTTACCGTAGGGTACACATCGGGACGCCCGCAGGTCGCTCCGACACGTAACCCACGATAAAGGT
>JANZLD010000003.1:22633365-22643498 GCA_026413575.1 Erythroxylum carthagenense | reverse complement strand
AAAATTACATATTGGTCCTCAAAGAATTGAAAAATTACAATTAAGTCCTTAACTTTTACAAATTTTGCAATTAAGTCCATATGTTCACCAACTTCTTCAATTTAGCTTTCTAAATGTCTAATAAGTCTATAAATCATGTCTAATCACCTCTGAGGCATTAGAATACATTTAATTTAACCATCACTGTCTTATCCATCCGATGGACTCGGTTTTACACACTTAAAAGCTTATGTGTCAAAATTTTCCAAGATTTCGCATATCGATGAACATAATGTTATATATCACTGGCATATGTATCAAAAGGATTCAATTACATATTTAAACTCATATACAACCATGTATATGACAATATACAGTAGTATCTCTAAATATAGAACATCATAAAAGGCTCGGAAAATCCAATGTTACAAGTTGGCTTCCATAATCATAGATGACTATAATAAATCCTAATCAGAAATTGTTCACTCAAACGCAAATACAACATTAATAGTATTTTTTAGCGTGAGAATAAAGCCATAGATATTGGAATTTTAATGGTGATTCTTTATTCTCAACTTGAAAGGGTTCATAGACAAGTTCCCAACAACCTAACCTAAAAACAACAAATATCTTACAAAAACCAAAATAAATAGAAATTGAACAGATAGAAACATAAAGTGTTGTTAATAGCTCTCCTAATTAATCTCCTTGTTGGCATAGTGCTTTAGACTTCTTCCACTAACTGCTAATTATTTTAAATTTATCCACCTTCCTAGTTTAAGATAAATACTTAGAATTCGACCTTACACTTCTCACTGATTTCTTACTTATCATCTTGACCTATCAATACTCCATCTACTAAATGGATCTTTATCCCCATGGGCCAAAAAAGAAAATTATTCTTGCAAGAGCTTAGTATGTTCCAATGTAGCATTTTCAATAACCAAATGTTTCCATTGCACTAGGCTCTTTTCAACTAACTTCTTCCCAATTTGGCCCAACATGTATTAAGTATTGTTTAAGGTTGAATTTCAATTACATCATTAAAAATTGGCAAAATCTCTATAAGCGGAATGAAATTGTTTCCAATGTAACATTTTAGTGGAGAGACATTAAAAAAAAAGGTTTATATAAGCTCCTTCAGGAAACTAAAGTTTGTAGGCAACAAAACTTGATTTTTTCCAAGATCAGATAGGGATTATAAAAATAAGCTACCAGCTTTTATTATGCATGTTTGTGGATTGTTTGATGTTGATACAATTTTATTTTGAAAAACACGATTTTCCCTACTTTAAAGGGTTCAATCGTCATCTTTTTTTCTATATATTTATTTCATTTTATTGGTGGAAAATTGTAAATTTCATTTTAGTTATTGCAACAACTCATCTGTAGTGAGCAATGCCTTATGAACTTCGTGTACTACTAAACCCCTTAGTTGGTATAGAGGAATAGGGAAAGGAGGCCCACCATATAGAGTTTAGAAAGCGGTCATCCCAGTAGAAGCCTATAATATAGTATTGTACCAATATTCATCCTAAAGGAAATTCAAACTCCATTTGTATGGATATTAATGAACAAAGCAATATAGATACTGCTCAATGTATATATTAACTACTTTTATCTTCCTGTTAATTTGTAGTCATCACTTTCTCTTATTCCATCACTAAAGGCATCCATCTTGATATCGAAAAGTTTTATAAGTTTAGGCATTGCAAGAATAGATATGTAGTACTTGCTTTCTTTAAATCTTGAAATGCATCTCCAACTTCTTCATTCCATTTGAATTTTCCTTTCTTAAGTAAGTTTGTTAATGGTTATGCAATATTGCCATAGTTTGTCAAAAACTTCATGTAATAACCTATCAATCGTAAAAAACTAGACAATTTAGAAATGTTAGTCAGTTATGGCCAAGTTGTTATTATTTCCATTTTTTGTCCTCATATTTCACCCTTTAAAAAGTTATAATATACCCCAAGTACTCTAATTCTTATTACTAAAAAATGTTTGTTGAGTTTAGTAAAGAACTTATTTTATTGTAGAATCCATTTAACATATTATCAATGCATTTCCTAAGTAGGGTTGTAGATGAGGATATCATATATAAAAATATGTAATGAACTTATGGAGGAAAGGGTAGAAAATTAGGTTCATAATAGTTCGAAAAGTGGATAGTGCATTGCATTATCCAAAATGGCATAATAAGATACTCATAATATTCATTATACATGCAAAAGGTTGTTTATACAATGTTAGGAGGATGAACTCTACCTTGATAATATTTAGCCCTTAAATCAAATTTGATAAAGAGGATCACACATATATAGTTCATCCAACATGTCATCTGCCATTAGAATGGGGAAATGATCCTTTATTATAGAAGCATATATTGCATAATAATCTATACAAAATTATTAGCTCCTGTCATTCTTCTTGATAAATAACATTAGAGAAGCGAATGGGCTAGTGCTTAGTCATAGTAGTCCTTATTCAAACATTTCTTGTAATTTCTCTATCTTTTTTTTAAAGTAAGCATATATATAAGTATAAAAGTTTATCAATTTAGTTCCTTCTTTAAGAGTAATATGATCGTCAATATCCCTTGTGGATGGCAAGTTTTTAGGCTCATCAAATATTTATGCAATAGTTGTTAAAAGTTGTTGCATGTTTGATGAAACTTGGGCAAACAAATTTTTGTCAATAGCCTAAAAGCAAATAAAAAACACAACATGCCTTGGAGAAATGCCTTTATGATGACTTTAAATGATTCAACATGAATAGATTGTGTTTTATCCTTTTCAAGCAACTATTTTAATTTTTCTAATAAAATTCCATGATCTATTGCCTCCAATTGTAAACCCTTGAGCCAAGTGATGCCAGCCATTGGATGCCCAAAACTAAATCTACACACAATAAAGGAAGTGAGCAGAGAGTTAGACAAAATTTAATGCCTTTTTAAATCACACTTGGCATTTTAATCCTTTTCCATTGGCAACTCTGACATGAAATGAATTAGTACATATTGATGTTTTAAAAATTATATTGGAAATTAAACTATTAATATAAGAAGTTTAAATCTTCAATTAACGTTAGACCATCATAAAAACGGTATATAATAAAAATTGAAGAAATTAAAATAATATTAAAGAATGAGACTATTATTTCTTATCAAAGTTTAATTAAAGAATGAGAATATTAAATAAATCAACTAGTTTGTTTTAGTTTGTAAAAATCTGCTAGTTTGCAAAAATCAATTGATTAATTAATAAATTGGCTAGTTTTAAATCATAAGGGTTATTAAGATAAATCGAATAAAAATTGATTGGTCTAACATTTTTGTTGTTAAATTGATTGGATCGATTAGTTTTTTAATCAATGATATATTCTATTGGAGGTCGAAGACACTTTTCAATTGATAATAAAATTATGAGTAGACCTAGTATCAAAGAGCACCATCAATTTGTAAGGAACAATCTTAGTTATAACTCTTATAAGTTTTAGAGCAAACCATCCAGAGAAGGGGTGCAAAGTAATTTTTGACCCTTAGAGCTCCTTAGTTTCCACTCCTTGGTTAGTTCATCACCATATTCATGTCCTTATACTAACATCGATCATGGTTCTTACACCTATGGCTTAGTGTAAATCATGTTATTTAATTAAAACGAAGTCCTTGTGCTTTTTATTTCTACATATCATCTCAACTTGATCACTTAAATAGAGTAGCAAGTGGTATGATCGTTGTTTGTGGTGTTGGTAAAGCCCACATTGATGGTGGGATCCTTAAGAATTTTTATTATCATGTAAGATGGTCCCTTTTCATTTGTGCCAAGCTAATTGTATCCTTCAAAGACTGAGGTCTAATATGGGAATCGCTTTTCAAATTTCTTACTTTAATCTTTTCATGAATGTCCCCACTAGCATTTTTGGGATCTACCTATAATTTTGTTAGCAAGTTTTTTGAATTTATGCTAATAGTCTTATAGTCTTTGTAATCTAAGCCAAAACAAAACCAATTTCAAAAGATGTCATAGGTTATGGTTTATCCTTCTTAAAATGTTCATTGAAGCCATTTTCACCATTGATTTGCTTCCCCTATAAGGTGGTAGTCAGCTAGAGGAACCATTTGGATTTTAGTGGTGCCATGATACTTGAAGAACTAATTTACTCATTTAAACCATTCAATCAAATCATCTATTGAACATTTTAGAAATTTAAGCTTTGCTATTTTTGGAGGAAAATTTTGATTTGTCCCCATCTTGGTCTCCCTTGGAAAAACGATAGTTTCCTCTATTGGCTAACTTGGTTTAACTTGAGGATTCCTCAAATGATAATAAAATATTAGAAAATTGACTTGTAGTTTCCTCTAATTGGTGGAATTTATTATTTATACGAACTATAAAATATTACAATTATGATCCGAGTTCAATTCACTCTTTGTTTGGTGCCATCTCAATTCTAATAGGTCTTAATTAAAAGTTATTCACTAAAACATAAACACGATGTTTATGGTATTCTGTTAGGGTGAGAATGAAATCACTGATATTGGGTTTTTAATTGTGGTGAAATGAAATAACAGATATTGGGTTTTTAATAGTGATTTTTTTCTTAACTTAAAAGGTTTTATAAGTAAGTGCCCAATAACCTAGCCTAAAAAACAAAAAATATCTTATAGGAACCAAAATAAATAGAAACAGAAATTAATGATAAAAAATCTTCAATTTAATCTACCAGTTAATATAGTACTTTAGGCTTCTTCCACTAATTGCTAATCATTTTTAATCTACCTACCTTCTTAATTTAATAAACATACTTAAAGTTTAGTTTTTTTTTATTCTAATGATCTCAACCTATTAGAAAATGAATATCTCAACACTAATGGAATTGACTTCTTTATGGGTGATAATCCCAAAATACACCAAGTAAAAACTCATAGTTTATCTTTAATCCAACATTTCACATAAAAACTAGTGGAATAACCCCACAAGCTAGTGCCTTGCAAAAAAATTAAAATCCATATCATAATCATCACCATTCCTCTCACCAATAACCTTACAAACTAATATAGCACCAATTGTAGATAGGAATCATAGGAATCGAACTATCTCACCACGTTCTAATCCTAAATCACATACCACTTGAATTGGTGAACCCCACAATGTGATGAGTAAACATAAATGTGCCAAATGACTCCATCGATACAACAATACCATAGATCTAAGAAGATGAATGTTATTCCTTTTTAAACACTACTTTCTTGCAACCTACTTTATATATGTGTCTACTGGTAAGAACATCCCAAAATTCTTAGGTTTTTTCCACTTTTTTTTATATTTGCAACTAAATCATAAGCTCTTTCATATTATATAACCAAGTTATAGCTGGTGCAAAATGTCTTATCAAAATATGAACAATGAATTCCCCAAGTAAATTAAGTCCTTATACAATTGGGTCACTTAAGGACTTTGGTACTAAATAACAAGGGTTGTATGATGAGCGTGAAGTGACAACATGTCGTAATGCTAGTCAAAACAAAAACTAGACTACTACTATAGTAGTGGCGAGTCTAGATCGATCCCACAGAGAGTGTGTGTAAAGTTGTTGAAATGAAATTAACCGATATTTAGATTTAAAGGGTTTTGGTTTTTAGAAATAAGAAAATAAAATGAAACTAGACTAATAAAAACAAATTAAAGAAAACATGCAAAAAATGATAAAAATGAGAAATTTAATAGGGACTCAGTTCTTTAGTTCAATCTCGGTCTACACTCTAATTAAACATATCTTATTGATTTATTACTCTCAAACATCTCCTAGCAACTATTAATCGTAGTTTAATAATTAACCTGAGTTTTTCCTTAAGTAGTGTTTAATTAAGATACGATCGTTAATTAAACCTAACTATTAAATAACCTAGGATACGATCTCTAGATTCAATTAGATAATAGTATTACGAATTAGGAAAATTGATTAATCAAGATAATAACCACATACAATGCATCATTTAACCTAGGTTATGTTATCCCTAATGATTACAAATCATTAGTCGTTATATATGAATTTCAGTATAACAATTACGAATTATATCGAAATTTTAGTAATGGATTTGCAAATAAACGTTTAAATGAATGCATTAAAATCATCTTTTCATAATATCCAATGGGTTTAGACACAAATAACTAAACAATAATAAGAATACGATTATCCATACACAAAATTCAAATCAATTAACATAGGATAATACAATCAATTCTAAAGAGAGAAAGAAACAACTAAAACAAAGAAAGAGTGCTTAACTGAGTTATTAGTGTCGATGTCGCCTTCGAACTGATGTTGGGAAGCTACTCCTCTATGGGTCTCCTTATAGTGGAGATCTTACCTCCATCTTTATGATCTTCCGAGGATCCCAAAGTTTCCCCTCAATTTAACCCAAAATGCTTATTTATTCTCTATTTTTCTTTAGTCGAAAGTCTCTTGCTAGCACCTCCCTCTATTCTCCCTCTACGCTATTATTCTGTTTATATTTAATTGTTAGAACACTTCACTATCACCCTCACGCTACAGCTACTGTGCATTTTGTTATTGGCCAACGATAGCGTTTTGCTCCTTCTGTTATCTTTGCACTACTACTTTTTGGTGTGAAACATCTACATTTCTGCTACTCCTTCCTATCATCTACACTATCATTTTGGGCTCCTTGTTTCCCATTTTGTTGGCATATTTTGGTCTCTCCCCACATGCTGCTTGGGTATTCTCCTTAGCTGTGTGTTTCATGCTCCATGCCCTTATATGAAAAAACATGCACATGCTGCTGTCATTTTTAGTCTATTTTGGGTCTTTATTCCTATGTCATTTTGGTCATTTGTTGCTTCCATATGTATGTTGCATTTTCTTATGGCATGGATTGCTCCTTCATATTGCTCTACCAATTAATCCAAATGCTTTCCATTAAATTTGAACTCACGATCTTGCATGGGACATGCATAGCCGTGACCAACTTTAATTCATTTTCTTTGTGTTTTCATTTCTTTTCTTCCTCTTATCTTTATTTGTTATAATCTTCTTCTTGTTCCAAGAAAACAAGTAAATGTAAATCTTCAAAAAATGGCCCAAGTATTATGCTTTTGACTCACTTTAACTTCTTTGCTTCCGAATTGTGTCTAAAATCACATAAGAGTCAAAATAAGTATCTTGAGCAATTTCATGTCAATAATCACTAAGTGTTATGGAATAATTTCATAATCAATTAAGCACCTATCATGAAGCTATCAAGCACAACTTCAACACACAGGATAGACTCACATTTGGCAATGTAAAAGTTAACAAGCAAAATTTTTGATTGGATTTATAACATTCCTTATTGCCTTTAAATGATGAAAAGTGTCTCCCAAAGTTTTTCCCTTCCCTTAAATTTAGAAAATGAACAAATATATTGATCTTGAAACAATATGAGAAAACTTAAAAGATTCAACATCCTCAAAATAATCAAATACATCATAGAAAATAATCGTGATATCCTCATGTGGTCTTCGTATAACCAAATTGATTCTTAAACAAGAACATTCTTGAAATACTCAAGATTGTCTAAGCCACTCTTTCACTAATTTCTAGAAAGTAGACAAATCTTAAAGTGACTATAAATTAAATAGGCTTGTAGATTTGTACTCTCTTACCTTAGCAAATTTGAAAAGATAAGGTTTAATAAACTTAATAGGCTTATAGATTCTAATTCTCTTACCTTATTAAATTTAAAAAGACAAATTTAACAAACTTAATAGGCCTATAGAATCTAGCTCCTTTACTTTATCAAAATTTGGGATATGAAATTCAGTAAATTTAATAGGCTTACAGGAACTTGCTCTCTTAACTTGATAAATTTCAAAAGATAAAATCTAATAAGCATAATGCCTTAATGTCTAGCTCCTTTCCCTTAACAAATTTCAAAGAATTTCATCGATATACTCTTTTTTTACCCTATTATTTCTTTGTGTTAGGCTTGGAAACGAGGAAGCCTATTTTCAAGATAATGCTTTTAAGACTGTGGCTTTTTGTTTTATGCCAAGAAGCTAAAGAGACTTCTTTTAGACATGTAGATTTTTCTTTTTAGGTTGGAAAGCTAAATAGACTTCTCCTAAACTTGAGACTTTCTAGCTTATAGGTTTTCCTTTAATGTCAAAAAGTTGAAGAGGCTTCTCTTAGATCTAAGGTTTTTCATCTTACATGCTTTCCTTTTATAATGAGTTGAAGAAATTTCTTATGCATTTTAAGTTTTTCAACCTATATTTTCTTTTATATAGGTAGTTGAAAAGACTTCTCCTAGACATGAGGTTGTTGGACCTATGAGTTCTACTTTTAGGCCAGTGAGCTAAGGAGATTTTTCTTAGACCTAAATTTTTTTTTAGTTTAGGAAATTGAAGACTCTTATCTTTGACCTAATGTTTTTCAACTTTTAGGATTTTATTTTTAAGACAAGGAGCTAAAAATAATTCTCTTGGATCTAATGTTTTTCATCTTGAAGGATTTTCTTTTATTCTAGAGAGTTTAACAAAAAATTTATGGATTAGAGACTTTCCAATTTACAAGTTTTTCTTTATATAAAGGATTTGAAGGGACATCTCTTATAAAAGATCACAAAAGAAAAAACATCAAACAAAAATGCAAGTGTAGCCAAAAAATAAAGTTGCAACCTTAGGAGATGTTTCGCTTAAAAGCTTATAGTAAATGCCACAATCAACTTTGTGCCCCCTAAAACAACATTATTAGACATATTCTTAAAGGCAAACAATAAGGTATTTCGTTAACTTTTCTTTTATTCTCCGTACTCCTAAGAATTTAATAAACTTAATAGGCCTATGGAATCTAGCTCCTTTACTTTATCAAAATTTGGGATATGAAATTCAGTAAATTTAATAGGCTTACAGGAACTTGCTCTCTTAACTTGATAAATTTCAAAAGATAAAATCTAATAAGCATAATGCCTTAATGTCTAGCTCCTTTCCCTTAACAAATTTCAAAGAATTTCATCGATATACTCTTTTTTTACCCTATTATTTCTTTGTGTTAGGCTTGGAAACGAGGAAGCCTATTTTCAAGATAATGCTTTTAAGACTGTGGCTTTTTGTTTTATGCCAAGAAGCTAAAGAGACTTCTTTTAGACATGTAGATTTTTCTTTTTAGGTTGGAAAGCTAAATAGACTTCTCCTAAACTTGAGACTTTCTAGCTTATAGGTTTTCCTTTAATGTCAAAAAGTTGAAGAGGCTTCTCTTAGATCTAAGGTTTTTCATCTTACATGCTTTCCTTTTATAATGAGTTGAAGAAATTTCTTATGCATTTTAAGTTTTTCAACCTATATTTTCTTTTATATAGGTAGTTGAAAAGACTTCTCCTAGACATGAGGTTGTTGGACCTATGAGTTCTACTTTTAGGCCAGTGAGCTAAGGAGATTTTTCTTAGACCTAAATTTTTTTTTAGTTTAGGAAATTGAAGACTCTTATCTTTGACCTAATGTTTTTCAACTTTTAGGATTTTATTTTTAAGACAAGGAGCTAAAAATAATTCTCTTGGATCTAATGTTTTTCATCTTGAAGGATTTTCTTTTATTCTAGAGAGTTTAACAAAAAATTTATGGATTAGAGACTTTCCAATTTACAAGTTTTTCTTTATATAAAGGATTTGAAGGGACATCTCTTATAAAAGATCACAAAAGAAAAAACATCAAACAAAAATGCAAGTGTAGCCAAAAAATAAAGTTGCAACCTTAGGAGATGTTTCGCTTAAAAGCTTATAGTAAATGCCACAATCAACTTTGTGCCCCCTAAAACAACATTATTAGACATATTCTTAAAGGCAAACAATAAGGTATTTCGTTAACTTTTCTTTTATTCTCCGTACTCCTAAGAACTAATATATCAATCAAAGAAAACCACCAGAGATATCAAAAACTAACTATAAATTTAAAAAGCCTTCAAATCTGATTGGAATTTTATCTCTTACAGATGATGATGATTTTCTTATCAAACTTATTAAAGAGCATGATTAGAATCAAAGCATCAAAGAATACGATGGATTTATGATTGATGCATAATGTAGCGCCCCCTTACCGTAGAGTATACACCGGTACGCCCGTAGGTCATACCGATACATACCCTATGATGAGGGT
>JANZLD010000003.1:22595924-22608906 GCA_026413575.1 Erythroxylum carthagenense | reverse complement strand
AGGGCATATCAGGCCCAACGTATTCAGAGCCACAGGCTCAACGCAATGTGCCCGTCAATGGGACAGTTTCAGGCGCACGGTCACAACAACGTAATAAAATGAAAGTGTCACATGTGCATCGCATATGCAAATGATTTAATGCGGACTGTGTGAAAGGCGAAATGCCTTATATGTGTAAACTGATAATGCATGCGATGTTTCTGAATATGTTATTGTGTGATTATCTATATACTGTTTATATATGCATGAGTTGGATGAACCATCGATGATGATTTCTCGGTGAGTTCGCAAACTCACTCAACATTGTAAATATTTTTCAGGACAGCGATAGTAGACTCCTAGCTCCAGAGTGTGGGTTTTTCTCTGCCTGGTAGTTCGTTTGGCGAGAGAGGCTATGGTGAAGAGGTGGGTCAGCTGGGACCTTTTTAGGGATGACATAGTTAAGAGTTATCAGTTTCTTTAGTGTATTGTTTGGACAATAAATTTTGGACAGAATTGTGTAATTAAGGATTTGAGAAATGAAAAGTATATTTGGTTTCAAAATTTGTGATATTTATATTGATTCCATGTGGATTCTAGTTGGTTTGCTCGGTAGTGCACCCTTATCGTGGGTTATGTGTCGGAACGACCTGCGGGCGTCCCGGTGTGTACCCTACGGTAAGGGGGCGTTACACTAAAGAACTTCCTTTTATGGTTCTTTATTTTTCAAGAAGTGTGTAAAGGAGCCTAGAGTATATAATTGCAATATGTATGGACATATGTCATACATTTACTATTTTTTATATAAATGATTCCATAAATCAAATGTTTTTTCACCCATCATATAATGTATTAAACTTTAGTAAAAATCATTATTAACAATTAATTACATATTCATGTATAACATTATATAAGCATTAATCAAATTTAATGAAAATATTTCGCAATAAAATAAAGCTCCATAACACTACATTTTACATAATCGCTAGAAATAATTATCTTATTTTAACCATTTCAAAATAATCTAAGACCACTCTAGCTAAAGAAAAAGTGCAAGTTTTCTTACAAATAAAACATAAAGAGACGAGGTCTGGTGCCACTGACTATTAGGTTATACTTGAGAATTAGTTTTTTTATTTTTTGGTAACAACCACATACTAATTATTAATTAAGATGCAAGTTACATTAATATACTTTCCAAGGGGACTACATAATCCAAGCATTTATTAGTGGAAGACGATAGTTCAAATTTCAAATTTAAGAAGAAACATTGTTTATTCATAAATGGAAAATTTAGCATCTCTTAAGAAACTAGGAAAATACTTGAATAATTTTCCTAGTATAATTATTATTATCATATTTCTAGGAACTTGAGCTATTAATGCTTAAAATAAGGGTTCCTAATATTGAAAAGTTATATTCTTATTTAT
The DNA here is from genome assembly GCA_026413575.1 of Erythroxylum carthagenense. Taxonomy (NCBI): domain Eukaryota; kingdom Viridiplantae; phylum Streptophyta; class Magnoliopsida; order Malpighiales; family Erythroxylaceae; genus Erythroxylum; species Erythroxylum carthagenense. The sequence goes on along the minus strand of JANZLD010000003.1, from coordinate 22,607,497 downwards.
AATCTCACTAAAGCCAAAAGTGAAATGGATTTTTATGTCTGCCTATAGAGGAGATCAATGCGAAAATGGATTATAGATATTTGCATCCATTATTTAAGGAATGTTTATCTCAATACCAAAAACAAAAAAAGGGACTAATTTCTAAGATATATAAGAAAAAGGGATATGAGAAGGAACTTTCAAATTTTAAATCAGCCTTCTCTCATTTTATAATTTGAGCTTTCTAGTATGATTTCATTATATCTATCCAAAATGATTTATAAGTAAAGTAGGAACGTAAATGATTCTTTACTCATAAACCTTTATCAATCCTAACCAAATCTTTATCGACATGCTCAACAAAGTCAAGCACTAAGATTATAGCAAATATTTTCTATGTAGAACATAGTTATGTAATAGTACTCAAAATGCTTTAAGTTCTTAAAAGTAGACTCAGTAATATTTGTCAACAACCTCATAGATAAATAAGGAAATGTAACCATGTGTAAATATTAACATTGTGACCTAACCAAATATTTATAACAACCGTAGTTGTCATAATATAGTAAAAATTTATGTTCCAATTAAAGGAAATTAACAAAAATAATAAAAGAAACAACAAGAAATAAAGTGATATATAAATGGAATTAAATAAAATCTAATCATATAACTAAAACCAAAAGATAGAAATGGCATGGCAAGAGTAAGGATATAAGAAAAAGCTAGAACCAAAACTCTAAAGGAACCAAAACCCAAAGAAACCAGAATCCTAAGCTTACTTTCAAAGTATTTGTGATTTGTTTACTAATTATCTCCAACCAAATGACATCTTTACTCTCTAATCAAACCAAAATGGTCGTGGTCTTCAGTAATTGAGATACTTTATACATTGTTATTCCAAATTGAATAATGATGTTGTATGAGTTAAAACACCATAAGACATCATGGGTTATGCGACACAACCATACCACATGTTATGCTTGGTAACATAAAAGGAATTTGTTTTTTAGATGTCATTAATTTTTCTAATACAGATGGACGACAAAGGGATCAAGCATTACAAAACTAAAACTATATGGAGTGATTGAAAATTTAAAAAAATTAAGGTACCAATTAAAAAATACTCAAATTAGGGATCCTATGTGTTTAACGCTAAGATGCTTAGTTGATAATATAACACTAAATATATAAACTACTTAAGTTATAGATCTTATATTTGGAAGTCGATTCGAGACATATTCTGATAGTAGGGTGACATATACATAGCATTGATTTAGCATAAAAAATATGGAATTTGGTTATTATTAGCCAACATTTTATTTAATATAGGGATAATCATTCCTAAAATGCCCAACCTTTTGAGATTTTTCAATCTAATGGCCCAAACTATTTTTTTTAATTACGTGACTAGCTTTTGTAAACCTTGACAATTAAGTTGAAAAAAAATTTTGCTATTAATTGGTTGACTTGGTTGATGGAAGGCCAATTGTACATGACCTATAGCTTTTTATTTAAAAAAATAGCCAATTAAGCAAATAACCCATAACCTAACCAATTCCCCATAACTCACTCGGTTACTTATAACATCTAACTTTACCTAAATTAACCCAAATTAACTTCATGATAGCACGTCATAACGCTACGCAAAATAAACTAGACCTACAACTATAGTAGTGGTGAGTCTAGGATGATCCTACGAAGCGTGTGTGTAAAGCTTTTGAAATGAAACCAATCAGTGTTTAGGTTTAGGAGGGTTTTTGGTCTGGTTTTGAAATAAGAAAATAAGAAAAAAACTAAACTAACAAAAATAAATTAAAGAAAACATGCAAAAATGATGAAAGTGATGAATTCGTTAGGAATCTGGTTCATTGATTCAATCTCAGCCCACACCCAATTAAATATATTTCATTGATTTATTTTTCTTTTACCTCTCCTTGAACTATTGGTCAAAGATTAGCAACAAGCTCTATGAATCTCGGTTTTCCCTTAGGTCATGTTTAATTAAGGGACATTCATTAATTAACCTAGAAACTGAATAACCTAGGATACGATCTCTGGATTTGATTGGACAACTGCATTATGAATTTGGAAAACAGACCAATATAAGCAACAATCATATAGGCTTAGGTCATTTAACCTAGGTTATGTTATCCCTAATGATCAAGAACCATTAGTCACTACAAATGAATCTCAAATATAACAATTACGAATTATATTGAAATTCTAGCAATGGGTTCTTACATAAAAATAATCAAATAGACCATTCAACCATTCTCCCATAACACCCAAACATTAAATATAGGATAACGTAGTCAATCCCTAAAAGAAACAACAACAAACAATGAGAGAATTGTTTAACCAAGATGTCGACTTCGATGTCACCTCCAAATAGGCATCAAAATGTCTAGCTCTCCATAGGTCTCCAAAGGATAAGAGGTTAACCCCTCTTCATTCTCTCAAAACCTCTCTTTCTATTCTTCAAACTTCTCCCAAATGAAAAAATAACCTTCGACTATCGCATATCTTTCTTTTTATAAAGCTAGGTTAAAATTTTGATAAGGTGTCCATCTTCTCACAGCCGTGAGTGGTGTCTCACAGTTTTGAGACACCTTATCACAGCCGTGAGTCAATGCTCATGGCTATGACAAGTTGATGGCTTAGCCTTAAGTCCTTCCTTCTTTATTCTTTTGTATTTTCTTATCTTCTTCTTACTCTAATCCTTCTTTTTCTTGTTCCATAAAGACAAGTGAATGTAAATCTTCGATAAACAACTCAAATATAGTACTTTTGAATCAGTTATACCTAAAACCATATATAAACTAAAGTAAGTATCTTAAGCACATTTGTATCATTAATCACTAACTGTTATTGAATAAATATATAATCAATTAAGCACATATCACTGTTATTGAATAAACATATAATCAATTAAGCACATATCAATTTATCCCACACTAAGCTTTTGATCATCCTTGGGGAAAACATCAAAATTAAATCACAGGACTAAAACATTTACTCATTTCTCATATTTCCCAAAAATACATAATCATAAGCAAAGATGAATAACTTTTAAAAACTATAGCAAGAATTTAACATTAAAAGATTCTACCATGATCAATCAACAATCATCACCTTCAGAAACTAAGTAATCTAATGGTAGACTTGGACAAAATGTGTTTAAATAAGATAAATTCATGGGTGCACTTAATACCATTCATGATCATGACATTCCATAACTTTGCAAATCATTTCATTTCTCCACCACTAAAAGTCATATGCATAATCATGAATCAAAGGACCTTTTAGGTTGTAAAGTGGGCAAAGGTAAGGTGAGATGCATTTAGGTAAAGTAGCATAAAAGTCATCAAAGCTAGAGAAATAAGGAAAAACACTTAATGTAACATCAAGTGCAAAAACTAACATTCACTCACAATTGTGTACCTCAACTATGATGAATGCAAAAATGATATTTCATAGCTCAAACTCAAGCTCTCTCACCATAAACCACATCAAGCACATATCACTCACAAAAATTAATCATAAACAAGATTTTGTAACCATAGGGAGTGAGCGTTGAAAGCAACATCTAGCTCATATCCTAGATACTTGAGTAACCCATTCAATACAACTTTAGGAGGAAGGACTAATTATAAATAACTTTGAAACATATATGCATTTCCTCCTTGATAGTTGTATTTGATCATTTTTCCTTTTTTTTCTTTTTCTTTTGCTTTTGCTTTTGCTTTTTTCTTTTCCTTTTGTTTTTTTTAAAGCTACATCAACAATTACTTCACTAGCTTTAAGGTTTAGGTGAGACATTTAGTTAGGTTTAAAACATGTGTTATGATTAGCAAAAAAAGAAAAGGTAAATAAATCTTAAGGGGGCTTAACAAAGTAAAATTCATATAAATAGGTATGCTATTTGGCTAATGCACCTTGTACAAACAAAGAATGCCTAATCATTTCACTGTTAATGCATATGATAAAAATATGGTATTGATTAGAAAATCAAAGAAAAAGTTAAGATGTACATGTCATGAAAGTCACACATAAGCAAAAGATAATGAGACTGATATGGATGTATCAGTCTAACAAGGCTAAAAATCTCACTGGCTTTTATCTACTAGTAGTTACTACTCTTTTAAAGATAATGCACATTGACTAATCACAAGAATAAAAGCACATGCTGAAGTTGCCACGAATTAGTCTAGTCAAGTCATTCTCTAATCATGACTATATAGTCTTAGAAGCAATAAAAAACGAGAAATTTCTTTTTTGTTTGTTTGATTCTTTCTCTCTTTTTGATTAAAACTTGAAAAAAAAAGTAAAAACAAATAACTGTAAACATATATGCATATAAGAAAAATGTAAAATGTAAAAAAAATTAACTTCTCTTGCGTTACCTCCCAAAAAGCATCTTTGTTTAATGTCACTAACTTAACTCCATACTTTCCTCACGTGACAAAATTATGATCCTTAGGTGTCACAATTTGAGCTATCTCCACATGAGATAGTTCAAGATAGGGTCTAAGTTGATGATCATTCACCTCCAACATCTTCCTTATCTTTAAAATCTCAATATTTACTGAGTTCACGCATTCTAAAAAGATCTTGAATGTCTCTTTACCTTTTTCTTCTTTGTTTAATTTCTCTAACCTACTAGGTAAAGGTAAAGGTAAAAAGTCGGTTTTAACAACAATTAGGAATTCAGTATTTACCTTCAAGCTAAAAGATGTATCCCTTTCTACTTCGAGAACCTTCTTCAACTCTTCCACACAAGCAATTCCTTGAGTAGTATTCTCAAGATTCTCAAGCTCCTCTTCACTTTGTAAGGCTCTACACTAATGTCCCTTAGGTACACCTTAAGTTGATATAGTTACGCCTCTTCGTTTTATGATACTAGGCAGTCGAGAGCTTCCATCATCTGACCCATTTGGCTTACCAAGTTTTGTATGCTCGTTTTTCTCTCCTGGTGAAACTATTGAAGTTGCTGTTGTATACTTTATTGAAATTGTAAAGTAATAACATTCATAATATTAATCAGTTCTTCCAAAGATGTACATGAGTTTTATTGGCTCTTCAAATTTTGGAAACCAGACCAAAATTGTCTTTCATCCTATTGAAATTGTAGAGTATTAGTAGTTGCAATGTTAACCAATTCTTCCATAGATGGACTTAAGTCGCAATAAGAAGCGTTTAGTCTATACGGGAATTGTTGTGTGTCTTGTATACTATCAAGGAAGTAATTTTGCTAGTTATCTAATTCATAACTAAAGTTAGTATGATCATTCCAAACATGGTCATAAGATTAGGAATATGAGTTATAGAAAAAATTAGTTTCATCCATGAATCTTTTTTCAACATACAAATACTAATCAAAAAGTTAAAAGATCAAAAAATAACTTAAAGGAAACTAATTACAAACAAGTATGTACAAAACACCAATTAAAATCAAAAACTAAAACTAAAACATCGCACTCTCTGATAACAGTGCCAACTTGACAGTAGCACATCGTAACACTATGCAAAATAAACTAGACCTATAACTATAGTAGTGGTAAGTCTAGGTCAGTCCCACAGAGAGTGTATGTAAAGCCTTTGAAATGAAACCAATCGATGTTTAGGTTTTAGGGGTTTTTGATTTGGTTTTGAAATAAGAAAATAAGACAAAAATAACCTAACAAAAACAAATTAAAGAAAACATGCAAAAATGATGAAAGTGATGAATTTGTTAGGATTTCAGTTCTTTGGTTCAATCTCAGCCTACACCCAATTAAATATATTTCATTGATTTTTTTTCTTTTACCTCTTCTTAAACTATTGGTCATAGATTAACAAAAAGCTTGTTAATCCCAATTTTCTCTTAGATCGTGTTTAATTAAGAGATGCTCATTAATTAAACCTAGCCACTAAAACAACCTAAGATACGATCTCTAATTTAATTGGACAACTACATTTCAAATTAGGAAAACAAACTAATCTAAGCAACAACCATATACTCTTGAGTCATTTAACTTAGGTTATGTTATCTTTAATGATTATGAACCATTAGTTGCCACAAATAAATGTTAAATATAACAATTACAGATTATATTGAAATTCTAGCAATGGGTTCTTACATAAAAATAATCAAATAGAACATTCAATTATTCTCACATAACTCCCAAACATTAAACATAGGATAACATAATCAATCCCTAAGAGAAAGAACAAAAAATAATGAGAGAAATGCTTAACTAGGTCATCGGCATCTATGTCACCTCTGAACTGGCATTGGAATGTCTAGCTCGCCATAGGTTGATGTCACCTGTGATCTGGCATTGGAATGTTTAGCTCACCATGGGTCTCCAAAGGACGAGAGATTTGCCCCTTTTCTTTCTCCCAAAACCTCTCTTTCTTATCTTAAAATTTCTCCCATACAAAAACATAACCTTCGATCGTCGTATCTCTTCCTTTTTATAAAGCTAGGTAAAAAAATTTGATGAGGTGTCCATCTTCTCCCTATCATGACAAGCTTCTCACAACTATGAATGTGTCTTATGGTTGTAAGTGGTGTCTCACGGCTCAATGCTTATGGTTGTGACAATCTAATGGCTTAGCCGTAAGTTCTCCACCCATTATTCTTTTGTATTTTCTTTACTTCTTGCTCTAATCCTTCTTCTTCTTGTGAAGACAAACGAATGTAAATCTTCAGGAAATGACTCAAACATAGTTCTTTCAACTCATTTTAGTTCATTTGCTTCCAAATTGTACTTAAAACTATCTATAAACTAAAGTGAGTACTTTAAGCATTTTTGTATCATTAATCACTAAGTGTTATGAATAAATATATAATCAATTAAGCATATATCACTTTACCTAACAAGGAAATCTATTTATCCATTTTCTTTGCATCCTGGTTCTTTAAAGATCTCACTCATCTGGATGATCATTATTCAGCTTCGTTGGTCGTTGTTCTCATTTGTCTTTATTGGTCTTTGTTCTTGTTAATCTTTTTTGCTCCTCATTCGTGTTGGTTAGTTGCCTGTTATTCCTCGTAAGCCTGTTGTTTGTTGTGATCAAAAGTAAGCTCATCTTTTGTTTTAAACAATTTTCTTCGATTTCACTTTCTTTACAAATACTTATGCTTCTTTCAATTTGGATTTCATTCCCAATATTTGGTTTAAATTTTTGTCTTACTTTTAGTTGATGATTGGTGTGTGTTCTAAGGAGTCTTAACTAAATTCCTTTATGCATTTGTTGGGTTATTATCTTCAATTTGTTCCAACATGTCATTCTCAATGCTAAAGTTTCCACTAAATGGAGAATGATGAGGAATTTTTGACATTTCCATTTTTGAGCTGCAACATATTAAAATTGGTTTAAGGCCATTTTATTTGTGTAAAACATGTTTTAAATTATTCTTACTTCATGTGAGGAGTTTAAGAGATAGTAATAAGACATAGAGGAAACATGAATATGACTTATTTTTAGTTGAATTTTGGAAGTGACTTTAGTTAGAGAGAGCATTATTATATTTATAAAAATGATAAAACTTAAACTAATGATTGATGGTTGAGACATAAAGTTTATTATTATTAGATATTTTCAATTAATAAAAGGTATATTTCTTTTCTTGTGGCTTGTTATGTGTCGTGTGACAGGAAAGAAATTCTTATAAATAATAAGGATGAGAGAAATGTGCATTTAACCTTGTTTTAAGTGGCAATCCATTATTATGTAATAAAATTAGCTTATGGTTGGAAGGTGACAAAATAGTTGACAATTAGAAGTTAGTCAAAGGTAAGTTGATAATTTAAAATAGTTTTTTGTCAATGGAATTAACCAATTAATTATATCTTCTCTTTGTTTGTGTGCATGTCTGCATAGATTATAGATCAGCTTGCATGATATTTCAGGTTTCAATTATCTGCTTCATAGCATTCATGCACCTCTCTCTCCCTTTCAAAGAGAGGGAAAATAATGAAATGAAGGCAACCTTAAATAGCAAGTGGATAATCATAGACTTGGTGTTTATAAACCACTAAGCAAAAGTTAAGTGTTAAAGTTAGTTGATAGAGGCTAGGGTATATGTGTATCTTGAAAACCAAGTAATTTTTTATGCAAAAAATTAATTTAGGAAACTGATTATAGCCTTAATTTAACTAGGGCAACTTGCTTTCCAGATTAGACAACATATGATATCCATGCATATACCACTACTGCATTAAGTCACTAACTAGCAACCATTTGATTTATGTATATTAGTTGACTTTATCACCAATCTTTATTTTACTGTATCAATTATAGTTTTATTTTTGAGTGAACTATACTAAAAAGTCTTAGATCATAAGTTCAGAGATGAAAATCTTAATGTTATTAATTATTAATTGTTAAGAGTTATACCAATTCATATACTATGATTGATTTGTAATGATAATAAAGTTTCTATCATTGCTTCTTTTGATATCACGTATATTTATTGTTTTTGTGGATGCCATATATGGAGTTTTAAAACAATGTGATATTATAGCACACTAATTCCATTTATGCTTACAAATTATAGAATTTTGTATGTAAGTAAACAGAGATGGATGATTGGGATGGAAAATTAACTATGTTTTAGGGTGAAAAGTTTATCTAGAGAAGATGTTGAATATGTGGGAGGAAATATAGTCACTTGGGGTATCGAAGTTGATAAATTTTTTTATTAGGATCTTGAAAGGATGCTTACAGAGGACGTTAAAAGTCCAAGAGCCAATAAGTTTATGTATAGGGTGATAGGAATTACTTTTAAAAATGGGTTAATGGAAGTGGATAAGAGTGATGATTATGTGATGGAGTTATATAAGTTAATTGCAGAATATATGTTAATTGATGAGTCAAACCAATTCAAGCAAGCACTTTACAAGGTGGCTCTTGATGAAAGAAGGGACTTTACTTTTTTTAGGAACACTAAACAATTTATAAGATCCAAATATGTGAGTAAGTATTTCAAATGATATATTTCAACAAGCTTGGTCAATGATTTAAATAATTTTCAAGTAAGTATTCAAAAATGTTCTTGTAATTTTAAATATAGCCTTCATTAATATTATAGACTAACTACTATTGGATATGTATGTAGGTAAGAGTTTACGAAAAGATTAAACACATGCAATCATTTCTTTATAATAAAAGTGTCAGTTTAAAATGACTTGTAAATAATTACTTTACTTTAAAGACTTCCCTGGACTCACTGCACTAAAGGTAATTGACTTAAGGAAGTTTGTGAAGAAAGATTTGAGAATTGATGTTCATTACAGGGTTTTTTATAAAGATAGTAAGTTAGTGATAGAGGAAACGCAAAGAGGTGTAAGGGAAAAATATAGCAAGTTGTGGGATTATAGAGAAGAATTGTTAAGGTCAAATCCTAGTTCAACAATTGAATTGGTTGTTGAAAGGCCATCACTTAGAGAAGATTTGTATCTATTATTTGATAGGATGTATATTTTTTTGAATTTTGTAAGAAAGGTTCTTAGCTACTTGTAGAAGGTTCATAAGGTTAGATGGGCTTTCTTTAAGAGATTGTAGAAGGTGAATTATTTACAGCAGTTAGAAGAGATGACAATAATCAGATATTTCTTATGACATGGATTGCGATTCATAATGAAACAACAGAAACTTGGAATTGGTCTTTTGTTTTATTAAAGTAAGACTTTTAAAAGACAGAGATGGGTGGGCACTAATTTCTGATTAACAAAAGTCATACTATGAAATTTCGTATGCTTTTTTTGGATATACTTACTCTTAAATCAAATTTTGATGACTAAGCTAACCTTTGATTATGTGTTGTTATTTCTTTTAGGATGAAACAAACGCCAGGATGAGGAGGACAGGATCAAAAGCTTCGAAAAGTTCTACTTAGATATGCATTTTTGCCAATGTGCCTTTTCCTATAAGATTTGTACAAAGTTATGGTTTTATAAAAACAAGTACTTTTGGATTATATAATGCATATATGTCTTGTCCCTACTAGATGGGAAAAATTAAATGCTTATAAGAATGTACATGATTGTTTTGGAAAATACAAGATGGGAATAAAGAAATAAATTTATAAAATGAAATGCTTATATAAATGCACATAGATGTTTTAGTCTACTATGTGTTAAGTGATTTGGTCTGCATTTCATTTCATTTTACTAAGTCAATTAAATGTTAATGATATTGATTTAACGAAAGAAATAGGATTGATGAGATTGATTTAAGAATTTGATTATTAAGATCACTATACATATTGAAGTTGTCAATTTCAGACTTATTTGTTAGGTCCCCTTTGACTACATAAAATATGGTTTAAAAGCAAGGAAGCAACAATTCTACACTCAATCAATCATTAAATATAGAATAATACACTATTGACTATTATATTCATAAGCATATCCAAATTGTTATGATACATTGAATAACAGCTACAATCCTCTACTTGGTTTATAAAACACACTCCTAGCAATTTTTAATTGCAACCACTAATAATACAATATTCAAAATTTTAATTTTCATCTTCTACATTGTTTTTCTTCTTTTAGCTTATTTATCTTCTTTAACAATCCCGTTACAATACTCATAGCTCCATCACACAATGGAGGATTAACCCACTAAAAAATTAACAACTGTGATGCTGAAATTAATAGAATAATATAAAGTTAACAACAATGTCAAACATTAAAAAGTGGTTCAAATTAATCGAGTAATATAAAAGTTAACAACAATGTCAAGATTAAAAAGTTAGATAACTAATGAACCTATAAAGTAAAGAAATAATTTACCCCCATGTTAAGCACAACAAATAAAATGTCTTTTAGGATTTCTCTTTATCTATGAAATCCATATGATAGTTATTAACCTATAAAAACAAATAAATTCTTCATCTACCCTAGATGTCGAACTTACAAATGTTCATTGGCCCATAATGTTTAATCATAACCTACTGCACAAAATCAAATGGAAAGGACAAATGTATTTAACATCTGAAAATCTATATTTACTCCATATAAATCTCTTCAACAAAAAAACCTTAGTTATAAGGTAATTACAAGTACAATTAATTATTTTATTCAACACAAAATATAGTCTTCAAATACTTACTAGATAAAATTCATTAAAGATGTTTTTATACAGTCGTTAAAGCACAAGCTACTTTAAAGTATATAAAAAAAGAAAAGAAAACATTAAATTTGACAGCTACAAACAATATCCCCACTCATCCTTACAATGTAGGCCATTCTAAATCAAAGTTTATAATAAAAACTAGGCCAAAATATATAACAAAGAAAAGCCTTGTACTATAAATATGATTTCTTGGAAAATTAAGGGGTCATTTGGTTCCACTTCTGTTTTTCTGTTGTTGTTTTTGGTTTTTGTTTCCTGTTTTTTGTTTCTATTTTTTTCCTTAAAAAACGAAAACCTATTTGGTTGAGATTTGTAATATAAAAACTAAAAATAAAAACCTGTTTGGTTGAGCTTTCTAATAAAAACTGGAAACCAGATTTTGAAAACGTAGTAGTTGTTCGATTTCCCTTCTTCACTTCTTCAACCATCAAGGAGATTAAATACATCTCTATCATATCATTCCA
>JANZLD010000003.1:22575125-22589182 GCA_026413575.1 Erythroxylum carthagenense | reverse complement strand
TGAAATAGAATATCGATCAAAGGCAATTATGTATGTAAATTACAACAACTAATGCAATTCATTTTATAAATATGAAATAAGATCTCAAACTTTGAATTCTATTCTATCAACATCATAGCAATAGAGCAATGAAGAACAACAACATCATTTCAATGTGTTCGGAAACAGAAAAAACCAACAAACAAATGACAAAATATACTTGGAATTTAACTACTCTAACAAACACTTGATTGCAAAAGACCTTCACAAAAAGTTTACCTACCTTGAAGAGTGGAGGCAATAAGCAGGAGGATTGGGAAGAAGGTCTCTAACGTACCTAATATAATTACGACATCAAACATTGCTGTTAAATCTCAGTAGTCATAAAATCAAATAAGCAGTTAAATCTCCAGTGACATGTACCATTTATCAAACATCTCAAAGACATGTACCATTTATCAAAACCAATCAAACTCATGGTAGATAGTAAGTCAGCATATATGCGATTCAAGGATTGTATCCTTTGTACCAGAAATGAAACAAGGCCCCATGTTTTCAAGCACTTCTTAAAAGCATTCTAGTTTTCTAGATTTCACAAATAAGGACTGCTAGAATGAATCTCAAAGAAGACCGTAATTATATTAGTTAGAGCATGTATTTGCATCTATCTTGATTGTCCAATCCCTAACATTAAAATGTCCTGCAACAGCAGAAGTCCAATAAAGCAGAACAATTTTCTTATTAGAGTAATTGTTTTCAATTTTCACGACCATAAACTATACTAAAAGAATGCAAACTCCAGAATTTACAAGAACAGTATAGATTTGGTAGAATATTCGATGACGTTCCTAGCTACGCACATAAAAGATAGCAAAATCTGATCCTTTTTTACTCCAAAAACGTTGCATATGCTATAAATTGCACAGCTCGTATGCATCGAAGAACATACGTTCAAAAACCCAGAAGAAAAAGGAGGAAAAATCTAAACATAACCCAGATTCAAAAAACCAAACGGTGGGATGAATGTCTTACCCAGAAGAGAGGAAAGATGGTAGGAAGCTGCTTCCATGAAGACCGAGGTTCATTAGACACAGAACAAAAACAAATCTGAAAGAACGAGACGCAAATAATGAGCAAATGTATGGAGAATAGAGAGAGAAGAAGAACATGTACACCCATATGCGTACATTGAAGGGGGAAGAGAAGCTTCTGCAAGAACAGAAGCTACTTACCGCGCCTATCAGTGGAGACGAAGGTTTCACGAAGGAGGACGCAACAGTGGCAATGGAGAATCGCAGTAGTTTTTTAGGTTTCAGACATTTAGCTGAGGTTATTTTCACTTTTTTCCTATCTTGTCCGTTGGACAGATTTTCTCTGTACCTCATAATTGGAACGAACACAAATTTGTGCCTTTGGACATGACAGGACAGGACAAAAATCGTTGAAGACAGCAACCAAATACGATGAAAGACAAGACTTTAGCATCCTTGTCTACTGTCCTCACAATCACGGACAGCAACCAAACGCATGGTTAATTTCTTACAAAGTTATGGGTTTTGAGAATGTGTAATTTGTTGGTTATTACTGTATTAAAATGTTTACTTACTGTACACCTACAAAATGGCATTTATTTTCTTATTATAAACGAAGAACTTGAAAACAGAAATTAGTCAATGGGATGATTTGAGGAGTAGCTACAGCTAGGGGCAGGTGTTCTCTGGAGACTACGGCGTTGTGAATTTTATTTACATGTCTAAGGAGAAAAATGGGACCTGGCCCATGTTTCTACTAGCCAGTTTAGACGACTTATTTACAAATGTTTCTTTACGAGGGTTTTGGTAAGTGAACACTTATCATTTGACCTGCCCTGGTGAGTTGCGAGTTACCAGACTTACCAGACTCTGTCACGATTTCAGTAAACGAAAGCTTACATATTTGAACTGTCTCTGGCAATTTGACACCATAAAATAAGATATTAGAGGTTTGATTTCTGTCAAATTTTCAGCTTTATGGCACGGTGTTTTTTAAGGTTTGCATGCAAATGCTAATTTGTTCGATACATTCGCTTATTGCCTTTCTTTTTTACTTGATATTTAATTTTATTTTTGTTCCCTTTCTCTAGAAACAGTGGTTGTTTAGTCCAAGTCAAACGGTGCCGTCTCAAATCGCTATCCATAAGCTATATTTCCAGTATGTTTAAATACTTATTTTTCTTTATTTTAAAGCAAGTTCAAACCAATTTCATGAAATAAGGGAAGGAGAACAACTTTTTGAAAAGTTGCATGTCATTTGAACAGAATTAATATGTGAGAATTAACCAAGCCGTTTGCAATGTAAAGTGAGATAACCAAGCTTTTTGTATGTAATTGTAATCTTTTTAACAGTAACATGCAATTCCAATTTATCGAATTGCATATCGTTTCTCATGTAATTTTATGTTTCAATGCAATGTTAGTTACTCAAATAAAGGGATCAAATATTGATATTTAAATTAAATAGTTCTATGAACAGTCCATCTTAAAATAGGATGAAAAAATTAACCTATTAAATTTCAAAGAAAATGAGCCCACAAGCAAGCGGCGTTATGATTGAAGTGTTGGTCCAAAACCAAAATGGTAGGTGTTGGGCATGTGATCTAATGTGTCCGATGCAACTTCCAACTTACTGATATCTGAAAGTCTCTTTAAACACAACCAACCAACTACATTCGTTAAATTCTAAGATACAACAAAACTTTTAGGGAGAAAAAAAAAACTTAAATTTGCCACTATAAATATGCGCTTGCCCGAATCACTGAAATCCACGTTCCTTTCTTGAAGCTCTCTACCTAACCAACCAACTCACAACTTCCCATCTCGCCCTCTCTTAAACGGTAATTTGGTTTCTCTCCTGATTCTTCTTCTGTCTTTAGCATGATTCCCAGTTCAATTTAATTTCGATCTTTCTTTCTCTTGATTTCTTTTGATCTTTGTACATGTATAGCTTTTGGAAGTTGTTTCTTATGTACCCTTTTGCGCAAAGTTGTGAACTTTGAGGTTTATGTTGGTAATGGGTGGTTTTGTATTGCATGCATTTGTTTTGTTTTTCTGAGGTAATGAGAGCTCGGTCGCGGAGTTGTTGTGGGTTCTTTTTTATTTTGGATCTGGCGTTGTCAGATCTTTTCTGGGATCTAGAAAGTTATGATTTTTGGGTGCTTTGTGGTGGTTAGGTGAGATAAAATGGCACGCAAGAAGATCAGAGAGTACGATTCCAAGAGATTGTTGAAGGAGCACTTCAAGAGACTTGTTGGTTATGAATTGCCCATCAAATCTGCTCAAGTGAGTGCATTTTATTGATTTAGTTAAGTTCCTGATCTTTGTTTAGTTTCTATTTGTGCTGTGCGGGTTATTTAGTTCACATCCTAGTGAAGTTGTTGCGATGTCTTTGGAACATAAGATCTTTCCAATACGGCCGTCTAATTGCCGGGTTCTTTTGACGTGTTTTGTTTGAGTTAAGTTATTGCCTAGTTGTGATTTATGGAATTTGTTTTTTGGGAAATGGGGCATTTGGACATTATTCACGGGTTTAACAGTGTAAAGAAATCCTTGAGTAGTTTCTAAACATTGGAACAACTTAATTTGTGATAAATCTGGAAATTGATGCAACCTTATTCCAGTTCCATGTTTTCCTGCTTTGTAAGAAATGGATGTCTTCACAAACTCCGAGTATGTTAAAACATTGTTTTGAAACCTTGTGTTAAACCATTTTCGTTTGTTAATTTATATTAGTTGTTTACTTCTTGTGAAATAGGTTGTGCAAACAACTGATTTCAATGAGCTAGCAGAGAAAGAACCATGGCTTTTGTCAGGAAAACTGGTTGTGAAACCTGACATGTTGTTTGGGAAGCGTGGCAAGAGTGGTCTTGTTGCTTTAAATCTAGATCTGAGCCAAGTAGCTACTTTTGTTAAGGAACGCCTTGGCAAAGAGGTGAACTTTCTTCTTCTTTCCATCTCTTTCCTTTCCTTCTTGTTTCTAAAATTTTCATATGCTACAATCACGAAAATCGCTTGACTGGTTTCTCTGGCCTTCAGTTTTTGGTTTGATTTAATCCAATCTTGGTTAACAGGTAGAAATGGGTGGATGCAAAGGACCCATAACAACATTCATCATTGAACCCTTCGTCCCCCACAACGAAGAATTCTACCTCAATATTGTCTCGGAGCGCCTTGGATGCAGTGTAAGTTTTTCAGAATGTGGAGGAATTGAAATAGAAGAGAATTGGGACAAGGTACTTCTGGAATTGTTTCTTTTACATTTTCATGTATTAATTTGACCAGAGCTATTTCTCTTTTCACATTCTTTTGTGTACAATTTTCTTTATACTCATTGCCTCATAAGTGAGAAAAGCTTTCTTTGTTGCCTATTTAGGTGAAAACAATATTTGTGCCAACAGGGGTGTCGTTTACATCAGAAGTATGTGCTCCACTTGTTGCAACGCTTCCCCTGGAGGTAATTTTGCAGAATCAATTACTTCAGGCATAGGTGTTTTCTTTGATGTTGCTAAATATTTTAACCTAAAATAGTTCACAAGTAAATATATTAAGATGCAATTGTCTGAAGCAATGTTGGAAAACTTGATTGATTTGGGAAATAACATATATGTTTCTCATTTCACATTGAAAAATTAATGCACTTGAAGCTTTTTGTTTTCGGTTGGATTATTGACGTGAAATTCATTTACTTTTCCAGATAAAACGGGAAATCGAGGAGTTTATTAAAGTCGTTTATGCTCTATTTCAAGGTATACTTGGTCCTTGATCAATTTTCTGAAAAATTCTGGTGACCTATCTACTTTTTAGAGTTCTCTAGTAACTTATGAAATGTGTATGAGGCAGATCTTGACTTCACTTTCCTAGAGATGAATCCTTTCACATTGGTTAATGGAAAGCCCTATCCACTGGATATGAGAGGCGAGCTTGATGATACTGCTGCTTTCAAGAACTTCAAGAAGTACGTCTCATTTTCTCGAGTGAATTTTCCCTTCACTTGCTATTCTTTTAGAATTTGATGTTTTCATTTTATTGGATGTTTGTCTTTTCATCTTTAACATTTCCTCATAGTACTTTGTAATTTACAGGTGGGGAAATATTGAATTTCCACTACCATTTGGAAGAGTGATGAGCCCTACTGAAAGCTTTATTCATGGATTAGATGAAAAGGTATACTTGTTATTCATAAGTTCCTCTGAACTTAACTTAGAAATCTGGTATACTGAAATGTAGCTTACTCAACAATACTCTGTTTACCATGTTTTGATCTGCTAAAAAATATCAAAATTCATCAATTAGTCGAAAGAAAAAGTTCAATTTTTTTGCTACCTGTCACCTCTAAAGAAATTCAAGTTGATATGAGATTAAAATTCATGATCTTTTAAGTTACCAATTAAATGGAATTTGATTTTGTTGAATAGTTTGGCCAATGAGAATTTGGCAAAGTTAATAATCCTCCTTACTCAATTTGCTCGTAGACAAGTGCATCCTTGAAATTCACAGTTTTAAATCCGAAGGGAAGAATTTGGACAATGGTAGCTGGTGGTGGTGCAAGTGTCATCTATGCTGACACGGTAAGAAGTCCTTGTTTGAGGTGGAAAACCTTCTCTTTTTCTTTCACTCATGTTACATGAATTTTTATGCATCAATTTGTGATTGGTAACAGGTTGGTGATCTGGGATATGCTTCTGAGCTTGGGAACTATGCAGAATATAGTGGAGCTCCCAATGAAGAGGAAGTACTGCAGTATGCAAGAGTTGTCATAGATGTAAGAACCCCACCTCTTAGTCTCAAAGATCTATCTTTGATTTTTTTTTTTTTAAAAAAAAGGTTGCTTTTAACTTTCTCTGGAATAGATGCCTTTCTTTTTCCCTTTTAGCAAAAGATAGAAACAACATGATGATTTTAAATTGCATTCGAAATTTTAAAGGTATATAATGTGCTAAGTTAGAAAATCTTGCCTTGTATTCACTGTAGTCTTGATGTGTATAATTTGTGTAGTGTGCTACTTCCAATCCTGATGGTCAAAAGAGAGCCCTTTTAATTGGAGGAGGGATTGCAAACTTCACGGACGTTGCAGCTACATTTAATGGCATTATTCGGGCCCTCAAAGAAAAGGTGAATTTACGATAACTGGGTTTTCTTCGTTCTTCTGAAAAGCATTTATTTTAAGAGAATTTCCAACATTTGCATTGCAAACCTTAGCCGTTTCTGCAATATTTAGTCTTTTACAGTTATGAATGTATTGTTGCAAAAGCCAGACATATTGGAGAAAGAGATGAACTTTTGCATCTGATGTTGGACATTCTCATCCTGATCCAGCTCAAATTTCTATTGTATGGTTGAATAATATCTTCTTCTTCTTTTTTTTGACTAGGAATCCAAGCTTAAAGCATCAAGGATGCACTTATATGTGAGGAGAGGAGGTCCCAATTATCAGAAGGGCCTTGCGAAAATGAGGACACTTGCCGAGGAAATCGGTATCCCCATTGAGGTATTGATACGTGTGAAAGCCCGCTTACTTTTCCTTCATGTGAAGAAAGATTCTGAACTGAAGTTGCCTTTGCTCTTACGTTCTCTTGTAGGTTTATGGTCCTGAAGCAACAATGACTGGTATATGCAAGCAGGCAATCGAATACATAACTGCGGCTGCTTAAAGGGATTGGACTCCTGACCTGAAATCAATCAATTCGTGCGTTTTTCCCCACTTTTTCCTTAGAAGTATCAACTCTAGATGTTACTTGTTGAATGAGACATTTGTAACGCTTACAAGACCAAAATGTAATCCTGAAGCTACTTCATTTCAGTTATGAAAATCGATTTTCAATGTTATTATACCTCAGTATGATGATCCAACAGGACATGAACTAATCAGTACAAGGAAGAATATAGGCGGCATTTTAATGAAAAAGAAGGATGCAGGCAATATTTCTGTGATCCATTTTGGTGTGTCATGTAAAAAGTTCTTCAGGTTAGACCAAATCTAAACCTATGTTGAATGATCAAATGAAACAACTAATTAATGATGTCAACAACTATGTTATTGCTAATCCCCACATAATAATTTTCAAAAAGAAATAGTTAATGCGTATGAATTTTTTATTATCAATATTGCATTAATTGTATAATAACATTGTAATGGATATTATTAAATATTTGATATTTTATTTTGAAGTATAGTAATAAACAATGAATACAATTTTAAATATATTTTGAGAAGATGATTTATTTAAAGAAAACATGCGAAATAACTGCAGAATGGATGTGAATAAGAAAATTATTACGTATTAATTGCTATCAAAATTTATAAAAATTAATGATGTGTTAATTGCACATTAATTTCACAAGTTTCATAAGTTGATAATGATTAATAACATATAGTTATAGTGAACTAAACCAAAGATTACATAAGTATCATAACGAACGAAGAGCAATTAATTGTATTAGACTTTATAATCAGGGGAGAGTAGTATATTATAAGAGATTGTGCAACAATAATTTTATTAATTATTTCTATTTAAAATAACAACATAAAAAAAATCGTTTTCCTTTAATTAGATAAAAGTGGACTTCTTTAATACATAAAAATATAAGATTTTATATAAAAATTAAAAGATAATGTAGAAAATAGATCTTGGGCAATTTACATATTTACTTTTTGTTTGTTATTTTAATATATAATATATTTAACTATTAATTAAAAATGAAATAAGTTTAAACATGACAAATAATGTATCAGCCATTTAAGGTAAAAGATACAAATTGTTACATAACTAATGTTACATCAAATTAAAAATATTAAAATAAAAAGAGTAATAAAAATTATGAAAAGCTCACTTCTAGCAATTCATGCTTTTCTAAAGTATTTCACTTATACTTAATTGACGTTAAAAAAATAAGTAGCTACAGTTTTTACATATTTTTTATTGAAAAAGAAAAGAAAAATAATAGGTGTAAGTATGAGCACCTGTTTAGATAGGCTTTTGGAATGTCAATAAACTCTTTTCTCCATCACAAAAGTCTTTATTGAAGAAAAATGGGTGTTTAGTTGTAGAATAAAAAATATTTCTTTAATAGATATGGCTTTTTTGGTAGCCAAAACAAAGTTTTAAAAAAAAAACCAAATTTGGGGCTTCTCAAAAAACCCTCCCAAATGATTTTTTTGGGTAGATTTTTGAAATAAATTAATGAGCTTATTTTTTGTCACTTTTGCTCTTATTATTTACACATAATTCTTATAATATCAACAAATCACCCATCTGCTCCTTCGTGTGTATAATCATTCAGAAAATCCCTATCTTGCAAAGATCTCATAACCATCGCCTCAATATTCACAATCTACCACCATCTCTCACAAATCGACATGGCGAGTCACCACTGATGGGCACCGAGTTGTCTTTCGACAAGTCTTCTTTTATTTTTCTTTCGTTTTTATTAATAGCTTTTCAGATCTTTACAACTAATTTGTCTTTTTTTTGGGTCAAAGCATTGATCGAAGTCTCTAACTTTCTCTCCCTCTAAATAATTTCAAGAGTCACACATTGGGGTATGTTTTTCATTCTTTTACATAATTATTTTGGCCATAATGTGTAAGCATTGAGCATTAACTTGGGTTTTTTTGATTGATCTTATTGGTAGGTTTTTATATATTCATTGATTTGTTTTCAATTTTTTCAATCCAATTTTTGTTCTTTTTTCTCACTATGTGTTTGATTTTCGTATCCTAAGAGCTAGTTTTGATTTTGTGTGATATGATTCTTGATCCATTCAAAATATACATGTTCTTTCATAAAATTTTAAAAATAAAAAAACTTTTAAAGAGAAAGAAACATATTAGCATTAAATTTACTGGTTATTGCCTCAAGAGCTCCATTAAAAAAATTTGACAAAGTTAAGAACAAATACGGTGATAAAAATTTGATTATTTTATATTTTTTGGATTCATTGTTATCTGCAAAGTGTTTTGTTTCATTGTCAAATTTTAATCCTCAAAGGCAATTTGTCTATATGTCATGCTTATTATGCTTTTGTCTATGTCATTCTTGTTATGCTTTTATATTTTTCGTATACTTGCTAAATTCATTGTTATATGCAGTGAGTTTTTGTTTTCTGGATCATGTGTTGTTGATAGCTGTTAGTATTTTTTAATGAGGTAAAAACATATCTTTGTTATTACAATGAAATGGTGAATCAATTTCCTTTTGTTAATATTATACTTTTTAATTAGAAAATGTCAAATCCAAGTCAAGAAATTCAAGGTGGGGATAAATTAAAAAAAAGGGTTAAAGCGGAGTGAAATGGTAAAACTCTTGAAACTGTAATTAAAATTTTTATAGAAGAGACATTAGCTAGAAATCGACTAAATGGCCACTTTCACAAGATTGGATGGAAAAATATAGTTTCAAAGTTTGCTCATGAAACTAAGAAGAATCATGAATACAAACAATTTAAAAATAAATAAGATGGATTAAAAAAAGATTGGCAGCTTTGGACAAATTTAATAGGTAAGGAAATTGGACTAGGATGGGATCCTGTTAATCAAACTGTTAATGCAAGTGACGAATGGTGAGAAAGAAATTGAAGGTAAGCATTTAAGTTTTAGATTTATAATTTTCTAATGTTACTTGATAGTGTAATAACTTAAACAATATTATTGTAGGAAAATCCCAAGGCTACCAGATTCTAAACTAAAGGTATGAAACATATTGAACAACTGAACATTTTATTTAAAGATGTTACAGCTATAAGGGAAGGAGCTTGGGCACCTTCTTCAAGTTTTGTACCAAATAATGCTTATGTGTCATCTAGAGAAAGCCTAGTTGATATCGATCTTGATGATAACTTTTTGGAAGACTTTACTGTCAATGAAGAAATTGAAAATATTAATAATGAGATTAGTTCATTAACTCGAACTCTAAGAACTTCTACACAAGGAAAGGGGAAAAAAAGAAAGAAACATGATATTAAAATAAGGGCAACAAAAAGGTTATGTAAGCATTTGGACAGTATATGTGATTATGTAAACATTTGGATCGTATATGTGATGTAGTAGAGAGTAGAACTTCAGTAACCTTTATTAAAAGAGGTGAACCTAGTTGTAGCATTTCTGAGGAGATAGACATCTTATGAAGTATGAATGAAATAGAAAGGGGAGGTGAACTGTTTATATTAGCTACCAAATTATTTTTTAAGAAAGAAAATAGAGAGATGTTTGTTGTGCTTAAAGATGTTAATCTTCAAATCGAATGTCTTAAGTAAATGAAATGATTGTGATTTTTGTAATGAATTAGACATGTATTTGGTTACTAATATTAGACTACTTGTAATATGTTGTGTTGGATTTCTATTTGGTTAATTTTTTTGTAATGAATTGAATTGTACTTTATTATTATTGTGTTATGATTATTGCTATATTAACTTATTATACAATAAGGTTATTATTATTATTATTATTATTATTATTATTATTATTATTATTATTATTATTATTATTATTATTATTATTATTATTATATATTTTGATATAGATGTCATCTTTTGATAATGATTCTGATAATGATCATAAATATAATGAAGAGATTGAAGAAGAAATTTTGCATATGGTTCAAACTAGGGTAGCACTAACCATAGACTATTTTATAAAATATTATATTAAAAACCATGTAAAACATACTCTCACACTGGATGGATGTTTCTAATGGAAATACTTAATGGCCGTAGAGATAGATGTCATCAACAATTTAAAATGAAAAATGATATTTTTATCAAATTATGTAAATTGTTGAATGAGTCATATGGATTAAAGAAAGGTACAAAAGTAACGATAGAAGAGGTTGTAGCTATGTTTATTTTATCACTTTAGGTCATGGTCTTTGTAATAGAATGGTTCAAGAAAGATTTCAACATTATAGTGAAACAATTTCTAGATGGTTTGAAATAGTATTAAAGGTCGTTTCATATATGTCGATTGATTTCATAAAACTAAAAGATTCAACTTTTAGAGAAATTCCAAGCAAAATTAAAGATGATAAAAGGCATGGGACTTATTTTAAAGACTGCAATGGAGTAATTAATGGAACACAATGCCAGTTGTAGTTCCAAGATCCAATCAAATAAAATATATTGGTAAAAAAGGCATTCCTACGTAAAATGTAATGGTTGCATGTGACTTTAATATGTGTTTTACTTTTGTTTGGGTTGGTTGAGAAGGCACAGCACTTGATGCTCAAATTTTTATGGAGGCTTCCCATAATGATAGATTACACTTCCCTTATCCACCTAGAAGTTTGTAAATTAAAACTTTATACAATTTTTATTTTATTTTATGTATTCTTAATAATTCACTACTTCTTTATTTATTTATTTTTTAATTTGGAATGTAAGAAAATATTATTTGGTAGATGCAGGATATTTTCACATGCAAGGTTATTTAGGATCATACAAAGGTAAGAGATATCATCTTCTTGATTTTTGACGTGCTAGTCTTCCAAGAGGAAAGAAAGAAATATTCAATTATGAGCATTCCTCTTTAAGAAGCACAAATTAAAGAACAATTGGCATTTTAAAAAAATAGGTGAAAAATGTTATGTCAAATGCCTAGTTTTTCTTTTCCAAAGCAGGTTAAAATTTCAATTGTTTCAATGGCTATTCATAATTTTATAAGGTTAAATGCTCAAAAGAATAAAGAGTTTTCTCCTTATAATGAAGATGATAAATTACTTCCTACAAATGAAGAAATCATTGAAAATGATGACGTTGAAGAAAATCATTTAGACGAGCTACAAAATAACGAAATGAATGATGTGAGGGAACATATTATCAATTTTCTTGTATTACAATAAAATGCATAATTTATTATATATTTAATTATTTACTCAACTTGAATATTTATTTTGAAATTTATATAATATTATTTGTCTATTTTTAATATGTTTTAATATTTATTTTAATATTAATTTTACTTATTTTACAATCCATATAAAAGATTTGGTTAGATATATTTTCATTTATATTTGGTAAGATTTAAAATTATATAATATCAATATATTGTGCTTTGCATACTGTTTATTATACTTTAAATAATATTTATATGCATAAATAACTTTTTATTACAAAATAAAATATAGTTAAAATCAAAAGTATTTTTTATTTTTATCTTCGCAAACAGTCTACTGTATAAAACTCTTTCAAAAAAGCTCTTTTTTAAATGACAATCAAACAGTCAACTGATTTCTCAAAAAAATCTACAAGAAAGGCTCTACTGGTATAAGCACAACCAAGCAAAAGCTAAAGGTCATATGGCCATCTACTCTAGTTAAAGATGTGAAACTTCGCTAGGTTATTTATCAAACTAATTCGAGTTTGTGAGACAATTGTCTAATTACATAAATGAGCTTTAGCATAATTAATAAAGTTGCTCATTTATGACCACAAAGTCACATGTTCAAGTTAGTAAAGTTGCTTCTTTGTAAAAATGCAAAAAAAAAAAAATGTTGCTTACATTATGACTTTCCTTAAATTTCTCTATAATAGGGAGCCTTATACATTGACTACTTTAACTTTGACTTTTAACTTTTAACTTTTCTTGATACAATGTCATTCTTGAGTGGAAGAAGCATATAATGAATTCAGAAATAGGAGGATTTGTAAAATAGTTAAGGTCATAAGTTCAAGTTACGAAAGCAGTCTCTTTGTAAAATTACAAAGGGAATGTTATGTACATCATGACCCTTGAGCCATGTGTGTCGGATATTTTAACCTTTTTTTTTAAGAGAATATGAATGGTAAAAGAATGTGGGATACTTATTTCACTAACTGATTGTTATAAATGGAAGTTACATTTATATTTATTGGCTTCTTATTTCAATTTTATATGACAACTTTACATATGTAAGTTTCAATATATGTGTGTTTTATATCACTTGTCAAAGACTTTTCATTGGTTTTGCTATAATATATAAATATTTACGATTTTCCTTAAAAGAATAAGGGAGTAATTGTCAATTTTAATAATAAAAATACATTTCTACTAAAATTTATAAATTTTTCGATGGATATCTATTGAAAAATTGCATAAAGTGCAAGTGACTGTATAGTCATATTTGAATTCTAAATATGTTAGTTGACTATAATTTCATGGCCACAGCCCAAATGATTATGCACTCTGTATAATTGAAGAGAATAAGCTTGGCGCCATCTATTGTAAGACTTTTTAAGTTACTTATGAGATGATGAAGCCATATTCTTTAATTTCAGAGAGCTTCATCCTTCCTCACACGCACAAACAAAAGGTCTTCAGTGCCTTAATCTTCTGAAGCTATTTAAAATAAGCTTTATAATGTCTGATAAGCAACATCATAATCTGCCTATTTCTCACGCTATTACATTAAGACTTATCAATTTCTTCAGTGATGTTCATCCAAGAGCATGCGTGTATGCTGTTTCTTGCAGCTTTCAACTCACAATAACTAGTTTATGAATCTATAGTCTTTTAACTATACAGGTTGGAAAATATTCACGTGTTATTCTAGTTGATAAAGCGATTTGTTTCTGGAAAGCAAATGGATAAAAGAAAAGTGGAAATTGTTGCTTTTGTGATATTAAGTTAAAAGAAAATTAATTTGTACCTCTTAAACTTAGATAAGTTATTCAATAAATTTTATACCTAAAGGGATTTTACCTGGTTGATAAGGAGAGGAACCCATTTCCCTTATGAACTATGATATCGTGAAGTAAATTCCTAAATAGGTTTAATTACAAAAAAAATCTCAAACTTTAGTCAATTTTGTAATTATAGCCCAAACTTTAAAAAGTAAAAATAAAATATTCAAACTTTCAATTTTTTCAATTCTAGCCCGATTTAATTTCTCCGTTATGTTTGCTGACATGACATGTCATGTAACATCCCGTTACTATTAGCAAGGGCATTATGGTAATATTGGGATAGACTGGTAGGATTTCACTGCATTCATTAACTGAGTATGTTACTGGCCTCTAATCATAGAGGAACTGGTCTACTGCATATGCATATATTCATAGGTGCATGCATTC
>JANZLD010000003.1:22556620-22575025 GCA_026413575.1 Erythroxylum carthagenense | reverse complement strand
CAGTATGCATGAACAATCCTAATTAGTCCCAATCACTCTCATCCTTTACCAAATTACTATTCTACCCTTCCCGTCGGAGGTGGGATGTTACAACTCGCCTTTTTAATGTAGGGTTCGTGAACTCTGGCCACGCGACCACTACAGTAGAGCCCGGCTTCTATCGCCATCACTCCAGGTATTGTCCTCTTTGGTTCAAGGGTGAGCCACGGCTCGAACCCAAGACCTCAGGGTTTTGTTCCACTTAATAAACATAGATATTGTTACCATAGCCTTTATAAACATAGAACCTGAATACGGGCAACGAGACTAGAAGTATAGACGAGCTTGTTTGTAGATCATGAAAACTCCACTGCATCACCTGCAAGAAAATATGTGAAGGAAAACAACAGTCTAAATTACTAGGCGTTGCCAACATTCGGAAACCTAAATGAAAACTCCTGACAAGGGTACTAGTTTGGAGAAGATTTTAAAAAATTGCCGAAAGTCAGGAAAAATAACTCCTCATTGAACTCGGTACTCTTACTAACATATGCCCATCCAATTCTATATCATGTTGCCCAGGAACGTCGTCCATGTGTCTGTCCTACGTATTTGTCAGATTTCCCTTGAGTATAGGTTTATTAAAAGTATGATAATATATATTTATAGCAACGGACATAATACAAAAATTATAGGAGGCCCTTGCTAGAAGTAGCAAACAAAGAGAAAACCAAAAGAAAATTATCGGCCAATAGAATAAAAAAGCAAAGAATAATAATTATTTCAAAAATTAAAGGAAACAAAAAGATTATCTGATATGTAAACCATAACCATATATAGACACACACAAACCATAACCCCCATCCTTTTCAGTTTACATAAATTAGTTTGTTTGTGTTAATATATTTGTTAAGATGTCTAAATAATTATTTTAGGCATTATTTGTATTTGGATATATTTGGTATATCATTATAAGAAGAAATTCACTTCGTGTGGGATTCTTGAAAATAGGATAGTGTGAAGAATAAAATCCTAGAGAATATATGATTTATTGGAGATAAGATCATCATGTTTTATTGAAGATAATACATAACATATTTTTTGGTGATTTAAGCTATCTTTGGTAGTTGTATTTTTGATGATTTGAGCAATCTTTTGCTACTGTGTTCCATATACATAAACGTGGATTTTTGGACAATTGTATGATTTTTTTATGAGGAAAAAATGAGCAGGAATTTTGTCAAATATGCAGCTGTATTTTGTGATGTTTCGATAGTGAAACACTTATTTGATTGAAGACTTCTTGAAGCTGATGTGCCTAGATTGTTTAGTGATTATTCTCAAAGATTCACAGTAGATGTTGTTCTACAACTTCCCGCACTTTTGGTTGATAAAGTTGCATATTTAGGGGAGTATTTTTTATCTCAAGTGTTTCCTTATTTATGTTACTTTGATTCATCACTTGAGTTTTTATTCTCGTCTTATATTATCAATTATTGTTGCAAAAATCCTCTATTGAGGTTAGCACAAGGTAATCGTACTATTGAGAGTGATATACTTTCATAAGGTATGAGAATGAGTAGATAGTATCAAGGGTTAAGTGTATCAGCTCAGTAAAGAGTTAGATAAAGCTATTGCATCACAGTGAAAGTTGATTAAACTAGGTGAAGCCCCATAGAAGTGTGTCGAACTGCATTACCAAATTTTGAGTTTTGATTTATTCGTTGCATGTTTAATTTTTTTGTTTGCGATTTAAATCTAGAAAATTAACAGTTTTAATTAACATGATCTTTATGAAACTACATCCTTCGGGATTTTCAGTTTGTTCTCCATTCTCTAATAAATATTTGATCCAAGCCTCAAATCTTCGCACTTCCTTCTTACATCTGTAAATTAACCAACAACTAGGGATATAACAAATATGACTCAAGCAGCATCGCCTTCCTCATCCACATAGCAGAGGATTCCAATGTCAAGTATGAAGTTGGCAGTGGAAATATTTGACAGTACTGGTCATTTTGGCATATGACAAGGTGAGGTTTTGAATTCCCTTTTCCAATGGAGCCTTGACATAGCTATTGAAGAAAAGAAACTAGAATTTATAGAAGATAAGGATTGGTGTATCATAAATCGGTTGGCATGCGGAATAATTCAATTGTGCTTGTCTAGAGAGCAGAAGTACGCTTTCAAAAATGAGACTTCTGCGTACAAACTGTGGAAGGCATCGAACGACAATTTTTTTAAAAAAAAGTGGTCAGAATAAGCTTCTTATGAAAAAAGGTTGTTCCGATTTGAATACAAACCATGTATTACTATGAATGAACACATCACTCTATTTAATCAACTAGTAGCAGACCTGTTGAATTTAGATGTACAATTCGAAGATGAAGACTTGGCTTTGATGTTGTTACCATCCCTTCCGGATGAATTTGAACAACTAGAAACTACTTTACTTCATAAGAAGGAGAATGTATCTTTAGATGCTGCATGTTTTGTTTTGTATAGTCATGAATTGCAAAAGCAAGATAAAAAGAAAAGTAAAGCGATTACAAAAGATGAGGCATTTGTGGTAAGAGGCAGTCAGCAAAGCCAGTCAAAGGTGAAAAGAGGAAGATCTAAATCAAAAAGCATAGTTGCCAAAGATGAGTGTGCTTTCTGGCATGAGAAAGGGCACTAGAAAAAAGAATGCCCAAAGTTGAAGAAGAAAGGGAAGGCTCCACAAGATGCAAATGTTGCAGAATGTAAAAGTGATTCAGAGTCAGATGTCTCTTTGGTGGTATCACCTTCAACATTCCATTCAAACAAGTGGATTCTAGATTCAGGTTGCACCTATCATATGTCTCCCATCCGAGAGTGATTCTTTGATTTTCAAGAAGTTGATGGTGGAGTTGTTTACATGGGTAATGACAATCCATGTAAAACAGTTGGGATCGATTCAATCAAGCTGAAGAATCATGATGGATCCACCAAAATTTTGAAGGGTGTTCGGTACGTACCGAATTTGAAAAAGAATCTCATCTCTTTGGGGACCTTGGAATCAAAAGGCCTAGTTGTGATAATGAGAGATGGAATTCCTAAGGCAACTTCGGGAGCATTTATGATGTTGAAAGACATAAGGAAAAATAATTTGTATTACTACCAAGGACGTACAGTTGTTGGGACAGTAGCGGCAGCGACTTCTAAAAGCAAGAAGGATGTGAAGGCAACAAAGTTGTAGCATATGCTTTTAGGGTATGCTGGTGAAAAATCCTTGCAAATTCTTGCTAAGTAGGATTATTGAAAGGTACAAAGAGTTGCAAATTGGAATTTTGTGTGCATTGTGTTTTGGGAAAACAAAGTAGAGTGAAATTTGGCATTGCCATCCATGACACTAAAGATATTTTGGATTATGTG
The DNA here is from genome assembly GCA_026413575.1 of Erythroxylum carthagenense. Taxonomy (NCBI): domain Eukaryota; kingdom Viridiplantae; phylum Streptophyta; class Magnoliopsida; order Malpighiales; family Erythroxylaceae; genus Erythroxylum; species Erythroxylum carthagenense. The sequence goes on along the minus strand of JANZLD010000003.1, from coordinate 22,571,653 downwards.
CACTCAGATGTGTGGGGACCTGCTAAGACTCCCTCTCTTAGAGGTAGGCATTATTTTGTCACTTTTGTTGATGATTTTTCTAGAAGAGTATGGGTATTTACTATGAAGAACAAAGATGACGTGTTTGGAGTTTTTCTTAAGTGGAAAGCTCAAGTTGAAAACTAGACAGGAAGAAAGATCAAAGTTCTTCGAACAAACAATAGTGAAAAATATAAGAGTGATCCTTTCCTGGAGGTATGTCAAGAGTCTGATATAGTTTGACACTTTACAGTTAGAAAAACACCACAGTAGAATGGGGTGTCGGAGTGTATAAACAAGACATTGGTGGAGACAGTCCGTTGTATGTTATCTAATACTAGGTTAGGCACAAAGTTTTAGGCTGAGATAGTGACATACACTCAACATCTCATTAATCATTTGTCATCATCTGCAATTGGTTGCAAGACTCCATTAGAGGTATGGTCTAGAAAACCTGTAACAGATTATGATTCTTTGCATATTTTTGGTTCTACTACATATTATCATGTTAATGAATCAATGTTGGATCCAAGAGCAAAGAAGGCACTTTTTATGGGCTTTAATGCTGGAGTTAAAGGATACCATCTCTGGTGTTTAAAGCCAAAGAAGACTATCATTAGCAAAGATGTTACCTTTGATGAATCTGGCATATTGAATAAGGTGACACAAGAAGAGACTGATGATACATTAAAGCAGGTAGAGTATATGTCAAAGTAGATGGAGTATATGCTGAAGCAGATGGAGTTTGAACAGATGATGGTGAGCCCAGCAAAAAGCATAATCAGTGACTCTTCTGTGCTAGAAAAGGAGTCAGATGAAAAAGAGGTTCCAACCTAATAATCTCAACAGTAGCCAGAATCAATTTCCGTTAGAAAGACAAGACGATAGATTCAAAAACCTGCTCGTTTTACTGACATGGTGGCCTATGCACTTCCAGTTGGTGATGATGTTCCATCCAATTTTTCAGAAGCCATTTGAAGTACAGAAAATGGTAGATGGAAAGGTTCAATGGAAGAAGAGTTTAAATCCCTTGAGAAAAAACAAGATGTGGAAGTTTGACAAAACTACCAAAGGGAAAGAAGACAATTGGATGCAAATGGATATTTGCAAAGAAAGAAAGATTTCTTGACGAGAATGATGTTCGTTACAAGGCAAGGTTGGTAGCTAAAGGCTACGCTCAGAAGGAGGGAGTTGATTATAATGACCTATTTTCTCCAATTGTTAAACATTCCTCCATTAGAATTCTGTTAGCCTTGGTAACACAGTTGAATTTGAGCTAGCTCAACTTGATGTGAAAACCATGTTCCTACATGGTGCTTTGAAAGAGGAAATCTATATGTCTCAGTTCAAAGTTGCTGGTAAAGAAAATTAGGTTTGTAAACTGAATAAATTGTTGTACATATTGAAGCAATCACCAAGGCAATGGTACAAATGATTTGACAAGTTTATAATAAGCCAGAAGTACATAAAAAGTAAATATGATCACTGTGTGTATTTGCGCAGACTTCAAGATGGGTCATACATCTACTTACTCTTGTATATTGATGATATGTTAATAACATCCAAGAGCCAAGATGAAATTAACAAAATGAAGGCTCAGTTGAATGAAGAGTTCGAGATGAAGGATTTGGGAGAAGCCAAGAAGATTCTCGACATAGAGATAAGCAGGGATAGATAAGGAGGCAAGCTTTGGCTGACTCAAAAGCAGTATTTGAAGAAAGTACTACAACATTTTGGTATGAATAAAGATACAAAACCTGTAAATACTCCGCTTACTCCTCATTTGAAGCTTAGCAACCAGTTATCTCCAAAGATGGGTGAAGAACGAGAATACATGGCTAAAGTCCTTTATGCTAATGTAGTAGGAAGCTTGATGTATGCAATGGTGTATACAAGACCCGATATTTCACAAGTAGTTTGTCTTGTGAGCAAATATATGCATGATCCTAGAAATGTTCATTAGCAAGTTATGAAATGAATTCTCCGGTATATTCAAGATACTGTAAATGTTGGCTTATTATTTGAGCGGGATAAATCACTTGGTCAATACATAGTTAGATATTGTGATTCTGACTATGCAAGTGATTTGGATAAGCGACGATCTACAACTGGCTACTTATTCACTTATGTTAAAGTGTCAGTTAGTTGGAAGTCCACCTTATAGTCAACATTGGCTTTGACTACAACAAAGGCAGAGTATATGCCAATTACAAAGGTTGTGAAGGAGGCGATTTGCTTTCATGAATTGCTAAAAGACTTAGGAGTTGGTCAGAAACATCTTGTGATTTATTGTGACAATCAAAGTGCTATTAACTTAGCAAAGAACCAGTTTTTTATGCAAGGACGAAGCACATTGATGTTCGTTATCACTTTGTGTGGGAGATTCTCAAAGAAGAGGAGATACTTCTCCAAAAGATACAGGCTACAGAGAATCTTGCAGATATGGTGACCAAGATGGTGACAAAAGCTACGTTTAAACATTGTTTCGACTTAATCAACATCTTGTACTTTTGAGTTGGCACCTGAGGGCGCAAATTGGAAGCACTATAAAGACTATTTTGTTTTATTGGGAGGATAAATGATCCTTGTATTTGGAGGGACCCGAAATTATGCCAAGGTGGAGATTTGTTGTTTTTGGTCGCTTTGATGGCCCAATTTCTATCCCATATTGGGAAGAGATGAGAATGTGGTGAGTTTTTCAAGTTATAAAATAACTCCTCCTCTCTTATTCTAAATCATCCCAAAATTTTGATATATCTTCAAAATTTGTATACATATCAAATTTAGTATTCTCTTCTTAATAAGAGCAAGCTGCCTTAAGTGATGCTCAGACACTAGGTACAATTGGCTGAACTCTGTTATTAATTTTTGGTTGTGTTCTTTCCTTATCTCTTTTATTTATTCCGCATTTATAGTATTCAATATTTATTTGTCGGGTTTATTTGTACGATTAGTTTGAGTGTATAATTATATTCTCTTATACGTTGTTGATTTGTACACAAGTCTAGGTTGTGATAATATACTGTGCAAGTAAATTCTGTCTAGTAGCCTAGGTTTTAAGTGGGACCACCCTCCAGGCTTTAATGGGAATTTATTTGGAATGGTGATTCTATCTTAGGAGTCTATTTGACGGTCTTTTCTGGGAATTACCGAATCAGTAAAATTTACTAGTCGTAATTTGAGTGAAAAATTACCCAATTTTTCCCAACATCGTGGAGGTTCACTACTTTCTTAAAAGTTGCTAAACTTCTTTTGTAGTTATCAATACTTGTTCTTGATTTGAGTCGAGATAGATAGTAAACTGAGAGATTCAATTGGAGAGCAATTATGGTTTGTTAAGGGTAGTTGATTTTGGCATTATTCTTGTGGCAGCGACAATGGAGATGCTTTCAGGGGTGGTTGTGCTACGTTTTCAAGCTTCAATCTTTTCTTGACCTTTGAAAACATTTTTATTTCTTAAAATAAGTGCACTATTTTAATGTAGGTTATGAATATGAATACAACTGTCACCTACTGAAGGGATACGAAGAAACTTGAGTGGAGAGATGATGGTCACATGCTCACATTTCACAAAATCTAACTCACTTTATATAAAGATAGCTTGTGTGATTACATAATGCAACTCCAACTTCAACATTCTCCAATCAGTATAACTTGTGTGGACTCACGATATGTAACTGAAAGGGAAGGGGGTGAGAGTCGATGAGCAAACTGAATGAAGAGGTGAGAGTTTACAGTCATGTTTAGCAAACTGAAAAGGAAAGAGGGTGAGATCATTTTTTAAAAAACAACTTCGTTTACTAAAGTGATTAAACAATGTCATTTCATTAATCATAATTGGTTATGTTAACCACTGCTGACATGTCATAATAATAATGATTTCTAGACACGTGACATGTCACGACAACAAATATAACGAAGAAACTAACGTCTAGCTAGAATTAAAAAAAATCGAAAGTTTGAGCATTTTATTGTCACTTTTTAAAGTTCAGGCTATAATGGTAAATTTAACCAAATTTGAAATTTATTTGTAATTAACCCTCCTAAATATAAAATAAAGGGAATTATTGTTCTTTTATAAGACTTCTCCTGGATATGTAAGAGACTTACTTTTAGGATATAATGATAAATACTAACAATACATGCAGGTCCTATTGGACGCAATTCCATGCCCGATGTGATCGTTCAAGCCTTAAGAAATATCATGATATTTCAATGGTTTTCTAGCCTAATTATAATCAAATATCAACATACGAGATCGGAAAGCATACATTTTTAGAAAATTAATGCCTCTTAGGAAGGTTAGCATAATCATTTCTCCATATTCTATTCTTCCCAATGTTCTTTATGTTATTACGAGTTTGCATATTGTGTTATGGGTCTAGTCTCATTTTATGGATGTTCACTTGACTAATTCCACTAAATCTGAATTCCAAAAGTTTTAAATGTCCCATTAGATCAAAAGGAGTGTATGTTATTAATCTTATCCCTTTGAAGTTGTGAAGATAAGTTTGAAGGTAGCTATTGGATAAGGAAAAAACACTCAACAATATAAGTATTTTAGAGTTTAAATAGCTTTGTTTAACTACAGTTTTATTAAATTATTATTTATAGAATTTGTTTAAAAATAGTATTAGTATATGTGTGTGTTTGTGTTTGTGTGTATAATCAATTTGTACTCAATTTTAGAGGTAGTTAGCATAAGTAATTTGAGAGAGCTTTAGAGAAAGCTAAAAGAGCTAGATTAGATATAATTATCTTGTGAGGTGTTCTTGAGTGAGAGAGCTCAAAATCTTTATCATTTATATTATGCTATTTGATTTAGTAAAATTTTTTGTTAATTTGTCTTATGATTTTTATTTGTACACTAGAGGTTTTTTTACGTTAAAAGTGTATGTTCATAATTTTACTTTATTGTGTGAGTAGTTTGTTATTAGTTGAATCATCTCAGATATCTTGTGAACGTTATTACTTGGAGCCTTAATTCATATCAATGCCTCATAAGTGATATCAGAACCTTAAAGATGGAGAGTGGCAATAGCTCTATAATAAAGTTGACATTAACTAACCACTAGATATAGAGACCAATGATAGAAAATATTGCAAGGATCTCTACAATCTAATCGATCTGAAAAAAAAAAGTTTAAGAGATGATGTCCCATTTAAACCGGAGAAGATGATAGATAAAGAATGGGAGAAAAAGAAATGAAAGACCTTGGGAATTATTAGACAATGAATTGATATCAGTATCTTCAATCACGTATCCCAAAATACATATGCTTTCGAGCTATAGAAGAAGTTGAAGGGTCTCTATGAGAAGAAGATCACTCGCAACAAGACCTCCTTGATTAAAAGGCATGTAAATCTAAACTTAAAGGCTAAAAAATAAGTTTTGTAGCATCTCAACAATTTTTAAGACATCTTTAACAAGTTGAATACATTAAAGATCTTCTTTAATATTGAATTACAAGCTTTGTTCTTATTAGGTTCTTTGTTAGATAGTTGGGAAACTTTGGTTGTAACTATCAACAACTCTGGTCCAAATGATGTGCTTTCTTTAGATGTAATAAGAAAGAGCATGTTCAATGAAGAGATTAGAAGGAAGGAGACGAAGTCGATAATGTGCAAGCTTTTGTGGTAAAAACAAAAGGAAGAAGCAAGATCAAAGGACCCAAAGGATAAGGTAAGTTGAAGAACAAATCAAAGTTAAGAGATAACAAGGAGACCAAAATATGTCACTACTGCACCAAATCTAGTCATATAAAGAAATTATGCTATAAATGGAAGAGAAATCAGAAGAAGTAAGAGGACCAGAAGGATGGAGATGAAACAACACTACAGTAATAACATCACAAGCAAATGATGAATTTTCATTAATTTATGCGACCAGTGACTGTCTCCATATTATTCACTCAAATTTGATGTGGCTTGTTGATACAAATGTTTCTTATCATTATGTTATAAGGAGAGAGTTCTTTACTAACTATAGGAGTGGTATTTTGGAAGTATGAAGATGGGCAATCAAAACTTCGCTAGCATTATCAGCATGGGAGACATCTAAGTTCAAACTGATATTAGGTGCACATTAACCTTAAGAGGTGTATGACACATTCCAGACTTGCAGCTCAATTTAATATTTGTGAATGTACTTAACTAAGAGGAATACCGAAACACATTTAAGAATGACAAGTGGAAGTTGTCTAAAGGAGTATTGACGATTGCTCGTGGTGAGTTGTGTTACACTCTACATAAGACATACTTGAAGGTATATGTTAGAGAATTACCTGTCGTTAAAAAAAATACTTTGTTGAATTTGTTACACTGGAGGTTAGGACACGTTAGCGAGAAAGGGATCAAGTTGCTAACTTAAAAATCATTTATCCCTACAAAGACTATGATTTCTCTTAATTCCTGTAATCACAGTGTGACTAGAAAGCAGCATCGAATGTCTTTCTGTAAGAAGTTTATAAGGAGGAAGACGAAGTTGGAGCTTGTGCGCTCCAACATCTGCAATTTTATAGAAATAAAGTCTTTAAGTGGTAGCAGATACTTTATTATGCTTATCAATGATGCTTTGCCCAAGATTTATGTTTTAATGTTAAAAACAAAAAGTCAGGTGTTAGAGACCTTTTAGAGATTTCATGTTATAGTGAAAAGGGAGAAGGAGAGGAAGATGAAGTGTCTCCAAACCTACAATAGAGACAAGCATACCTCTAGCAAGTTTGAAGAGTATTGAGGGGACATGGCATAATACACAAGAAGAAGGAACGTGGTACCTTACAACACAATAGTGTTGTCGATAAGATGAATAGGTTCGATCAGTGTATGATCCGAATGTCAAAAATACTGAAATCCTTTTAGGATGAGGTGGTCAAAACCATTATAGACACGATTAACAAAACTCCATCCCTTTGGAGCTTGACATTCTTGAATGAATGGAAAGGGAAGGATCCAACCTATTCGCATCTGTGGGTGTTCGAATGTAAGGCTTTCAAACACGTGCCAAAGGAGTAGAGATTGAAATTCTATTTGAAGACTATTCTTTATGTCTTTGTTGGATATGATGATGACAAGTTTGGCTATAGGTTCTATAACCTAGAAAAGTGGAAGATTTTTATGAGTAGGGACATATTCTTCTATAAGCTTAAGGTGGCTACAGATCTACCTATTGTGTATCTTTCGGTAATAATCAGGTAGAACCTAATGGAGAGGAGGCATATAAATCACATCCTATGGATGATATAAAAAAAAAGGTCATTAACCATCATGAATGGGGGAAGTAACCCACTCAAGTGTTAGAAGATGTATAATTTCAAAGGTTAATTAGAGTGAAAAAAAACCTTTGACAAGATATAATAGTTTGGAATATCTCTTAGACACTAATGAGGGGGAGCTAGAGAATCTTCAAAAAGTACGGAAAAGAGGACTTAATGTGGAAGTAGAAGAAGATGTTTTATGGACCCAAACAGGCTTCAAAGAAGTGATATAAGAATGCTGATGACAAGTTGACAACAATGGCTGCCAAAAGTAAGCTTGAACTTTGTAGTAAGCTTGCCGAAATGACATTTGAGTGATATTTTGGGTGGAATATTTCTCCTCAGAAATAGGCTAAAAGGGGAGATTGTTGTAGGTCCAGCCTCATTTTATGGATGTTCGCTTAACTAATTCCACTAAATCTAAACTTCAAATATCTTAATTGCCTCATAGGATCAAAAGGAGTGTATATTATAAATCTTATCCTTATGAAGTTCTCAAGATAAGTTTAAAGGCAACAGTTGGATAAAACAAAAAGATTCAACAATAGAAGTGTTTTAGTGTTCAAATAACTTTGTTTAACTACAGTTTATTAAAGTTTAATTTCTAGAATTTGTTCAGAAGTAGGGGGTGGATGTAGTTAGTATAAGCCTTTGAAGAGAGCTTTGAAGAAAGCTAAAAAAGTTATATTAGTTGTAGTTATCTTATGTGATGTTCTTCAGTGTGAGAACTCAAATCCTTATCGTTTATTATTTAATTTAGGAAATTTTACAGTTGATTTGTCTCCTAATTTTACCTCCACATTGGACTATTTTTCATGTTAAAATCAAACATTTATAATTTTTTTGGCCATTTTATTATATGAGAAGTTTGTTATTGGTTGAGTGATCTCAGAGATCTTGTGAGCGTTATTGCTTAGAGCCTTAGCAAGTCGTATCAGATTCCAACTTATTGATGAGTTATCTTTCTTGTTTAATATCAAATTGATCATATTTGTTGTCCTTTGGTACGTTTCATGCTTAAGCTTTAAAATACTAACAAAAACATCTATGCCTTTTTATTTTTCCTTTTCAGTTTTGATAGCCTCCTGAATTTACTAATGACAAGGGACATAAGCAGGGTGAAATAGAGGGACTCACAATTTGATTCATGAAATCATCTTTGAAATTGGATCATTCAAATTCATGTGGACTAAAGTAAAGACAATGAGGAAAAGATAAAATTTAGTTGGAAGGACATCTATATAAAGGAGATCTTAGGCGATCTTGCTGACAACAGAGGGATGGAGATAATTTGAAGGCTTGTGAGAACGCAAAGATCCCCACTCTGTTGAGTAAACTTGATTAAGAAAGTTAAAGAGTTTATTGATGGATAACAGATTCCGAAATTAGTTTTAGATTTTGGGCTTGCTTTTGTACCGTGTCCGTCATAAACACGCATTGTTTTCTCCTGTACCCAAAGTCTTGTAAATCAATTACTTCTTACAATAACTGTCCTTCTCTTGGGACCCTGATTTCTGTAAGAATAATACAATTGTTACAATCCCTGTCTGAGATCCCACAAGTACGAAAATTCCAGTCTGCTAAACAGTTCCCACGCGCACTTAAGACAGTATACATAAAGGGTGAGTGCTTAGGTTGCAACATTGTAGCTTGAGACTTTGTCTCTTGTTGGAAGCGAGTCAAAAGTACTAGCTGATATAAATTATATTTTATCAAGATTTTCCCTATATTTTAAAGGGTTTAAGCTTTTCTATTGCAATTTTTAATAAGCTTATTGAATGGCTCTTTCCAAATTCGAATCATCCAGATCGCACGAGGAAGCGTCTCCTAATATGAGAATTCATTCACCAGATGAGAATTGATTGATTTTTTGGTGATTTGAATTGGTCCACGTTGAATTGAACAACAGGCTAGGATCTCTCAGACCCGCTGAATAGAGACATTCGATGAAGAAATTGTAAGTTGCAGCAGTTCCAAGTCATGCGCGACTGACCAGCTATCCGGATTTGACTGCCTTCCAATATATACCTAGCAGGTAACATTAACAAGAAGCAGTCTACATGTACTTTGAAAACGGAAAACTAAAAAATCGTTTTCATTTCTCATGAAATAAAAATCGATCAGAAACTATTAGGACATTTCATTTCAATTCAATCTAATAATACAATCTAATTTCAAGTAATGAAAAGTGAAATACTATAATATCTTATCTTTTGTAATATTTTGACCATACTTAAGATACTAAGGAAGAGTTAATCGTCCCGAATCTTGAGTATAAAGAAAAAAAATGTACATGTAATTCCTGAATTGACATCTTTTTAGTTTTTAGTAGCTATAAAATTTTCGTTTGTGTTTCTTAACATGAAGATCACTTTAGTTAAAAATCCAATTTATTTTGTCATTATGTTACTTAGTATGATATTTCATTAAAATTTAAGAGAAATTCATTTGCACATCTTAAACTAATTTTCTCAAAATATTGATGGTAAAAAAATATTTTATAAAACAATGATGTCTTCATAGATTAAAAGGAATAAAGTTTCGACGAATTTAAGGCAGAAATTACTGATTAGAAGCTATTTTTAAAAAACACACTCGTGTTTGGAAGGCACATGCTCATGTCAATGGTAGACACATTCGTGTACATGATCGCATAAACTTCTATAATCATGTGCAGGTTGAAAGTTGACACTTCAAGATCATACTTGCCTGTATGGAGTCAAATACATTCATGTAAGTGGTAAAAATGACCATTTTTGTTGGACAGCTAACTTATTGTAATAATGTATTTTTGCATCGTCAAGTTTTGAAATTTTTACATCATCGTGTCAAAAGCCTTATCTTTTGCAAAAAAAAAATAAGTTTGAGAGATTAAAATTGTATGAGACAAAAATACTCAATGAAATAAGAATTTTAGTTTCCAAATAGCATTCATCAACTACAGTTTTACCAATGTTTGATCTCTAAAATAGTTTGGAGTAGTATTGCTATATATATGTCAATTTGTACTCAATCCTAAAAGTTTCTGAAAGAAGTTTTAGAGAATACTTAAGAGAGCTTTATGGCTAGCTAAAGAGAGAGCTAGGGAGATCAGTTGTCGCTGTCTTATGAAGTTTTCTTGAGTAACAAAGCTTGAAAGCAATGTTTACGGTTTCCTACTATACTGGTCAGTATTGGTCGAAAGGTACCATATCAACCAGAAAATGGTATGAAATGTAACTAATGGGTACAGGCTGGTGATTTCTCCCGATTTGTATCTACCAAAAAATGGTATGAAACGTAACTAATGAGTACCGACTGGTGATTTGGCCAAGTACTGGCCATTAAAATACTAACCAAGTCATCTCTCTTCTTTTTCTCTCCTCTCCCAACTATTAGTGTCCCAACTACAAGTCTCTCCCTCTGTCATCGACCACCATCACACCTGCCTCGCGAGTGATCGTCTCCTATCAAATGTGTTATCTATTCACGCTTATTGCCCAACTGCCTCCACCTCTACTCCTCTACTCCTCATAGTTGTCGGCCACCACTCCCCCACACCTCTGGGCCTCTAGTATGATCAGTGTCATGTACCTCTAACTACAAATCAAATCAGATCTAGAATTTTGCAGATCCATATCAAATCTAGGGAGAAGGAGGCAAGGAGGTGTTTGCGTTTGGGTTTTAATTTGAATTGATGGTTTAGGGTTTTGAAAATTTAGCTTTCAACGAACTTTCTCTAATATGCTTTGAGAACTTTTACAGTTTCATCACTACTTAATGTTAGATTTTTAAGTTTTAATTGAACATCTTAGCTTTTTAAAAGGTTTTAGGCAACCAGGAGCTTACTTTCTATATTTTTTAACTTACTTTAAATTCCTGATACTAGTGTTTGGAAGAGTTGTTTGCATTGTAGTAATTTCGCTTTTCTCAGAGTTGTTTGCATTGTAGTAATTTCACTTTCTTAAGAAAAGCGAACGTCAGCTTGCTTTTGGATTCTTACCCAATGGACTTGGTGTTAGTGGTACTTATTTTAAGTTTCACAAAATATAAGCTTTCCTTTGCTTTGATTGGTGATTGTTTTCAATTTGACATGCATGGATGATAATAAAAATAAATAAATTTTTGTTAATGATAATAAAAATAAATACATGGATGTTATTTTAAAATTTTATTATTATGATTTTTAGAGTTAGGTTAATGTAAAATTATAAAGTATATTGTACAATATACTAATAGACTATTTTGCAAGTTTTAAAAAATTAAAGGACATTTCATAAATTTAAAAAATTATCTGAAACGATACCTAATATTGACTGGTACCTATACAGTACCGTACCAAAATCAAATCCAATACTAATACCAGTATAGTATTCATAACATTGTTTGAAAGCTTTATCATTTGTATCCTATTATTTGATTTAATGGATTTTATTGTCGGCTTGTTTCATAGGTTTTTAACTTTACGCTAAATGGTTTTTCACATTAAAATCATCTATTTCTTATCTTTTAGTCATCTTTATTGTGTGAATAGTTCGTTATTAGTTGATTGATCTTAAAGATCTTATGAGCATTATTGCTTAGAGCCCCAATAAGTAGTATCAAAGCCTTATATATGTAGAGTGGCAATAGCTTTATAATAAAGTTGACGTTGACCAACTACTTGATATGAAGACCTATGATGGAAGATCTCTTGTATTGTAAAGATCTCTATGATCCAATCGATATGAACAAAATTATAAAAATGATGTCCCATCTAAACTAGAGAAGATGAAGCAAAAGACATTGGAAACAATTAGATAGAATATTTATATCAGTATATTCAACCACATATGTTAAGAGATGGACCCTTTGGAGCTATGGAAGAAGTTAAAGGCTCTTTATGAGAGGAAGAGCACTCACAACATGGACTTCTTGATTAAAAGGCTTGTAAACCTCAAGTTAAAGGCTAGGAAACTAGTGTGGGAGTATCTCAACAATTTTTTAGGGCATCATTAACAAGTTGACTATTATGAAGATTATTCTCGATAATGAATTACAAGCTTTGTTCCTATTATGTTATTTATAAATAGTTGAGAAACTTTGGTTATAATATCAATAACTCTGTTCTAAATGGTATATTTTCTTTAGATGTGATCGAAGAGGGAATATTCAATGAAGAGATTATAAGGAAGGATATTGATGTTGACAGTGTACAGGCTCTTATGGTAGAAAATAAAGGAAGAAGCAATAATAATAGGTCCTAAAAAGCAAGGCAAGTTGAAGTTAAGAGATGGAAAGAGGACCAGAACGTGTCACTACTACACCAAACCTGATCACATAAAGAAGTTATGTTATAAGTGAAAGTGAGACCAGAAGACGTAAGACAACTAGAATGATGGAGATGACAACAACAATACAGTAGCAACATCAAGCACAGATGATGAAATGTTGTTGAATTGTGCTACCAGTAAGTGTCTCCATATTAGTTACTCAGATTTTGAGTGGCATGTTGATATAGGAGCATACCATTGTGTTCCAAAGAGGGAGTGCTTCACCAACTATAGGAGTGGTGATTTGGAAGTGTGAAGATGTGCAATTAAAGCTCTATTAATATCAACATGACTGATGTTCAAGTTTAGACTGACGTTGGGTCTATGTTGCCTTTGAAAGGTGTTTTATATATTTCAGACTTATGCCTCAATTTATTGTTTGTGAATGTGCTTGACCAAGAAGGATATAGGCACACTTTTAGAGATAGCAAGTGGAAGTTATCTAAAGGAAAATTAACAATGACTCGTGGTAGAATGTGTTATACCCTAGCCAACACTTGAAGGTGTGTGCTAGAGAACTACTTGTCACTGAAAGAAATAATTCTCCATATTTATGGCACCAGATTTTGGGATACATTAGCAATAAGGGAATCAAGTTGCTAGCTAGAAAATCACTTATTCTTATAAAGAATATGCTTTCTTGTAACCTCTGTGATTATTGTATGGTTGGAAAGCAACATCGTGTTTTATTTAATAAAATATCTACAACAAATAAATCTAGTGCATTCCAACATGTTTGATCCTATGGAAGTGGAGTCCTTAGGAGGTAACAATTATTTTATTACATTTATAGATGATGCCACATGGAAGACTTAGGACTTCATGCTAAAAATAAAAATCAGGTAAATGAGATCTTTTGAAAATATCATAAAAAAGGAGACAAAGTGAAAACTGAAATGTCTCTAAATCCAATAAAGGTGAGTATACCTCTAAAAAATTTGAAGATTATTGTGCAAGAAATGGCATAAGAAATGACATAAGAAATGAGGAGATGGAACCTGGTACCCATAACACTATGGTATTATTTAAAGGATGAATAGAACCATTGTGAAGAAGGTTCGATATATGTTTCGAGTGGACAAACTACCAAAGTTCCTTTGGTGATGTAGTCTAAATTGTTGTATACTTGATTGATAGAACCCCTTCTATCCCATTGGAACTTGACATTTCCAGGAGAGTATGAAAAGAAAAGGATCCAACTTATACACATCTAAAGGCGTTTGGATGCAAGGCTCTCAAACACTAGCCAAAGGTGCAGAGATCAAAACTAGATTCAAAGATTGCTACTTATGTTTATTGGATATGGTGACGAGCAGATTAGCCATAGGCTCTATAACTCCAAAAAAACAAAAGGGATGTAAAAAGCAGAGACATAGATTTCTATGAGTATGAGATGAGTGCAAATTTAATCAAAGAAGACAAGACTACTTCCAGTAGTTTGTCATTCAGTACTACAAATATTATCCATGTTCCTAATTTCGTTAATCAACCTACAAATGAAGACAGCGAACATGAGCCAACTCAGGATGACAATGATCAGAGGCAACTTGATAGTGACGAGTCACATAGGACACGTCTTATAGATGATATAGAATATATCCAGCAGCATTATGAGTAGAGGAGTAGCCTAATTAAGTGTTGGAAGATGTCCAATTTCGAAGGTCAATGAGAGTGAAGAGACCTTCAGGCTTCAACCAATCTTCTAAAATTTGTACCACATCGGTTGGAACATATCATATCGGCCAAAAAATTGTATGAAACTCATAGATTTGGTATCATCCATCGGTACCAAAGATTTTTCCTTATACCTATCGGTATCATCCGGTATTTAAAATATTGACTAAATATCGGCCAATACTTTAAAATTTAAAATATTCAGGGACCTGTTTGTAAAAAAAATTAAACAACCATAACCTTCCTCCTACCGTCGATGTCTTCTGTCTCTCTCCCTGTAGCACCCCACTCCTGTAAGACCCGAACCCGACATCGATGGTGATATCCGAGCCCGTGTCCTGCGAGGGTGGCATGCTAAAACACTCAATCATTCAAAAGTCCACATAAATTTTTGTTTGAATTCAATAACACAAAATGCAAAAATCGATACTCAATTTGGGTCCACATTCCTCATAAACATTTTCAATTAACGCAAAACCATCGATAAAAATTTTAGTAGCCATTAGGATCCTTTCACAGTTACAAAATACACAAGTCATTTCGGAATACCAATTTATACAAAAAGTTGCGGAGAATGCAATTCAATACAAAAATGGGAAAAATGCAATGCAGACTCGAACAAATCCCAACCTTTATCCTTCACTTGAATGCTGTACGTATACTCCCATTGGCCTAACGGGGTATTCTTCTTATCCTGAAAAATATATGTAAATTTTAGGTGAGTTTTGCGAACTCAATGAGAGACTATCATCGATGGCTCACCCAATCACATAAACCATAATTCACATAACACA
>JANZLD010000003.1:22530993-22542653 GCA_026413575.1 Erythroxylum carthagenense | reverse complement strand
AGATACTGTTTTAAGTGCTGGAAAGCTCTTTCGCACTCCTCCGGCCACTGAAACTGAGTTACATCTGCTTTCCTTAGAATTTTGAAGAACGGGAGGCACTTGTCCCCCAATCTGGAAACGAATCTGCTCAGGGAGACTATCCGACCAGTCAATATTTGCAATTCTTTCAAACATCGTGGCGAGGGCATTTGGATGATGGCTTCGATGTTCTCTGGATTAGCTTCAATTCCCCGTTGAGTACTGAGGCCAACAAAACCCTTTGGTCAGGGGTTCGAATCGCAACCTCACCCTGGCAGACCAAAGGGCACAATATTAATTCGTCTTGGGCCGAACTCTGAACTGCAATCACGTAAGCCGGTTAACCCACCTAAACCAATACTTATTGTATTGGTCAGCATTTGTTAAGACAACGAAGTTTTGAGAAATATTAAGTAAAATTTATAAGTTAAAAAAGTTTTAAATTATTAAATTAAAAATATTTGTAAGCTTAAATCAAACACAAAATATTTTAAAAATAATTATTATGTCTAAAAATATTTCTATATTAATTTTAATAAGTGAGATTATAAGTTTTAGTTTAATAAAATTTTAAAACTATTTTATAATTTTAAAAAATTATTTGAATCAATATGACATTAATTGATATCAATAATATACAACATCAATACTAAAATTGATACAATATTCGCAAGATTAAAAGATGATCTTCACGGTAAACAAATTAAATTTCAATTTTTTTATTAATTTAGAATAGGTAAAGAATATAAATTGTAAAAATAGGAAAAAATTTAATTAAGCATAAGTAGATAAATAATCAAAATGTAAAAAATTAATTCTTTTTGAGTTTAAATGGCAAAGAGAGTATTAAATATATCTTATTAAGATTAATAATTTTAAGTCGATGCAAGAATCTTTCGAAGAACCTTTTTGTTTACAAAGTACAAACCATACGGCTAGAAAAAAGGGGATAAATTCTTAAGTAATAATTAATACAAAAGAAATAGAAACCAAGCATCAGGGTGTAACTCGATGATCGGAATATTGGAAGGATCTTCCTTCTTATGAGATTTTAGATCTGCAGAGGAAAAGAGTTTGTATATATTTCAATTTTAATGTGTTCAAAAATTTTATAAAACCTTAATTTTAGTGTAAAATTTAAATTTTGAAAATTTAAATTATTAATATAATAAATATTTTCCAAGGTTTCTGTGAGTATTGTAATATAATTAAAAATAAACAACTGCAATTAGTGAAACATGATAAATAGAAAAAAAATTAACAAAAGTGAATAAATTTGAGTTTCAAATTATCAAATTTATTTTTATAAATTTTATATATTATCATGGTAATTTTGAAAAGAATACTTTTTATTACAAAATAATTAAAAACTAGTTATATAATAAAATAATCAATAGTTATGTTACTCATTTAAGTGATCACCCTGAAAATTGAGGGTGTCAAGAGAAATTCTCGTAAAATTGGTACCTTTCTTATCGATGATATAGGTGAGATTGGAAAAACTTAGAAAGCAAAATTATAAGCTACCAGGATATTAAAGAGACAATTTGATTTTAGCAAAAAGGAAAGTACAAGTTACAGAGAAAATTTGAGATAATAAAGATGAATACACAATGTCAAAAAAATTATAAAATAATATCAAAGTGTTTTTTAGAGTAGTATAATTATTTTCCTGTGTGTGTTTAGATATCTGGAGGTTATCGTGTGACGTGTATTATGTTGTAATGAGAGTGAATTTATATAATCATCTTAATTTCAATTACCTTAAACATTTTTCTGTAAATACTCAACTTTTAACCCATTTCTCACGTTCTAGCTAAATTGCCTACCATTATTCTCTTAACTTTAACAACCTCAAGCATTTTCCTATAATTGCTCAACTTACAGCTCACTCCTCACATTCTAGCTAACTGCCTACCACACATTATTCTCCTAACTTCAACAACCTTAAGCAACCTTAAGCAGTTTTCTTATAATTGCTTGACTTCCAGCCCATTTCCCACTTTGATCATGCCCTTAATAACTCCCTACATGCATTATTATGTTTAAAGCATATGTTAATTATATATCAATTCTCTGAACTTCTTAAATCTCGAACTTCTCAGTTGATTCCCATGTCCACGAATTCTTTGGACAAATGACTTGTAGGACTTATACTATTTTGACTTTTTTACTTATGGGTCAAAATAGGCCGAATTCCTTTTAAGTTATCAATAATTTCCCCTCACATATGTTTGGTTAAGCAAACCAAACACATGGTATTAAAGACCTTCAAAACTTCCAAAGTTATCGATCTTTGTAGGAGTAGATTTCAAATCTTTAAATTGACCTTAATCTTCTATTAGGAATTATTCCTCCTTAAAAACCAGCTTGGCAGTAGTTGTTTAGAATTCTCCATAGTATTCTACATTTATAATTTGACTTATGCAGTTATCGCAATTTCTCTTTGTAAGAGTCTATTCATCAGGTTCGTCTTGACATCTAATAAAATTAGTATATCAAACTCCGTAGCATTGATAGTTTCAATCAGTGGGAATGGATCTTCATCTATCAACATGAATTTGTCAACTTTAGCAAATAATAAAATTCCTTTGTTGATTCAATCTTGGATAACATCTTTAAACCCCTAACAACAATTCGTTGGGTGACTCCATGTATTATGGCATTTACAGTAGCCTCTCCCTCCAATTTCTTTCTTTATGAGAATTCACTGCTCTGATGGCAAGGTAATACTTTATTATAATAAAAAATCAAGGATTTTTTGTTATGTTTTTGGAGGTGACGAAGGTTTATTCAATCTACGTCCATATATTATAGCATTTACAATAGTTTGTCCCTCTGATTTTTTTTCGTTTATGGGAATTTTATGCTTTGACGTTAAGATAATAAAATTTTCTTGTAACAAAATATCATGGATTTCTTCTGATGTAGAGATGTCGAAGATGTATTAAATCTGAGTAGATGGAGCTTGCATTTTCATTTTAACTTCAACAGATTTACTCTATAGAGAGAAGTAAACACAAGTTTCAGAAATGTTAATCTCAACTTCAACTTAATCATATAGATTTGTCTCTATAATATAAGTACTTTTTCTAGTGTCTTTCTTCCTTAAGAAGTTCTTCGTATTCAAACATATTTGCCACTAATTCAAAGAAATCACAAAATTTCATAACTTAGAATTTGTTTTGCAATTCAATATTGAGAACCTTTTAAACTAACTTCATATATTTGGTCTCTAAGAGTACAATCCGACATCAACTTCTCATCTTCTTGAATTGGGTAATCAACTTGTCATCATTCTCACCAATTTTTTTTAGCAACTTTAAACAACTCAACTATATCAAGTCTAGATTCAATCCAAAAATTTTGAGTGTAAAACAATGTTTTTATTTTAGCCCATGAAAGGACATAATTGCTAGGTAACAAAGTATATCAAGAGAAAGTTGTGCCTATTAATGTGTTTGGGGACAAACTAAGCTTAAAGTTAGTGAAAATTTCATAATTGGCCAATTCTCTACAATAAATGGTAAATTTAGCATTGTGTTAAATGACTAATTGGCCATCTTCACCACAAAACAAATTAAAATCAAGAAATATATAGCCATGGGGTAAGAATTCTCGTGGTCAATATACTCTGAATAAGTTTTATGGAAATTTGAGCGGCTAAGTTGTATCAAACTAGGCTCGTACAATTCCTAAACAGTTTCTTTGACAGTTTCAATATCAACCTATAGTCTCATTTATAGAGGGATAATAATAAGATTATAGTTTATAACTATAATCTAAACCTTATCATGTCCATTAGCTTCAGCTTCTTCACCAATTCCTTGCATGCCAAAAGTTTGTGGCTTGACCATATGTTAAACATTTTGGGATTAATGTGAAGAGGTGTCATAAGAACATCCTCTTTTTTATAAGGAGGAACATATCTTTCCTCTACAAAAGAAGCAACTAAAAGGCGACTATATTTGCCAACTTCCACCTCATTTGAAGCAGAATACCCCCCGAGTCCTTCAAAGATATGTTCTGATAAAATAGGAGAATTCTACCTAGCTATCTATACCAAAACGACAAAAAGTTTGTTAACCTTATCTATCAGTATTTTGATTGTCTCACCATAAAAGTCGAGTTGGATTTTAATTTTAGATTTTCGTTTGTACAAATAATATCACTTCATATTGATGGTTGCGACAATCTTAGGTTCTCCCCTGTTAGAGAGTTAAATGAAGGTGAGGTTGCTTTCTCAAGTTCTCAAGCATTTTAGACACAAAACCTTCATTTCCCACTACCATTAGGACTTCTTCCTCCAAGGCTAAAGGCATAGGGATTTCTTTTCCATTCCTTATATACGACATCATGTCTTATTGGGCATGCCAAATTATTGGTCTATTAGACAGTCAACTTGGAATTTGAGCATGTTAAGTAGAAATTCTCCCAAAATTTGCACCTGACTTCTTTTTAGTGATATAAGTGAGTTTCAAAAAACTTAAAAAGCAAAATTCTAAGCTACCAAGATACTAAAGAGACAATTTGATTAGGGCGAAAAAAAAAGTTCAAGCTAAAAAGAAAATTTGAGATAATTAGTATGGATACATAATGTAAAGAAAGTTGAAAAATAAGAGCGAAGTGTTTTTAGGAGTAGTATGATTTTTCTTTTAGTATGTTTATATGTTTGGAGGTTGTCATATGATGTATCATGTGTTGCGAGCTTGGTAAATTTATAGAATTCTTGTTTCAATTGTTTTAAATAGTTTTCCTATAACTACTCAACTTTCAAACCCACTTCTCATGTTCTAACTAATTACCATTATTCTCTTAACTTTAACAACCTTAAGTAGTTTTCTGTAACTGCTTAACTTTTAGCCCACCTCCCATAATCTAGCTAATTACCTACCACTATTTTTTTTAAAGCATATGTCAGTTATGTATCAATTATTTGAATTTCTTAAGTCATGGACTTCTGAGTTGATTTCCATGTCCACAAATTCTCTAACCAAATAACTTCTAAGATTTCTAATATTTGACATTTTCACTTTTGGGCCAAATGAGCTTAATACTTTTTAGACTATTAAGAGGTTAAATGATTGATTAAATTATATTTTTAAATTATGATATATCTAATGTCATAGATAATATGTTTAATACTTTTAAAATATGAAAATTCATAAAGGAGTTTTAACATTTCTATATATTTTTATTAAAGTTACTGTTAATTATTCATTCTTGTTCCTGTGTGATTGGATCCATCATTTCATATGTCCAATTTTTGTTTACTTGACCCTCTATTTTCTATGTCTTGAGGTGACATAACCTTGCTGGAAAAAGAAAATTTAATATGTTTGGAACCAATAATTGCGTTTATAAATCATATATATAGTTGATTTGTTGATGGTTATTAGCTTTCACCAATATCCAATTTAAAACGTACTCATCTTATTTCCTTTTTAGGAATGAAATTAAATGATTTCAACTTTAGGATATGCCTTTTCTATTTTGAGCTTTATCTTCAATATTTTCAGTAAACCGAAATGTTGACAATTTAATATAGAATTAACAAAAGAATTCTAAGTTTAAGTTATAATGGTATGTGACACTCAAATAAGAGAAACGATGGAATTCATAAATGGTGAAAAATGGAGTATACTTAAATTGAAAAATTAAGTATAATATTAAGTTCAAATTCAATTGTCTCTATTATTCTTATAGGAAAATTATATTGGAATTTTTATAGTTTATTTTTATTTTAGTGTTTTATCTTTAGAACTATTATTTATTGTCCCAAAGTTATAAATTTTTAGTACCCATATCTCCTAACCTCATTGTTTGTTAGAAAATTTAATAATGGGTCGTGAAGCGATGCCATGTTGCTTATGTTATGTAACATAAACAAGACATATAATGCGTCACTTAATACTTAGACACTATTTTGTCATTTTCTAAGGAAGAATGATGTCAAAAATTATAACTGGTAAAAAAATATAATATTAAAAGAGCCAATGATGTTTTTAAAAATTAGGGACTAAAATGAAAAAAAGTTTCAAACCACAAAATGTCCAATGTAATTAATCATATTATTATTATTATTTATTTACTAAAACTTCTCTTGATGGCAGATATTACAAATTACTATTAAAAATCTTATGACCTATTAGTATTAAAGTTCTATAAGACTTATAACTTAGAAACTTTATTAGTTAGAATTTTCTATTTGTACTTAGCTTCTTAATGATATTTATAAATAGTGCTTTTAATGAAGCGATTAGAGATATCTTAAATGATTAGTAATTGAAATACTCTTAAAGTTTGGTTTTTTGTTTAATTCATATTACATGTAGTGAGTTACAATTTTATCTTGCATCTTGGTATTAGAGCTAAATTTTGATACCTTTAGTATTTAGGTTTTGAAATAAATTTTATTATATGTCCATCTTTGAGGATTGAAATTTAATTTCTTAAGTTTCTAACTTCTAAATTTTGTATATAAAAAAAAAGAAAAAGAGTAGTTTGAAACTAGAATAAGAAGAGGCAAACCATCGTTGTCTCTAACAATTCATCACCTACCTCCTCTTGCAACTTATCTCCTTTCAACTTGTTTTTAGTATTGAGGAGATATGGAAAGAGAGGACTTTGAGAATTTTCAAAGGTAGAACATGTTTAAATCTAGAAGTGATGAATTCTCTAATCATGAGGATTAGAGAATTGATTTTTCTCTTAAAAAGAACTACCTAATTGTATTGAGCATGGAATCTGGGTTAAATACAAAACCCTAAAACATGCAATACCAAATTGAAAGAGAAAAATGGATTAATCAGTTACTTGAAGGAAGATACACTCCCAAAGTTGTTGTGTTTAAGACATTTCATTGGAAGACTAGAAGCATCATCTCATCGATTGCGAAATAAAGGTTGTGCAAGAAAGATAGAAGAGGTGAAAGTCAAACAAATAACAAAGATGTAGATAATGGCATGTTTGCTTAACATAAGGATTGTGAAGAAGAAGATGCGTGCCTTTAGACATAGACTTCACACTTGGCCAATTCCACTAGTGAGGGATAGAAGGAATCTCTCGATGTTTCTGCGCTAAATAGGAAGATCAATGATCAAAAAGAAGAAGAAGAACCATGATTCAAGACAGGAATCCTTACCTTAGTCGAAAGGCACGAAGATGAAGAACACACTCAATGGCAATACCCTAATTCTGAAGCTTTTGAAGTCCCCTTTAGATGAGAGGGATTTCTTGACCTTCTATAGGCAAACCCAATGTTGCGAATACCGTACCGATCTTGGTATTGGATTAGGTTCTAGTATAGTATTGTGCCAATACCAGTCAATATCGAGTACCATTTCGGATAATTTTTAAATTCATGAAATAGTCCCTGAATTTTTTTTAAAATTACAAAATAGTTCATTGTTATATTATACAGTTGTAATGTATAATTTACAAGTTTACATCAATAATGTCTCTAAAAATCATAATATTAAATAATAGCCACAATTAATATGAAATAATAATACTTTTTAGATATTTCACATATAAATAATAACCACAATTAAAATGAAAAAAGATAATCATCGTCATACAAATATAAAATTAAGAACAATACAAAGTATTAAAAATATTACAATGTTATCATATAATAAATAACAATTATATCAAAACATACAATAAAAAGAACAAATGATATCTTTGACTCTCAAACTGTTATAATTTATGACAAGAATTCGTGATAAGGAAATAACCAAGTAAATGTAAAATCTGAAGAAAAAAAATTTACAATTACATTATATATATAGAATTTATCATATACATCAAATACAAGTCAAATTAAAAAAATGAGGAAAAACAAAAACTTAAAACTTCATTCAAATGTCTATGGGAGGATACTTGTTATAATTGCAATGATGATTGCAAGATACAGTGTGTACAAAGAAGGCATATATTTAATCATAATTAGAATGTGTTGCTCAATGCATATAACATAAACTTTTTTGTAAACTTATAATTTTATTAGGCAACAAACCGAGTCGATTCTACTCGCGCTTTACTAAAAAATTTTTAGATTTTTTCTTTTTTATTAAGTTTAAGTCTATTATTTTAAATGGCTTAAACTTTATAACTTAATTGTAAGATTTATTATATTAAATATTTTAATCTCTTACAAATAAAGATGTAATTATCTTATTAACATAAAATAAGATATATATTTGAATATGTAACATTATTTAGCATGCCAATTTTTTTAAAAAAATTATGTCAACTGACTCAACTCTAAATTACTAACCTTAATGTTTGTCCCAAACATATTGTATGATAAAAAAATTGTCAAAAAAACTTAATGTTGACTGAATTAAACCGGTAATCTTTCAATGGAAGAAAGTAAACAACTTCAATGAATCAATTTCCATTTTTCAGTTCTATTCGACAGTCCAGACAACAAGCGATGTAACAACAAACTCACAAATTCCATTCACAATTCATAAAATACACCAACTATGTAAAACTTAGTCCTCTAACTATGTAAAACTTAATAGGCCATATCAGCCAGTATTAAGCCAAAAGTATTGGTATTGACCGATATTTATTCCTGATACTGAACCCCTCTTTCTCGTACAATTTTGTAGCCAGTATGATACATACCGCCCAATACTACTGATACGAAACGAAAAACATAACACTAGGCAAACTACGATGGTTAACGCTTTTGTCTATTTCTACCCTTACTACGCTTTCGTTTTAAGTATTAGCTTGTATTAACGATCATCACAGTATCGTTTGGTTGTCCCTTGATTTTTATAACGTTGTCGTTTAGCTCATCTTGGATATAGGAGAGGCTTCTTGAACTTATATGCTTATATTTCATATTATTTTCAATAAATTTAATTTTGCAAAAAATCGCTGCTTTTGCTACTTAACTCAATCGCGCAATCATCGGTTTGAGTGGCATGTCACTTTTTGTCATTGCTTGCCAGCTCTTGACCAATTTTCCAATAAAATATTCGTCAAATTATTGGTTGCTCTGCTGGGTAACTAAGTTCGTCGTCTATGATATCACCTAGCTCGTCACTTGTCACCTAACCTGTAACTAGTCACCCTCATCAGTCGCTTGCCAGTGACTATGTGTCTTTTGTGCTATTGCCTTCTATCACCAGTTGCCTGTGGCTTTTGTTTGTCATTAGCACTCTAGGCTCTCTAATCTTATAATTAAATGAGTGTTCTAGCAATTTTTGCTTTAATCAGTAGAAGTTTTCCTAAGATCCAGGTAAATTTTCTTTTACTTTAAAACATTGTTTAATATTTATTAATTTAGGTGAATTTTATTTGATAAAGCATAAAGATATTTTTCTTTGCATTTTTAGGTGACTAGTGACAATTAGACACATAATAATATTGAATCTTGTGGATTTAATTTATGCTTGTTGAATTAGGAGTAGGGAGTAGGGAGTAGAATTGACAAGTTAGACCATCGCAAAGGGGTCACGACTCCTAAATTCAACGGTATTATATACGGTAATGTATTTTATAATTGGTTAGTTTCTATTACGGAATATTCTGATCGGTATGAGATGATTGATAGTGAACATGTTCAATTTGCCAAAATGAAACTAACCAAAACTGCTCAAATGTGTTAAAAGATATAGTTATTTAAGTGCACTACCGACCACTCATTAGGAGGACATGAAATTTTTTACGTTAATACTTATCCCAAATTATCATAATAATATAAATTTGATACAATAAATATTTTTATTTTTGTTAATAATATTTTCGCATATTTCTTATAAATTAAGATAAGACTGATCGTTTAACTCTCTTATAAATGTAAAATTAACAAAAATAAAAAATGCAATTATAATAAATGAATTTAATTACAAATGTTATCTTTACATATTTCAAAAATTATAATAATTTTCCATATGTATAGACTAAAAAGTATATAGATCGTAGATATGAAGTATATATAATTAAAATATTTATTAAATATATTTAAATTATGTTAAACTAATATATTTAGATATATAGTCTATAATCACTTTATATAAGTCTAATTACATAAAAATTTATTTAATAAATTCTTATTTATTTCTTTACTATTTATTAAATAAATTGTAGAGAATTTTATTATGTTTCCTTTTACAAAGAAGTACTAAAGTTCTATGCAGTACTTCTTTGCTCAGTATCGACTAGTAGGGTATGGTATTCAAACCTGTGATTGGTTTAATCAGTCTAAATTGGAAGTTTCTGTCATTGAGTTTAGAACAAGTAATTATTTGTCATAAGTGTCACTAATAATGTTATATTATATCTAAACTAGAGTTAGAAATAAAATGAGTTTGTTTAAATATTAAGGAAAATAAAATTGTTTAACTCGTTAGAATATTCTGGTGATAAAGAAGACCTTAGTTCATGTCTTAATAAGGGCAATTGTATTGGTATACTCATATCTACTATAGAAAATGACATTATTCCCACTATCATTAAAAAGTGGGTAAGCAATTAATAAATTTAAGTAGCTTACTTAATATGGTTTATAAAACTGATGTTAATTTGTTAAAATTGAAAATAGAACTACGTTGACATTTATTTAGGAGTAGCATGGGTTTTATAAGACCACTTTACCTATCGCTTGAAGATGTCTAGTTTATATTCATATAAGGATTATAAATAGATGTTACTAATACTCTTAGGTTTCCCTTGACTTTATGACCTTAATGTCACTAACTTTAATATAGATACCATTTATTCATCTAGGCAGAACAGAAAGAATATTATTTTTAAAATCGCCAAGGCCTAAAAAATAAAGGTAAACCTGACATATCTCAAATTTACATATTTTGAAATATAAAGAGTTTGAGAGAGAGGAAATTGAAACAAGTATATGTTTGACATTAATAGCAAGAGAGGGGTCATTTAAGTATTTGTTTGTTGATGTTGCTTTTTAGGGAAAAATTTTACTTGTTGATTTTATTGATGTTACCTAATGGTTTTCCTAGTCAATTGTCACCTATAAAGGATATACAACATGTAATTTGTTTAGTTCAGGGTCATAACTGCCTAATATTTTATATTGTAGGATGACCCTAAAAGAGAGACGAGTTAAGTAGGCAAGAAGAGGGACTTTTAGAGAAAGGTTTAGAGAAACTATGTGATACCTACTTTATTAAACCTAAGAAAGATGGGTTATGGAGAATGTATGTATAGTAGGCCCATTAATAAGCTCATAGTCGAGTATCAGTCTCTTATTTCTCTCCTTAAGGACATGTTATATCTTTTAATTAGTTCTACTCAGTTTTCGAAGATAAATCTTTAAGGACATTTTATATTTTTTTAATTGGTTCTACCCTATTTTTGAACATAAATATGTTATGGTTGTCACCAAATTTGCATTAAGGCAACATATGAATGAAAAATTGCATTTAAGAATAAAAAAAGTTTGTTTGAATGCCTACTCATGCCTTTTGGTTTGTTCGAGGTTCTTATTACCTTTATGAGATTCATAGCCCATATTGTCTAATCGTTCCTTGGTAATTTTATGGCAAGTCTAAAGATGAGCATCTAGTTCATCTTTGTTGGACCAATGATGGTTGACAAATTAAATCCCACTTGTGTTTTGATAATAATAAAATGTATAGAATTGGTTAAGA
>JANZLD010000003.1:22507166-22517176 GCA_026413575.1 Erythroxylum carthagenense | reverse complement strand
GTGTTATCTGTTTGTGAATCTGTGACTTCCGTGTCTCTGATGTGATAAATTGTGATACTTGAATGGATTGTGATACAATTACTGCCTAATTGTGACATGCGGATGAATTGTGATACAATTACTATTAAATTGGGATATATGCATTTCATACATGAATACATGATCAGATAATGACAGTTGTGACCTAAGCAGTCGCCGAGAGCTAAAAGCTCAACGTATTGGGCCTTGAGCCGACACTGATTCAGAGTCACAGGCTCATCGATTAATGTGCCCATATTGGGATAGTTCAGAGCTTCAGGCTCACCGATTAATGCGCCCATATTGGGACAGTTTAGGCGCTCGGTCACAACATCGTAATAAATTAGAAAGGGTCACATGCGCATTACATATGCATTGGATTGCACTTCTTTGAACGAATGAAGGGCTAACTGTCTTGTGATTCTGTGGTATTTCTGAATGTGAATTGGGAAACAACTGTCTTATGTTTGAATGTTTTACGAATTTAATTGGTTATGGATGTTTAAGCGAATGAAATGTGGCACATTGTCGATGTTCCAGTGCGATTGTGCAATGTGCTTAACTATGTAATAATGTGAAAATATATGATAGGTGAATTGATGTGTTACATGAATTGGGTGAACCATCGATGATAGTTTCTCATTGAATTCGCAAAACTCACCTAAAATTTGCAATTATTTTTCAGGACTCAGAAGAATACCCCGTTAGGCAACGGACGTATGACATCTGCTGGTTAATGAAGTTGAGAAGTGGTCAGGATCAGTTCGCGTCTGCATTAGTGTGTTTTATTTTCTGAATTTTTGTATTAATGATTAAGTCAATTTGTAAGAGCAACAGACTGAAATAAATTGTATTTATGAAAAGGGTCCCGAGGCCATTGAATTGTTTATGTAAATTATTTTCCGCATAAATTATAATGTGTGTGTGTGTGTGTGTGTGTGTTAAAAAAATTGTACTGAGTGATGTAGCATGCCACCCTCGCGGGGCACGGACTTGGATATCACCATTTATGTCGGGTTCGGGTCATGCGGGAGTGAGGTGTTACACAAATAAGAAAGCAATTGAGATTTTAAAGGTGCTCTAAACAACAACGATGGCTTCTTCTAAATGACGACAATGAGTCTAAATGATCATAATGATTTATTTTTCAAACAATGACGATGGGTCTTTTGTTTGAAAGATGAAATGTGAAAATTAGGGTTAAAAGGTGTGAGTTATTTTTGGAATAAATTTGGTGGTTTATAAATCATGAGTTATGGGTTAGCCATGTGGGTATCTACGTTTCTATAAATGTTCTATGAGGATGTCCAAATATTAAAGAAATTAGTTCTGTTAGCCACACCAGCAATAAACTCACATAATGAACTATTAAACTATATTGTAAAGGTTTTGAAAAATTAGTGACTTAATTAAAAAAATTTACAAGTTTAACACTAAAGTGAAAAGATCTCAAAAGGTTAACACTAAAGTGAAAAAATCTCAAAAGGTTTGGCATTGATGAATATATTATCCTTTATTATTAGAAGTCTTATAAACCATTAATATTAAACTTCTATTAGATTTGTAAATTAGAAGTCTTATTAGTTATAATTTTCTATTTATATTTAGTTTTTCATTGGTGTATATAATAGTGCCTTTTATAAAGTTATTAAGCATTTTATGATTATTAGTCATTGAAATCCTTTTAAATTTTTAGTTTTATTCAATTCTTTATACATTATCAATAAATTTGATCAAATCCATTTTTTTATCAATACAAAATTAAAGGTTATTTCACTATTACATTATTGGAAATAATATACTTGAAAAATTTTTCTTAATCTTTTAAGTGAATTTAAGAGCATGTCTTGTTTCATTTATACTCCTAAAAGTATATGAAAAAGTTTGTTGTCGTAATACTTTAATAACATTATTTAAAACATAAAATTTTCAATCAAGTAACTAAATAAAGTTATGATGAAAAATTGAAGGCTATATGAAATACAACTATTATCAAAATTTTCGTATTTATAATTATATGGTTTAAAATTTATCAATTTTTCTAAATTCATGGAATTTAAATATTATCATACCAATTTAAGTTTAAATATATGAAAAGGATCAAATAAAATGTATTAATTTTTAGTATATTTTATCCAAAACAATTCGTCCCAACTCCCAATGAAGAAAGGATAAAATTCAAAGCCCTCCAAGAAACTTCAATGCCTGAAAGCTAGTAATTTGACATTGGACCACTGCCGACCTATGGCCTTTCCCCTTAGAACTTGGGACGTGCCTATTGGCAAAGCCTGTTGAAGAATGAAGATGCCAATCCCCAACAATAATTAAACTGTAATAAGAAAGACATAAAATGCATAGAATAACCATCACTTTCAACAACCAAGTCAGTCGTAACAGAAACAGAATAATAGACATACAAAATATTTTTAAGCCACTGAACAGCGAATACAGTGCAAAAGTTGGTGGAGCAGGAGCAGTTGGTCCACCACCGGAATCATGACTTGTTAAAAATTGCTCATGTCATCAATCGTTGGTCCAACCAAGTGGGTAAAAATCTCAAAAGATGCTTACTTACTGCCCTCCTGATTTATGCATTCCTTTAGTTCATAAACTCCCCAAATGTACAAGATGCAGAAACTATCTTGCCATTTTAATATTTTTAACTTAGTACTTGACTACATTAACAAAAATTAGGTAGCATAAGAATATGAGTTGGTTTAGGTGGGTTCTATTCTTTTAACTCTTCTCAATCTAATAATGCAAAAGCCCTTCATCACACTTAACCTTTATGCAAAGAAAAAGGAGTCACCGAATAATGCTGTATGGCGTCAATGTGAGGCCACCAGGCCAATGGCCTGTCGACACTTGGGCATTCAGTACAAGCTATTTCATCACAGTCAATGTTCTTTCACTCCTTGGTTTGTGTACTTGCTTTTGATTTTTGGTTTCAAATCTTTGATCTTTGCTTTTTCCTACGTCATCCATCTTATTCTCTCTTTCACATCCTAACGACCGAAAATTTGGGCAATCATTTTGAAAAGAAAACTCTATTTGGTAAACATCTTTTCCTCTCATATTCCTGCCACTTGCCATGGAGCATGGAATGCAATGCAAAGGGACTTGAATTCTATAATTATTCATTAACCCAACTCAACACCAATTATTAAAAAAAAAAGACTTTTACTAAATCACCCTTTTTTAGGCAAGGCTAAAGGCCTTGTGTTCGTGATTCTCTAATTAGATTAGAGTTGTTCAAATTTCCAAGAAGCGACCAAAATACCCTATGGAATTCCTACCGGAAGTAGTAGTAGCGTAGTGGGTATTGGCTGAAGGACCAGTGCATTAAATTACACATTAGCGTAAGTAAAGAAATGATAGATTAGGGGAATATTCAGTTTTCCCAATGCGACAAAAATACTCATAGGGGTTAGAGAGCAAGTCTAGGCATCATTTGCCCCTCTCCTTTTGTTCATTTTTTTAAATAATAATAAGTAATATATTATTATATAATCTGCACCTGCTCTCTCCTCTCTAACAGGCACAGCTAAGCTTAGGCTCTGCTCTTTGTTTTTATTTTTCCTCCAGTTTTCTCCTTGTTCTCTACACCACACAGGCTTTTCACTACTTGGGTTTTGCGATGTACCTCTTTTCATTTTTACGCATTCCAAGTAAACACATTCCTCTTCACCTACTCACCAATTCCATAGAGACTGTGAAGAAGCGGTTCATCATCAAATTAAGAGTGAATTTATTATCGTAATCCCTTATTAATAAGAGGGGTGGTTTGTATTATATTATATAGTTTTCATTAGTTAAAATTTATCCTATGATAAATAAAAACAAAAAAAGAAAGGTAGAGGGTGATAGTAATTATATATAAGGGTAATTGTGCATGTGGGGTGGACGTGGGCGCATTTTAGAGATTCCTCGCCGTATCCAACCAACAAGAGAACAACACGACCCTCTGCACGCACCCCCCACCACTTCGGCGTATTTTAGTTAATCTGTTTCTTAGTATCCATCGTAGTCATGAAAACAAAAACTAATAAATAACATATCAACGTGACCATAGCGTGTTTTATTTTAATGATCATTATCATTAAATAGGATGGTCACATCTGCATTCATATTTTAATTTTTATATCGGAAGAGAATTAGAAAAAAAAAAAACCCTTTCCAGGCGCATTTTAGCGTGGTGGGTCAGGTAAGGCCAGAACCTTTTAACAGAAGGTGATTATTAACAATTAGAGCGAAATTACGTTTTTGCAGATGAAATTGAAAGCCAAAAGCCAAAAGCCAAAAGCGACCTAACGGACAAGACAATGCAAGCACGTGACGTGCCAAAAAAGACGAATACCTTTTTTATTTAAAAGAACAGATGAAAAATAGATTTTCATTATTCAATTTCCCAATTCCCAACTGGACATCCTCTGATCAATCCAAGCCCTCACATCACTGCAGTCCAATCCCTGAATTTTTACAAAATTATAAGTATATTTCCATGAAAATATTGTATATTTTTTTTGTTTTTTCAAGTTGTTATAAAAGAAATGAAATTCGGAAGAAACAACAGTACTTTTTTTGCTTTTTAATTTTCGTAACCCAGGCTTTTTCTTCTCTGTATCTGTGTCCACTTTTGGCATTTTGTCTTGTGTCCTTTGGCTCTTTCTCTCAGTGAGTGTAACTTTCATTTGATCCTGCTCTTTTCTCTTTTAGCCTTGCTTGTTTGTTGGAGAAGATAATGGTAGCAGTGGAATCATAGTTGTGGAGGGAAGTGAGAACAGGGTAAGAGGTTAGTAGCCAAGAACAAAACTTTACTTGGAATTTGTGGGGATCGACCATAACTTAACTAATCATACACCAGCATTCCCAGATCTCTAGGATCTCAGAATTTCACGCTTGAATTCTTGCCTGTTTCTCGAGAAAATTCTCTTCCTTTTGCTGCTTGTCTCCTTTAAAACTCATTAAGATTCTCTGTACTGGTTGCTGGTTATGCAAAGATAGTGACTTGCAGAATTTGATGTCACACTAAAGTTCCTTGCTTTCTTGTTCAAAGCGGGAGAAGGGGATAAAAGATAGCAGAAATGCTTCCTACGGAATAGTTGGATTTTGATTCTTTCGACTCTGATTCTTGGAGAAGCCTTTTTTACTTATTTCGACAAAGGCGATAATTTCATGTTACCTTTATTTGGCTCGTGGGGCTGCCGGATATGGTAGCTCTGATTAGTATTCAAAGGTAGTACAGTTAGTGAAGTGAAGGGTTGAAGAATATGGAAGGTGGAAGTTTTGGAGTGTGGAAAGTGGGGCTCTTGGTTTTGGCATTGATGGAAATTTCATCTGCTACTCTTTCTCCAACTGGTGTGAACTATGAAGGTCAGTTCACCCTTTTTCCTGCAGATCTTTAACTGTTTCGCCTTCTTTTCTAATATTTTTTCTCTTTCCACTTCTGATGATTATTTTTTCTACTCGATTAAACATGCTCAGTTCTGCAACTGACTGTATCCCGTATTTGAATTGATGAGAAGTTTTTATATGCTGTTAAATGCTTTCATTATGTTTGCAACTCGAAAAAGGCTTTTCTATGCAACTTTCTTTACTCATTTCCATAAATCTATCCAGTGAAATGCAATCGCTGTGGTCTCAGTCTTGTATGGTAAAGATGTATGACAAGCTTTTGTCCTGCTGAATAATTCCATCTTCTCAACCCTCTTTTTTGTTTCTCTTATGTCAATCAAATTTGAGCAGTGGTTGCTCTAATGGCCATAAAAAATGCCTTACACGACCCCTACAATGTTCTGGAGAACTGGGATAGCAATTCCGTAGATCCTTGTAGCTGGAGGATGGTCACTTGCTCCCCAGATGGATTTGTTTCTGCTCTGTAAGTACTTTCTCTCAGTTGAGGTACATCTACTTGGTTCCCCTAACTTTTATTGAGGAATGTTAGTGGGAGAAAAATGAAAGCCTTCTTTTTGCAAGCATAATGGGAATTCTTTCCATAAACAGGGGACTTCCAAGTCAGAGCTTGTCTGGGACCTTATCTCCTTCGATTGGGAACCTTAACAATTTGCAATCAGTGTACGTTATTCTCTGAGGTGTTTCTGAATTGTGCGCGGATTCTACTATTTCGCAGCACCAGTTTTACTTATAAATTTTAATGGTGTTTAATAAATGTTTTTTTGAACATTGGAGCTTTTGATAGTGCTGCGGTTTCTCTATTTTCGAAGTGGTAGTGCATGTTTACCTTAATATTGATGTTGAAATCCGATTGTGGTTGCATAACTATACAGGTTGCTGCAGAACAATGACATTTCAGGTCCAATACCTTCTACCATTGGGAAGTTGGAGAAGCTTCAGACACTTGATCTCTCCAATAATTCATTTGGTGGAGAAATTCCTTCTTCTTTGGGAGAGCTAAGGAGCTTGAATTACCTGTAAGTACAAGTAATAGCATTTTGACTCTTTCTGCAATGATTTTCTGCCCAATATACTATACTTTAATAGCTATGGATTCTTATGCTTAAAGTTTTATCCTTTGGAGCATATCAGGCGGTTAAACAACAACAGTCTCACTGGACCATGCCCTGAATCTTTGTCCAATATTCAAGGACTCAGTCTTGTGTATGTCCCTGTACCTTTGCACGTACTGGAGTGCTGCTTATCTGCCACTCTATTTATTTATTTGGAAAATGCATATCTTTATTGATTTGTGGATGCATCAGTTGACCAGTATAATTAATGTTTCAATGCAGGGATCTTTCATTTAACAACTTGAGTGGCTCCTTGCCCAAAATATCTGCAAGAACCTTCAAGTGAGTTGATATTAATCATTCTGAAATTGCTTCTCGTGGTATGGTAGTGTTAACATTCAACTAATTGAGATTCTCTTTGTTATCTGTATTATACAGAATAGCAGGTAACCCTTTAATTTGCGGACCTAAGGTTGATAATGACTGCTCTGCGGTCTTTCCAGATCCTCTGTCTCTTCCACCAGATGGTCATAAAGGTAGATATCCGTTTAGATTGGTTGATATAATGATTGGTTGATATAATGTTTCAGTTCTCTTTGGTATAGTAAATGGCATATGTATATTGATGCTCTTTGATATTGTAGCTCAATCAGTCTCCGGATCAAATAGCCATCGTGTGGCAATTGCTTTCGGCGCAAGCTTTGGTTCTGCCTTTTCCCTTATTATTATCATTGGTTTGTTTGTGTGGTGGCGATACAGACGCAACCAACAGATTTTCTTTGATGTCAATGGTTAGTTTTAATATCCTGTTACTTGAGTAGTTCATTGTGGTTTCATTTTTCTATCCGGGTATAGTGTAAAGTTACCGAGAATGACATCCTTGTTCCTCTTTATGCATAACTGTTACGTTGGGAAGAGGAGCCACGTGGTGCTGGCTGGGTTTGAATCTGTCATTATAAGCTCTGTACTGAATTATTAGGAGGCATAAGACGTGAAAGCATTTTGTGATGTTGCATTTGAATGAGAATTACGGTGCAGCCTTTCATCTCATAAAATAACAAAATAAAAATATTGTGCAAAATAGTAGCTAGGTGAAGGAGCTAGTGGTAGTTCTTGAACAAGGTTGTGAATTACCTTCAATCCAAGTGAATAAGCTTCTTAATTTGCAAGTAGTTGGTACAGTAAATAATTTTCATGGCATACATCACACTAGGTATGTTTGCAGTGTATATGAAATGTTATAAACGAGTTCTATTCGTTACAGTTCCTGCTATCAGTTTTCTTCTACTCTTAGTTTTACCAGGTTCTCACCTGCTATATGTTACTTAGCAGAGCAATATGACCCAGAGGTGTGTTTGGGCCATTTGAAAAGATATACATTTAAGGAGCTTCGATCTGCCACCAATCATTTCAGCTCAAAAAACATTTTAGGGAAAGGTGGATTTGGCATCGTATACAAGGGATGCATGAATGATGGAACTCTGGTGGCTGTCAAAAGACTGAAGGACTATAATACGGCTGGTGGTGAAATCCAATTTCAGACAGAAGTAGAGACAATAGGATTGGCAGTTCATCGAAATCTTCTCCGGCTTTGTGGATTCTGCACAACTGAGAGCGAAAGACTCCTTGTTTATCCCTACATGCCAAATGGAAGTGTAGCATCTCGACTGAAGGGTCAGCTAATTTAACTTCTCTTTTATTTGTCTATGTGAAATTATGGCCTTTTGATCAGCAAAGTTCATGCAGAAGTAATTTATTGGGAAAAAAGGAGCTATAATAGTTATCAACCTTAGAAAAAGGGGTATTGGACTGGCTTTTTAGTTGCTAAGTTCTTATGAGCTCAGCTTAATTTCTGTCTTCTTTTTAGATGATTCAGTGCTAGTGACTTCCTTGGAGGTAGTACTATTTGTTTTCACGAACGAATACTTGGAAGTGTTTCAACTTCTATCTTTTTCTTTCTCTTTTTTTGGTTAAAAGAAATCTTTTTCTTCTCTTTTTTTTCATTTGTGAATTCAATTATCAGATCATATACATGGCCGGCCAGCTTTGGACTGGGGCAGGAGAAAGAGGATAGCTTTAGGTACAGCTAGAGGACTGCTTTATTTACATGAACAGTGTGACCCCAAGATTATCCATCGTGATGTCAAAGCGGCCAACATTTTGCTGGATGAAGACTTTGAAGCAGTCGTTGGAGATTTTGGTTTGGCAAAGCTTCTGGACCACAGAGATTCTCACGTGACCACCGCAGTTCGTGGCACCGTCGGCCACATAGCGCCCGAGTACTTGTCAACAGGACAGTCATCTGAAAAGACCGATGTGTTCGGATTTGGAATCTTACTCCTTGAGCTAATCACAGGTCAGAGGGCTATGGATTTTGGCAGGGCAGCAAACCAGAAGGGTGTTATACTTGATTGGGTATTTCATTCTACTTCACCCCTTCTAAGATTCCATGCTTGAAATGATTGTACAGAGGCTTAGTTAAGTGCTATGGACAAGTTGATGATGATATATTTAGATTAAGGATTTCATGTTTGTGCTCCATACTCATACAGCAAAATTATCTCACACATTATGTAATCACTACCTGTTTTTGGCAGGTGAAGAAGCTCCACCTGGAGGGAAAGCTAAATCTAATGGTGGACAAGGACCTCAGAGGCAACTTTGACATGATTGAACTGGAAGAAATGGTTCAGGTTGCGCTTTTATGTACTCAGTTCAATCCGATTCACCGGCCAAAGATGTCAGATGTGTTAAAGATGTTAGAAGGTGATGGTTTAGCTGAAAAATGGGAGGCATCACAGAAGATTGAGACACCAAAGTTGAGGTCCTTCGATTACTCTCGTCAAAGATATTCAGATTTCATAGAAGAATCTTCACTTGTTACAGAAGCAATGGAACTTTCAGGTCCTCGGTGACAAACATGAAGCACACAACGACTTCAACTTGGAAATGAAAATTGATGTTGTTGATAGCTGTCGAATGCATTGTATTCACCTGTAAAAATAGAGGGGAAAAAGTGAGAAGAAATTCTGGGAAATCAGTTTAGATGATTGCTCTAAAAGAAATTTTGAGAATTTGTGTTAGATATGTATATATATCTTCTGTTTTGTTCTGCCATTCTTTTTCTTCATGGCCTGTGGTGATTTATCATGACTATTACCAAAGCGGCACCATTATTTTTCTTTCCTAGACAACCAAAAGTGGAACATTATTGGATTTTATGTGATTGGGATGTGATTTAAATTGGATGAAGGTATAAATCTATTTTTGTTATAAAATCGAAACTAAAATGTAAGAATATTTGGGAGAGGAGAATTCTTCTTATGAAAAAGTGGTGTATCTTACATCAAATGAACTCTTCTATTTATAGTACATTTCAAACATCTAACACACATGTGACCACCTACTCCATATATGTTATTGTGTTAGGTAAAACCTAACCAATAATCATCTACCTCATTCTTGTGTTAGGTAAAACCTAACCAATAACCATCTACCTCATTCTTGTGTTAGGTAAAACCTAAC
>JANZLD010000003.1:22490959-22507066 GCA_026413575.1 Erythroxylum carthagenense | reverse complement strand
ATCCATATGTACACTAACTATGAAATGGTGCATCTACAATTAGTGGTACACCATATTATTTCTATCTTTTATAACAATTTTAAAGATTTTCTTCAAATGAAAATTCAATATTCTAATATTTATAAATTAAATTTTCAATTAAAATATCACTTTATAAAAATAAAAATTGTTAATAATGATGATGACGTTGATGAGATTGCAATTTAATTTCAATTTTTTATTGTTTTATTAGTGGGAATGGATAAAATAAAGAATGAAAAAATTAAAATAAAATTTAAAATGTTTTTAATTTTATTTATAAAAAGTTATTAAATCCTTAAAATAATTAATTGTTTCATAAACTATAAAATATTATATTTAATTATTTATAAAAATAAAATATATAATAATTAAATTTAAGTAAAATATTTCTCATTATTATTCATAATATTTGATACTAAATACCTTTTTAATTGTTAATTTATTTATTATTTACTAAATACTTATAATTAAAATTTTTATTCATATTATTAGAAAGCGCTTGGTTCACATTGGACAATAGTAATTAGAATGAGAATGAATATAATCATTTTAATTATGATGGTTAGTTATTATTAGCTCCTTAATATTGCAAGATCCTTTAT
Organism: Erythroxylum carthagenense; assembly: GCA_026413575.1. NCBI lineage: Eukaryota > Viridiplantae > Streptophyta > Magnoliopsida > Malpighiales > Erythroxylaceae > Erythroxylum > Erythroxylum carthagenense. Next base: position 22,506,443 of record JANZLD010000003.1, on the reverse strand, counting down.
GCTACTCATTGGTGAGCCTTGGCCAATGTCTAGCATGGATTAGGCATGTCAATGAAACTAAGGTAACTTAATCAAGTAAAGATCAAGCATGGTTTGAATTGTGGCAAGCTTTAATGACCGTGATATGTTGATTGGCTTGGTAGTTGGAGCGAGTTAGACTTGTCTAAGACGTTTTTTGTGGGACTAAGGACGAGAAGATGTTCAAAAATTGACCATGGATGAACGAACTAGACCAGGGGTACGCATTAGTCGAACCATGTGTGAATTAGCTAGGAACTTGGCTAACCTCACATTTGGATGAAGATTATGGGTGATATGACAAAGTTAGTGGGATGAATCATCAAAGAATGAGATGATATGACAAAAAACATGGATGAGGTGTCTTATAAGTATTTTATACATGTTGCTTTAAGTTATGAGTGGGATAATGATAAGTTATGTAAGTCATCCACTAAAGTAGTGCCTAAAGTGATTAAGGATGTCAACTATCAACTAAGTTAGTGGCTTAGTAATCTTAAGATCACTTTCTTGTGTTCTTGTCTAACAAGTCTCCTAAAGCTTATTTGAGCAAGACTTCATTCATTAGAAAGGGTTAGAGCTTTGCATGATTTGTATCAATTGTAAGTATAAAAGCTGACAATTTTGTTATAAAGTTGTGTGCATCTATTTCTCTTCTTATTGTTGTTCATTCTATTGTGTCGGCCAAGTGAATTTCGTGAGTTTATTTTTCCTTTATGGACAATACCTTAAACACGAGACATTTGGTAAGGCTGAGTTGAATTGCGAGAGTTCAACTACTGTATTTAGACTTTGACACATTTTGTGGGCGAACTTGAAGTTTTTTGCAAAGTCTTTGTAACATTTAGGACGAAAAATTAATTACTATTATCGTTAATAGTGGTTAGTTTGTTAAATACCTTAAAAAATAAAAATTTGTTAAAATTTTTTTTACATCGAATTTTAATATATTCTAATTAATTATATTATTTTGCTAAAAATATTAATTTGTTAAATTTTTGTTTTATATCAAAATTTAACATATTCTATTTAATTTTAATATATTTTAATTAATTATATTGTTTTGTTGAAAAAAGAAAAAATAAAATTTGTTTTACATCAAAATTTAATATATTTTAATATATTTATATTTAATTTAATTATATTCTAATTAATTATATTATTTAACTAAAAAAGAAAAATAATAAAACAAACAAAAAATATTTATAGTTGGCGTGACAAGGAGTTTCGTGCCTGTGACAATTGCGCATTACTCATAATGACTTTCATTTCTCTCATATACGGAAGTTGCGGAGTAATCCTCAAAACATAGATATAAAAGTATTATTTAAGTAATGATAATATATAATCAACTTACTATTTTTCATTCCTTAGTTATTGATATATTTTCAAACTTATTAGTTAAGCACCCCTTATTCTTTTATTCTTATTGCTTTGTTATTGATTAAAAAAACCTTTTAGAATTTTAATGTGTTAATTTAACTAAGAAGCAGTTTTATTCTTTTGATCAATATAATGCATTATTGAGAATTATGAAATTCTTTTTAATTTTATATTTTTAACTGAAAATGTTTACTACTAAAACTACAAGGTTATTTTATTAAGTACGACTTAAAGTATAAAATACCAATTTGTAATTTTGTTGACAGAACGATGTCGTTAGCATGATAGAGTCGGACAGACATCGACGTGGAAGGAGGAAATTTCAACAGGATGAAAGTAGCGTGCACCATTTTGGTGGCACCCAATGCTACCCCTGATTCCACCACGTGGCAGAATATCAACGGCCAAGACACGCGGTGCGACATTCATCACGTGACGCGTGCGCTGGTTCCCATCACCGCTTATCGTTGGGTTTTATGGAGCGCCACGTGTCCCCATCTTTGTTGTCGGTGGGAAACAGATCTCGTTCAGATGTTTACCGCTTTCCGGAGAATCATAACTATCAACCTTTATGACTAAACTGCCCCTCTGCTCCTGTTACTTACCACTTCGCTTCAAATTAAAAAATTATTAAATAGAGCAAGATCTAATTCCCTTTAAAATCTATCATACAAATTCATATTTATTAGCACAAGCCAGTCAAAATCTTTATTCAAATTCATGATCTTTTAGCAACTAATCCAAACTGAAATTATTATCTTAAATTTTCTGATAATGTATTAATTTGGATCATGTGTACTAATTAGGTATTAATTTCAAATGTATAGGAGAAAAGCATAATGTAGAGGTTAAACCTTAATTAATATTAATCCAATTACGGAAGATTAAGATTAAATGAACCTAAAATCTTAGTTGTGGTAAAACCCAGAGAAGGGCAAAATGACATTGATGACAGTTGAGGTTAGCCAATGCCACTCTTTCACCGTCTCAATCTCAAAAGCACTCTTTGAAATGTTCAGCCAACAAGAAGTCCCCGTCATTGTTAGCGTCACACTGCTTTCTCGCCACTTTCGATAACCAACAAAAAACCTGTCACCACAGCCCATCTTCGTCATTTCTCGAATTTGATCTTGCGTTTTCTCAGTAAACATTATTCACTTACACCAGTAATATTTTAATGGGTCATCCTGCTCTTTGCATTTGACTAGTGAGGGTTTGTCATTTGGTGTTTTGTAGTATGGATTCGCTGAAAGTTGCATCCCAAGACCAAGGTTTGTCACGGAGAAGGAAGTATAAGGTGGTTTCTGGATGTGGTCTGTGGGTTAGTGCTGCTTTTATCGTTCTCTCCGTGATTTTGCTTGGACGTTCGTTGAAGGGTAGACTGGTGACCCCTTTGTTTAATGGATTTAACAGTGTAGGTGTTAGTGTTAATTCTACTCTCATTTCTTGGCCTTTTTTGCTTCCAAGTGGTTACTTTCCTTCTGTCAACAGTAGTAATGTTAATGGTCACAAGGAAGTGAACGCTTCCTTGGATTTTCTGGCAAAATCTCCAGAAGCAAGTGTAGTGGGCGTGACGTTAAAGAAAACCCATTCGGGGAATTTCACTGAAGGAGTCCAGAATGGAACTTTCGGTGTTAAACAAGGAATGGTCCAAGTGAAAACCAAAAATGGTGGAAACTTTTCGGATTCTGTTGGCAGTGCCGCAGATAGCAGCCAAATGGATAATTTTGCTGAGGTGGTGAAGAATGGAAGCTTGAGTAATGAAGAACAGGTGTTTCCTGGGAATTTTAGCCTCTCTGCCACCGTATCAATAGATAATTTGACTAATGATAGTAATCCCGTATTAGGAAGCAACATTGAGGGGAGCGTGTCGCAAAAAGTGGGAGATACTGATCAGAAACCAAATCTTTTTGAAACATGCGACATATTTGATGGAAGATGGGTGCGGGATGATTCCAAACCATACTATCCTGCAGGTTCTTGTCCACATATTGACCGGGATTTTGATTGCCACGGTAATGGGAGGCCAGATCAGGATTTTGTCAAATGGACGTGGCAGCCAAATGGATGTAACATACCAAGGTATTTTCTATCTTGATGATCCTCAAGTCAATGTTTTCTGTTTGATTTAAGAAGAAAAATTTTCACTTTTAAGTTCACACTGGTGTAAAGAAATATATTACAACGAAGTTTGTCAATCTTCTGACTCTTAATTAGTATAAGTCTTTTAAAAATACTTTTCTTTATTCAAATTCGGGCTTAAAATTTATACAGAATTCGGTGATATGCTCACTGGTGTGACTAGCATATTGTTGTTAGCTTGGCTCTCAGGTGAACTTTCTTACGAACTGTAAGTATCGGATCTTACGACCTTGTTTATATTGGTGTCACGCAGCTTTAATGCCACTGATTTTCTGGAAAGATTAAGAGGAAAAAAGCTGGTTTTTGTTGGGGACTCGCTGAATAGAAATATGTGGGAGTCCCTTGTTTGTATCCTCCGCCACAGCATCAGAAACAAGAAAAGAGTTTATGAGATATCAGGAAGAACAAAATTTAAGAAGAAGGGATTTTATGCATTTAGATTTGAGGCAAGTGTATGGTTTATGCTTAATTTTGCACAACTTAGGTTTACAAGTTCTTTGACATTTTTTAATTTTCGGCTTTTGTAGGACTATGATTGCACTGTGGATTTTGTTAGTTCTCCATTTCTTGTTAGGGAGTCATCCGTCCGTATCAAAACTGGAGTTCTTGAGACGCTAAGATTGGACTTGATGGACAAGACTACTTCCATGTATCATGATGCTGATATCATAGTTTTCAATACAGGTCACTGGTGGACACATGAGAAAACTTCGAAAGGGTTAGTCTTATCTGTTTAGTTATTTGAATGCTCGGTTGTATTATTTTTGTAGATGACACATTTTGCAAAATAATCAGTAAATCTATCTTCTGGAACGTATACTATAAACTTAAAAAAGGACTTGTTTGTTTGTGATTATATCTGGCAATGAAGTGTATGATCTATAGACTGTTCATGGTTCTGCAGAGAAGACTATTACCAAGAAGGTAACTACGTACACCCAAGACTCAAAGTCCCAGAAGCATATAAACGAGCACTTCATACTTGGGCCAGTTGGGTTGACAAGCACATAGATGTTAACCGAACTCAAGTGTTCTTCAGAGGATATTCAGTTACTCATTTCCAGTATGAAACTGTTCTCTTTGTTTTTCTCTCTCTCTATTTCAATTCATCATGGAAGACCCTATGTCCTTGTTCCTTAATAATGTCCTTTCATTATTATCTTAACTTTAAAGTTCCTTAACTCTTACAAAACTTGATATTTGATACGTGTGGCTGTCTATTACTTGTATTTCCTAATTACTGGTTTAGATCCTCAAGTGACGCGGTTAATCGTTGAAACAGAGCATGATTATTCTTGGAGCTTGGGTTCTGGAAAGCTTCTGATTAAGCATGTCTTTAGCAAACATTAGGTTCCACTCCACTCAAGGATTTTGGTGGTTGTCTAGATATCTCCAATTTAATTAAGAGGTGTTGAAACTTGCAAGGTTTTTTTGAGATTTGAGAGAATGTGATAATTGGGGAAAAAAAAACTGACACATAGGGGATTGAATTTTAAGCAGGCATTGTATAGTTTTGGTACTGCATTTGTGGTAGATGTGCATTCCCTGATTTTTTGTCTCTTGTTTCTTTCTTGCTTCTCTCTTTTTCCCTTTCCTTTTAGTGCGTCCCAAAAAACAGCGAGGTAAGAAGTAGGGAGAGTATATTGTAATATGCATCTTTCTTTGGCAGAATAGTTCTATCTCCAGTCTGTGATACATTTACTTTTGAATTATGAGATGACAAAACTGAATCGTATGGTCACTGTAGTTTTCAAGTTTTTAGTTGAAAACTAATCTTTTGTTCCATATTCACATTATTCAAATATGCTGATAGAGATAACTGTCATCGCTCAACATTTTTCTGTTCGTATTGCTATGCCCACGTAATGTTCTTCTGATCTGTAATTCTTGAGTGCTTGATTTGATTGCAGCGGAGGCCGATGGAACTCGGGTGGCCAATGCCACAAAGAAACCTCTCCAATCTCTAATTCCTCTCATTTGGGGAAGTACCCTTCAAAGATGAGAGCTTTTGAGCAAGTGCTTCTTAAAATGAAAAGTCCAGTCGTGTACTTAAACATAAGCAGGCTGACAGACTACCGTAAAGATGCACATCCTTCTATTTATAGAATGAATTACAAGACAGAAGAGGAACGAATTGCGGCTGAGCGATCTCAAGATTGCAGTCATTGGTGCTTACCTGGAGTACCTGATACTTGGAACGAGTTATTATATGCCTCTCTCTTAAAAGCGGGAAAGGGTTCCTGGAGATTTGATCAGGTTGTGTAGGACTATTATGTTAGCTTATTCGTTGTTATTTAGAGTGTTGCTTATATCCATACTGTAACTTTCCTTCCGGGGTTTTAAGTAATAGCGGTAGCTCGGTGAGATTGACAAAGCATAAGTGACTGCAGTCTAGTTTGTTTGAGTCCCTAGATTGCAGGCAAAGGTGATGATGCAAGTGTTTTAGAGTCCCTGTATACCACTAAGAGTAAGCGACCGTTTGTAGATTCACAAATTACAATGTACATTTTATTTGTCAGAATTGCCTATTGGCAATAAAGGTAAATGTGTGAGATTGTCGCTGGGATTCACAATTTTAGTATGCGTTTTATTATTTATTGGCTAGCTGCTAGTTAATAGGAGGGAGTTCTTTGGAGACTGCGCAATGATTGCTAACAAGTTGGCGATGTCTATATTAGTTTCACTTTCTGAGAACTGAGTGTTTTGGATCCCACAAATGGGACTTTAAAATAGTTTAATTGTCTTCACTTGATGAGTTATTAGATACTTTATTAATAAAGTGATTCAATACTATGAATAATATCTAATCCATTTGCTGAATTTGAAATCAATAGTTATTGGATGTGATTCTCAGTTTAGGGCGTAACTCGTTCATATCTGAAAAATTCACATTTGTGGGAGATTGATATTTTGCCTATTCGTGGATGGAAATTATGTTGTTTATTATGAGTCACAAGTAGATATTGATATTAATATCCATTTGAATTAAATAAAATAAACAATCCTATCCTCCTAGCATCGGAGGGGACAAAACATAAACATGCAGAACACAAACAACAATTCGATGCAGAGCATCAGAAGACAAAATTAAAAGTATGGTAAAAACACTTGGAACCTTTGATGAAGACACAATCAAAACTAGTTTTTGTACTGGTTGACCCCTCAACTTCATCTACGAAACACTCAGAATCGAAAGTTATGTTCCTAGATAAAAAATGATGTCAGAAACCCAACAAAGATGAGAAATTAAATGGTGACAATTATGAGATTTGCAACATGAAAATCCAATATGTACTGAAGAAACAAGATGCTCCCAAACTATTAAACATTACTGTGGACATTCCTAAAGAAGGCAATACGGCCCAACATAAAAGGGAGTGAGATGCTTATAAAATATAAAGGGAAACAGAACTCATTAGCGCGTATTACATTGCTAAGTAGTCTGAAAATAATATCATGTATGACTTTTGTAATGTGCACCACAGAAAGATTGATGACAATTTGATGGTGTTTTTTATGAGTGTTTTGTTTTGATGTGTTTTCGACCTTGAGGAATTAAGAAGGATGGAAATTTCGAATTCAACAAACAAGAAAAATAAGGATATGCAAGGTTTGATTTCTACAACACCTCTTGAAAGCTTATTTCAAATAATCCCGATGATCAAAATAAAACTCAGAGAAACAAACAATCGACACGCCACAATTGAAAAAGCAATTGATAAGTGAAAGATGGTTCGAAAGATAACTAGAACAAGAGAATAATGTTTCTCCCTATTGAAGCCAACGACATTCTAACAATTCTGATCTAAAATTTGTAAAAATTTGACTTAAAGACACATATTTATACCTAGGTTAAATAATAAAAGGTTGGGCTAAAATACATGGAAGCCCAAAATAAATCAAAGTCCAAAAACTAAATAAATAAGTCTGATGTGTGGCGCCACTACTGGATCCATATGCTCTCGGGCTTAAGTGAATTAAATAGCCCACTCCTACTAATAAAATAAGTGGCGCACTAAACACTCCTTATGCTTAAGTGATGAAGCACTAAAATAGCCCAAGTTTTCTTGTCATCAAGCTCCAAGTGTATCCGTTCCAAGGATTTGAGTTAAATGGATTGGTTTGGGCTCAATTCCATTAAACTCTCCTCCAATAAGCCTGGAGCTCGTCATTCTCTCCACAAATTGGCCCACACGTGCATAGAAAGCCTCCTTGAGTCTCTCGATCCTAGCTTTGGACATAGGTCCAACTGGAATGACAAACTCGCCCCCATCACGCATGCCGCTTCCATGGTGATTCTTGCTCTTGCTCATATCATTTTGTAAATATGAAATTGCTAAAGACATGTGGTCCACTTTAGCTATAGGTTTTGAAGGGACCTTAGTGACCAAAGTGAGGTCATTCACTATCAAGTTTGTCACATATACTAGTTCATATAATACAAATGCATTTGAGGCATATTTCGAACATAATAAATGAGTTGCGTGATGATTGGCACAAATTATCAGTTAAGCAATCAGTGATCTGTTCATTAGCTCAAAGTTGAGAGCATGTAAAGATGTATTTGACTCACAATGAGAGCATTAAAACAAGGAAAATCATAGTAATTAATTTCTTACCGTACCGGCCAAAAAAAAGTACAGAAGGTGATGTTCCAGTACCGGGTGTTTGTACCGATTTGTTTCACCTGGTACCAGCCGATACTAGCAGTATTTAAAAAATCGGCCATATACAAGCTAGTATTAGAAAATTTAAAACATACAGCATTTTTTTGCAAAAAAAAAAAGAAAATTTGAGTATTTTATTGTTACTTTTTGAAGATCGGGTTAAATTGAAAAAATTAAAAGTTTTCGCATTTTATTGTTACTTTTTAAACTTTGGACTGTAATTGAAAAATTAATGAAAGTTTGAGCTTTTATGGTAATTAACTCTTTTGTAAATTGTGAATTTGTGATAGTTGAACTTGTTGGTTGTTGAAAATGAAATTGTTGGAAATTTAGAAATGGAAATTGTTTATGTATATTTCGTGATGTTTGAAACTTGAATTGAAATTGTTCAAAATTTTAGAAATGATTGGGAATGGAAAATGTTGGAAATGTTTTGTAATGGCTGAATTGAAATTGATGGAAAATGTTTGAAAAGAAATTGTTGGAATTTGGAAATGGAAATTGTTTATGTATGTTTTGTGATGTTTGAAACTTTGAATTGAAATTGGAAAAAGTTGAAAACATAAACTATCATTTCTTTCCATTTAATCAATATGTAAAATATGTTGAATTTTTGGTAATATATATGTGTGGGCTATCATAAATATTTATAATAGATAGTGAAAGTAGTAATTTACATGTGTCCAAAAGGAACTTTTTTCCAAATTGTGAACATGTTGTAGGCTAAACTACAACCACTTATGCTAAGAATGTCCATTAAAAATCCTAGAAGCAACTTATATACTTAAAAACCAAATATAGAATGATGGATATAATATTATGGTTTTTTAGAAATGAAAAATTTTTCAAAGGTTTGAATAAAAAACAAAATTTTTAAACAAAGTTATATCCTTCAACTTGATCCTCATGTTATGAATAGATGTATATGAACAATTGTATAAGATATGTCATTTATTATTTGGAGATTATGTAAATCATACCCTTCAACTTGATCCTCTTGTTTGAAACTTTAAATTGAAATTGTTCGAAATTGAAATTTTTTATATATGTTTTGTGATTATTGGAAATAGAAATTGTCTATGTATGCTTTATGTAATTATGTATGTTGAATATTAATTGTTAGTTTTTGACTTGTGGTGAATTGTGATTGATGATATTGAATTGTGTATGATGTAATCATACAAAATGAGATATATTATATAAGATGAGCATGCGTATTGTATAATGAAAATATATGTTCTTTATTTTGATATATGCATTCATTTATTTATACAGATAAATAGAAGGACGTTCAAGTACTCCTGATCAAACCACTTCAGGAATATACAATAATCTAGCTTGGGCTCATGCTGCATTGTTTCCCAATATAAGGAACCATAAGATTTGTTTGTTTTGCAACAAACATTTGAAAGGTGAAGGAATAACCTGATTAAAGAAGCATTTAACTGGGGTCATTGGAGATACGGAACCTATAAAAAAGTAAGTCATAATGTGAAGTGGCAGATGAAAACTTTGCTTGAAGAATATTCACATGAGAAAGATAGAAGGGAAATGTTGAATTTTGAAATAGGTAGTGGAAATTTGTTTGCTAGTTTTTATGATGATTGTGGAAATGTTGAAGGTGGTAGTGGTAGTAGTGGCGGTAATGGTAGTGTTCCATTCCAAGCCCAACAATAAGTAAATGTTACACCTGGACCTGATGTCATGAAAAGAAGAAGGTAGGTGACTAGTTTTTATGCACCATGAGCAAATCCTAAAGCCCAACCTTCAATTTGTAGTGCAATGTAATCAAGAAATGCCGCTGACAATGTCGATATGACAGTAGCTAGATAGTGGTATGATACAGGTTCATCATTCAATGCTTCCCAGTCTTAATATTTTTAACCTATGGTGGATGCACTGGCTTCTTACCGTCCAAGATACAAAGTTGTTTCGGTTGATGACTTTAAAGGTAAACTTTTAAGCTGCCTAGTTTCTGAAATTAAAAGTTATTTGGTAGAAAGAAGAGTGAATTGGGCTATTTTTGAGTGTTCAATCATGTATGATGGTTGGACTGATAGGAGACAAGAGCCTATTATTAATTTCTTGGTTTATTCTACAAATGGCTAAATGTTTTTAAAGTCTATTGATGTATTTGGCCTTATTAGAAATGCTGATACTTTGTTTGAGATATTTGACAAAATTCTGAATGAAATGGGACTAGAAAATATTGTTCAGTTCATTATTGACAATTATTCCGCTTATAAAGTAATAGGAAGAAGGTTACTAAATAGGTAGAATTCTTTTTTTTGAACTCCTTATGTTGGACATTGCATTAACCTAATACTAGAAAATATAGTGGATGTTAGATATTTTGCTATTATTGATAAGACCATGCAAAAAGCTAAAAAGGTTACCAAGTTCCTCTATAATCATGCATGGGTGTTGAATTTAATAAGGAAGGAATTTTCCATAGGTAGGAATTTGTGTCGTCCTACTGTGACAAGATTTGCAATAAATTTCTTATCACTTCAGTCTTTTGTTTCGATGAAGAAAGAGTTAAGACAAATGATCACAAGTGATAAGTGATTTGCATCTCAGCATGCTAGATCTAATGCTAGAATGGAGGTGTTTTTTTCGCCCTAGAGAGGACGAAGGAAGTAATCAAGGCCAATCTGAAACATAATCCTTCTTTGTACACACCGTATCTTGCAATCATCAATGAGAGATAGGAAATGCAACTTTCTTCTCCATTGATTGTAGTTGGGGCGTTTTTAAATCCTAGTGTCTATTTCATACTAGATTTTACAAAGAAAGCTGAAGTTAATAGAGGAATGATATTCACTATTACAATAATTGTTGGCCATGAAATGATGCAAGATCTCTTGAGCTCACAAATGGAGCTTTATAAGCAGTCTTTTGGGGATTTTGAAATGTTGATTGCTTTTCGACAAAGAACAAAACTTTCTCCAGGTATCAGCGATTTTCTTTTTCTTATTTGTTGAAAATTAATTATCGCTTTATTTTGTTTATAACACTACTTTTGTTATCTTATGACTTACAGTTTTTTAGTAGGATCAGTTTAGAACTGATGTTCCAAAATTCTAAAGGTTTATAATTTAGATTTTAAGTCAATATGTAAGTGCAACAAGTTGTAAATGGCACTGAAGCACATTTGAATTCATCCATTCCAAGAAAAGGAATAGATTGAAGCACAAGAGATTGAATAACTTAGTTTTCGTTCGTTACAATTTAAAGTTTTAGGAAAGGTACGTTATTATCATTATTAATTTTGATATAATTTTTTATAATTTTCTAATAATTAAATTTTATTGTTTACTAGACTCTTAATAGCAAAAGTAGTTTAACAAATCCATTTTTTATTGATAATATCGATCTTTTGGTGGACTGAGTTTTTGAGGAATTGGGTTTGGTAGATGTATATAACTTGGGAGATAATTTTGGATGAGAAAGCATTGATATGTCATTTAGTGCATTAAATTTGAATGATGATAATGATAAGGATTTTGTCTGAGGTCAATGCAGTTATAACAGTATCCTCCTGTACATGATTGAATGAAGTTCTAGGTTTTTATTTTTCATCTTCTTTTAATTTTACTTATATTTGATGTATGTGTTAAATTCTATATATATATAATGTAATTGAAATTATTTTTGTTTCAAGTTTTACATTTACTCGGTTGTTTTGTCATCACGAATTCTTGTCGTAAATTGTAATAATTTGAAGGTGAAGGATATTATTGTTCATTTTATTGAATGTTTTGATATAATTATTGTTTATTTTATAATGAGATGATGACCTTGTAATATTTACTTTGTATTATTCTTAATTTTATACTTCTATGAATATGATTATCTTTTTTCATATTAATTGTGGTTATTATTTTTATGTGAAATATCTAAAAATTATTGTTATTTCATATTAATTGTAGTTATTATTTATTATTATGATTTTTAAAGACAGAGTTGTTGTAACTTATAAAGTATACAATACAAGTTTACAATATAACAATGGACTATTTTGCAATTTTTAAAAAATTTAAGGACTATTTTATAAATCTAAAAAATTACCCGAAATGGTACTCGATATTGACCTGTACTAGTATAATACTGTACCAGAACCTAATTTGATACCAGGACCAATACGATCTTCACAACATTGATGAAGATGCTATAAAGCATCTCATACTAGAAAAAGAATGTCTTAAATCCTTCAAGATGTCCTTCAAGATATATATATTGTTTGTTCTAGCTCACACGAAGCTATGAATTGGAAGCGTAAGCATAATGATATGTCCAATGGTAAGAGAAATACCTACTGTACTCATGATTTAAAAAAAAGGCATACTAGAACCAGTATACAAAAAGAAAACATACTTTCAAAAAGTAGAACATGAATGAAGTCAAGTGCTTTAACTGTGGCAATAAAGGTCACTTTACTCGCAATTGTAAAAAGCTCAAAAAGGTACAATCTTATTGTATAGACATTTGTTCTATGAATGCCTCTTGTTCTATTTTTCTAATTGAATCACATCCTTTGTTAATTACAGGTTCGATGCAACCAACTATGTAGCGGAGGATAAAGACGCCTTTGTGGAATTTAAAAAATTTCCATATGGAACATAATGGATTTATGTAGGAGATAACTTAAGGGTTGTTCTACAAGGAATTGGAACTTGTAAAATAGACATATGTGGTGGTTAATCCCTAATCCTACATGAAGTGTAATGCTTTAAAGATTCGACAAAATCTTATCTTTGTGTTGGTTTTAGGTTTTGATGTGAATTTCCATAGTAATGGTATAGATTTATATTATAGACATATTTATTATGGTCATAGATTTATGTTAGATGGTTTTATTGTTCTAGATATTGTTTATTCAAATAGTAATATAAGTTATTCTTTGTTTACATCTTCTAATAATTTTGATAATGATGCAATTTTATAGCACGCTAGACTATGTCATATTGGTAAAAATTGAATAATTTAATTTGTTAAAGAAGGCATCTTAGGTGATTTACTTCAAGTAGATTTATCTATTTGTTAACATTGTCTACTTAGTAAAATATAGCAAAAGCCATTTGGAAAGGAAATATGAGTTTCCTACCCATTACAATTAATTCATTCAAACATCTTTAGTCTAATAAATGTAATTGTACTTTTATCACTTTTACAGATGACTATACTCGGTATGATCATGCCTATTTAATTTTTCACAAATCAAAAGCATTAAATTGTTTCATGAAGTAAATGTATTTAGTAGAGAATCAATTAAATAAGCAAATAAAGGTATTAAGAACTGATCGAGGATAAGAATACTCGTCTAATAAGTTTAAGATGTTGTGTAATGAAAAAGCAATAGAAGGACAGTTAACTATTCAACACCTTACAACAAAATGGTGTTACAAAAAGATGTAATAAATTGCTACTAGAAATGATTAGGACCATGATATCATAAACAAATCAACCAATCACCTATTAGGGTGATGCATTGCTTACAACCACTTATATACTTAACAAATGTCCACAAAATCAGTAAAGAATATTCCATATGAGTTATCGATAAGAAGAAAACCCAATTTGGAATATTTAAGACTATAAAGTTGCGCTACTTATATTCATGATCTCTCTCGTAAATATGAAAAAAATAAGCCTAAAAGGAAAGAAAAAAATATCTTTTTTAGATACTTTGAACATGTAAAAGGATAAGTGTTCATAGGTGAATAAGGCAATGAAGGTGTAACTGAATTTAAATTATGAGATATCATATTTTTAGAAAATGACTTTCTAAAGTAGGGTGAAATAGGGAAAAAACATATTTCTATATGAAACTTTTGATTAAAATGATTCCATTACTGGAAATCATGAAGATTGACTTTATGCAAGTAGGGGTAGTCTAAAACTTGAATAATTGTTTCAATGATAATTAAGATTACAACCCACTGAAGATTTACTTACTGTATCTGATCCAAATGGGAGTAATGAAGATATTGATAACTTTATTTCTTATAACCAGTTATGTCGAAGTAATCATGACATGATTTCCTAACATCATTTTGAAATATAAGGAGAAATCCTCATGATTATCCTACAAGAAGATGACGAGCCAAGGAATGCATATGATTATTGGTCCTAGTAAAGAAAAATGGATGCAAGCAATGAAAGAAGAAATGATTTTTTATGCTCAAATCAAGTACGAGACTTGGTTGACCTCCCTAATGGGCGCAAAGATATTGGGGCAAATGGATCCTCAAAATAAAACAAAATGTTGATGGCAGTATCTAAAGATACAAGACACACCTTATGGCTAAAGGATATATATAATAAGAGAAGATTGATTATGATGAGACATTTTCACCTGTTACGAGATTTGCAGGAAAATTTCGATGCGTGCATCATATACACTTGGTGCGGAAAACAAAAAATATTTCTTTTAAAACTTTCCCAAGTCCAAGATAGGCCATCTCCAATGGTATCCACGCAAAGATCGGAGAAACTAACCAAATCAAACTATTTGATCTGAAAATAGCTAGAACAAAGATAAGAGTGCTAGCTCTCTACTTTGTTCTATGGAGAGAAAAAATGTTAAAGAGAAAGAAGAGAGAAGAAGATGATAAAGCTTAAATGAGAAGCTTGAAAGATGGTTTTTATATACTTGTTAAAAACCTTTCTTAAGAACATCAAACTTACTTTTTCACCTTTTTGTATTTTATTGTTTTTGTCTTTTTATCATTAAAAGATAATAAATGCAACATGTTAAAGAAGGCTCTCAGGTGTGTGCAATGTGGAAGATGAGAGCCTTCTTTAACATGTTACATTTATTATCTTTTAATGATATATATATATATATATATAAATGTTAAGGTGGTCCAGTCACACTGGGGTCAGTCCTATCGAGTTTCAGGTATGGAAAAACACCGAAGATCTGTTTCAGCAATATCGATGTCATGATCTCATCGGGACATATCTCAATCTCATCATGATCCATTTGGTTCTATTGCTCTTTATATAATGGATGTAGCACCCCACACCCGCGAGACCCGAACCCGATATCGAGGGTGATATCCAAGCCCGTGACCCGCGATGACCAGCGATGACCCGCGAGGGTGGTATGCTAGAGCGATCAAAACAGTTCAATTATTCGTTAAAACATTTTTTTTAAAACACTTGAGTGAACGGAAAATAATAAACAATTTTGGGCCCGTGATACGAAAACCCTTTTCAGTCATACACTTTATCAAAGATCACATTTCAACACAATATTAATCAATTAG
>JANZLD010000003.1:22441262-22472338 GCA_026413575.1 Erythroxylum carthagenense | reverse complement strand
ATAATAATAATAACAACAACAATAATTAATAATAATAATAAAAGTTTAAAACTTATAAATAATAATAATAATAATGATGATGAGTGATAAGTAATATAATTAAGAATAAAAATTGCTTATGTGGAGGAGGGGTATAAATAGTAACCACTAGATTGGAATGAAAACTTGATACCCACCTAATTTGGAGGGTTTTGTAGATTTCCAAATTTAATGGAATAAATACATTCCCTTGGAATTGAAAACCTTAAAACAAACACTCTTTTTTACAATCATTCCATTCCTTCATTCCCAAACCCTCAAACTAAACGCCCCCTAAGTCTTACTACTTCTTACCTTTCCACGTCTTTTATGTCCTACTTAGAGTATGTGATGATACTCTACTCAAGTATTTAACGATATCATTCATTAGGTCGGAATGTTCTTTATCACTTGCGTGATTATTAAATAAACATCTAAGTATAGCAGCAGGCTCCATGTTGATTGCACCCCCATATTTTGTCTCCCAAGATAGCTTATATTAATATTACTTTCCCCTTGAAATGGGCTTAAAGAATCTTTTGTCCTTCTTGACCAGAAACAGTCACCTAGAGGCTAGAGCTAGGGTGGCTGTACATTATAGAAGATAACATTTTCAAGTAAATCTCATGTTTCTCTGTAAAATTCCTTTTTATTTTTAACGGTTCTAAGACTCCAATTATGTGAAGCAACTAGTATATATAATAGTTAATACAAAAATGTTTCTGAATATAAAAAAAATGCACGCATTTATTTCGATACTTTGTTTTCTCTAATCTACTTATGCATCGTGTCAATATTTAATTCACACAAAGAAAAGGAAGTGAAGCCAGAATGACAAACTTTTTGTAAAAAGCGCATAAAATCACAGAATCCGAGAAATGTATCATCAACTTTCCAACCCTTTTGACTATTCTGGGTCAAGGTCAACGCATGTCGCCCAATTAACCACTGCCTCAAATCCAACGGATGATTAGTCGTTTAGTTTGTCGATGTTGATCTTTATTTGGACAAGTTCACCTTAATTCTTTTATCATAATCAAGCAAAAGGGTATGCTTGGATTTGCTGGCTATGCCTTGTAAAAGCGACGGTCATTTGATGCGGTATGTGGTTGTAATCAATTTCTTTCGGCCTACGAAACCAATTACAACATAACAAGTTAACACTATGGACCGCCAACTATACAAAAAGTGCTATATATTGTTTTAATTTGTCAACTTAAGGCAACCTCAATCCTGATAGAATGTGCGCAATCGGGTAAATTACACGGCTTTTCTTTCTACTTTTTGAGTGGACTAGTCTTTAATCTTCTTGAACGTGGCTAAAGCTTGATCGTGCTATGTGCTCCTCTTAGCAAGTCAATTAGTAAAGTATTTAGCTTGTCAACTACTTCTACCATTTAGTCATCTTCTTCACCAGGGTATCTCTTGATAGAGACCTGGACACGCATTCCAAAGCATGGAATCGATGACACAAATACAGTTGACTTGTGATTGAGAAAATGCAAGGTTAATGCTTGATGATAATTTATATAAGTTAATAACTTGGATTTGTGATAATTTATAAAAAATGTACGATCTTTATCTGCGGCATTGAATATTTATGCATGATTTCAACTGGGCCTTCATGTGTTGACCACTCAACTTTAAAAAGATAATTTCTTCCATGACTTGAATGTTCTGGTTCCCCCAATAGTATTAGGTCACTGTTGTTGCTGTTAGGTGGATCGTATTGGAGACCATTTGTGAATAGTGCATGGAATGAATACATAATCGTCACAGTGACTTGTTTTGATCAGGTGGGGTTAAGAGGTGGCTCCAGTAGTGCCTGTGAACTGGATGCGAGCTTAGTCCAATTGATGTTCCTTGTAGTAGAAGTACCAAGCGACACAGAGCTTAACTGGTGACATATATAGTAATGTGAGTGAGTGTTGGATTCTGTCAATGAGGAAGTTTCAGAAAACCAAGACTTTGAGAGAAAGATAGCTGGATAGGGACCTGCATGCTTATGATGGTCGAGAAAAGCACGATCCCAGGAGGAGTCAGGACCACTTCGTGAGAGATTAAACCTTGATTTTCATGAAGCACAAAGACAACCTTTTTGGTATATTCATTACACAAAAGGATGCAGGACAAATACAAATCTCCAATGTCTAGCTAATTCTTAGGACCACTTCTTTAACGATAAAACCTGTCACCCAAAAAAAACAACTTCTGGGAAAGGTACGTTTTGGGAAACTTCACGTGCATGCATGGATGATGCCAGTGTCAAAGATTTTAATATCAGAGAAAGTTACAAGAGATACGTACTAGTACTGGTAGTTTAACACACACACACGATTCTACGACCACTGCCACATAATAAATACACAGGTAACGGAAAACTATCTCACTTCAGTTGCATAACATGAAATGTCTAAAAATGTATACAATATTATTGATTGTTAACCACCATTTTAATTTCTAGACGAGCCTTCAAATTTTTAAATTACAAGGCAAAATGATGATCGTAGTTTAAATTATTATTATTGTTTAAAAATGGGATAATAATGCGAAATTGTAATATAAAAGTGAGTTGATCCTGTAAAAGAAACTAAAAGTACAAACAGATCTTAGTGGTGTATATTCAATTAATATGGTAACTGGAAACAGACCCAGATTTCTACCGTGACTGGAAGTCGGGAGTAAAAGCATTTTCAGGGTAACGAAAGGAATAGTCCTGAACAGAAGTTTGGCATTGACATTTTGACAGACAGGGCCTTGCGTTGGACGGAAGTAGTAATAAAAAAATATACACATGGGAGCTTTACTCTCTCCAAAAAGATTATGCTCTTGGCAGTTGGCAAAATCTCAGGAGTTGGCGGAGGGGACTCGCTTTTATCAATAGATAAATTATTAATTTAATTTATTGTTCAAAAAGTAATCTATGAAGTGTAAGGACTCTTGTAAATGACCAAAAGCTCAGAATACTCTCTCAAGAATCTCGTGTATATATATATATATGTACACAAACTACACAGAATTTCAATATCCATAAACGACCTGAAACCAGCTAGCCAAGCCAAGCCCCAGATACTTGCCTTTCTGTCATTTTTATGAGTTAGGCACAAACCCCACCTACTTATATCACTTCATGTCCACCCAATTCAATGACACTCATGTGGCTTAAGAAGCTCTAAATGCCAGTTTTGACCAAGATCCAAAGCTACGAGTGGGAGCTGTGCCCTTCACTCTTTACGAGAAAAGTTCCATGGCTGGTAATGCCTTTTCCATTTTCAGCTTTTTCAGTTTCACTTTTATTAGTTAATATTACATTTTCCAACCAATCTTTTTCCTAAGCCTAGGAAGGAACTATATATAGAAATGTGATTTTGTTTTAACCTAGCATAAAAAAGGATGATTTTAAACTTGGGTTGTGGTAACTAAATTGATCACGCTTGTTAAGCCAATTGAGACTTAATGATAATTTGATTTATGAAAATGAATAATTTTTAATGAAACTTAGAATCACTCCTACCTTATCCTTGGCGAATCATCTATAGAAGACAGTGTAATGAACAACGGACTAAAAGGCAACAAAAGCCTAGAAAATCGGAACACTCAAGGATGTTGTGGGAAACTCAACTCGAGGGGGCTGGGTCAGGGGAGGGTGGTGATTGTTTGCTAGAAGAATAAGATACATATAACATAACATGTTGTTATAATTTGAGAAAGTAAAAAATTTGAAAGGTCAATCAATCAATCAAATCAATCACTGCTTCTCCACCAGTTGCGTGCAAGGAAGAGCCGCCCCTCTGCCACCGCAAGGACACCGTGGCCCGCACCTTCCTTCCTCAGTCCTTGCACCATTATGATGAAACAATTAGCTCCTTTTGGTCCATTTTGAGAAATTTATTAATTAATGAGTTGAATCATAATAAAACAACATAGAAGAACTTCACTTTATATGCATTTTGTTCTTTTTTTAAAATAAATTCACAATTTTTATTATTGACTTTATTTGATTTTCAAAAGTTTAAGTTAATTGAAAAAACTAATATCCGTTTAATAAAAGAATTAAGAGATTACCTGTAACTAAAATTTAATTTAAGGTTAAATATATATTTTTAGATAAAAACAAAATTATGATATTAAATTGTCAAATATATAAAATATTTCGTTAATTCTAAGATGACCAACTAAAAACTACAATTGATACCATAAAGTAGAATTCATTGAGAATTGTACATAATCCCATGTCTAAAAAATGGACCTATTATATAATAAGCGGTAATTGAGTCTTGGACTTGGTTATTATTATTAGTTGTAGCTATCTATATAGATATTGATCGTGTAATAAGTGATCCATCCCTTCATCCAACTTGGGCCATCCTTAAAATGGAGCCTCCACTTATGGCATCTTCCAGAAAAACCAACCTATAATTAGCAGCTCCGCAGGTGAACTTGTTCACCAATCCTAGCTAGTCTTTGATAACTCATGGGCTGCCACAATCCAACCTGTGGCTCCACAGGCAAGTACTTTATCTCAAGATCAACGGTGGAGAGGTGAGAATATTCGGTTGATGTCTTTTTTGGCCCTTTGATCTATGCTTTAGATCTTGTAAACACGGCGGGTTTCGGTGGGTGTTAAGAGTAGGTTAGTGTACTCTCCTTATTAATTGATGAATATGGAGAAAGAATCGTGTCGGCCATGGTTCAGAAGTAAGTTTTAGAATTTTTATTTTAAAAAATAAATTGCAACTTTAAGAATAAGAGATCATGCTTAAAAGATTGAATTTGTTTGAAAGTGTTTAAAAATGAAATCTTATATACTAATTAAGCAAGCTTGTGGAGTGGTGTCTTTGTCTTCTTAATTTATGGAGAGGAATTAAAATGAAACATAAATAACAAGCTTTTAGATGGGTAATGTGGGGTCAATAAAAAAATGATGTGCCTCAATTTTAAGAATTTAATAATTTGCGTAAAGTATCTTTGTCCCCGTTATATTCTCTACCTCTAAGGCTGTAAGGCATCCATAGAAAAAAGAAAAAACAAGTTAATTATGGTGTCTAATTACCATGTTTAATCAAGTTTTGGCTCTTAAAACGAAAAAGAGTAACTTAACCTTACCAATTTGGGGTATGCCTTTTTTTGGCAAGTGGCAGTCTATTGTAGTTGGTCTGTAACGTTTAAATTGCCTTTATTTATTTAGCAAGAAAAAAGAGCAGCGAAGGATGTTTTATTTTCTTGCAAGTTGCATTATCTGGTTTCTCTTTTTCGAGCATCACAATCAATCGTAACAAAAGTGGCTTCTTGCCCCCTGGAATTCATTATAAGAGGCTAATTTTTATGCTTCTCTTGATTGATATACTTTGTCGATTCTTGAAATCTAATACTGATAAAACGCATGTTTATGAGGATTTAAGAAATTTTTAATATTAAGTTCTAGTTTTAATTTTTCCTTCTATGAATTAGATCTTATCTCGTACAAATTGATAATTTTAAAACGTGATACTTTATGAGTAAATTTGTAATTCTTGTTTTAAAATATATAAATAAGAATTTAAATAAAGTCAGATACAAATCCAGGAGGGCTTGGAACTTGGAAGCCAACTTTCAAGCATCTACTAAGAGGTTTCTAGGCATGATGATGCTATTACGTATAAGAAACATAAAAGTGGCACCAAATATTCAAGGTCCTATAATCTTATGCCACTTGAGTGTTTTTGAAATTAGGTTGTACGAAAACAAAAATAAGGAAATGAGCAAATGATAAAGCATAAATATATACGTAATTATAGAGAAAAAGTTTAGAATTATTACGAAAATTCCACAAGCGCATAAGTTTTAGTGTTTTCATGCATGAATCTGTCATTAGTAATAAGCCATGCAATAATTAAGAATTGAATTCCTAATTTATTTATTTTGCAAAGTTTTGGCAGGATCCAAGTCGATAGTTATTATAGATATCTCAATTCTAATTGGAATATATATATAAATATATATGTTCATCACTGTAGGTGTAGTGTAATTAATTAAATTGAAAAAGAGGCAACAAAAACTGCAACTCTTTTTTCCTCGCTGTCTTTTGTTCGTAAACCAAAAAAACACACTCTCCAAGAGCACTCGCCCTCGCACTGGCACTCCCTCTCCGCGTCTCCAATTCCAGCAAATTCAAACCCGACTCTCTCCTGTTAAAACAAAAACGAAAAAGAAGAGAGCAAATCGCGAGAAAGAGAAAATCAAACCTAAAATATTATTCTGCCTTTTTTTTTTGTTTCTGTTTTTGTTTCGCTCTGATCATAATCATAATCTCACCAATTATTTGTTTGAGGAGCTCCATTTATGGATGGGCTGTTTGGCGGCCTACACTCGTCGGCAGATTTCTCCGACAAACCTTTGATGTCGCCTCAGAGCCTGATTCTGCCGTCCGAATATCAGTGCTTCCTCTCGCCGTCGGATCATCGGTATCCGATCTTCGGATCCGACGTCGACCTGATTTCCGAGGCGGGGGAGCCTTCTGATATCACGCCGCTGGAGATTCCAGAAGATGTGTCCTCTTCGTTGATCAAAGCTAAAATTGCTTCGCATCCTGGCTATCCTCGTTTGCTCGACGCCTATATCGATTGCCAGAAGGTGAAAACTGCCTCAAGAAACCTCTCCACTGTATATATAATTATCTATATCTCTCTCTGACTCTCTTCGGTTGTGCTAAAGAAGGCAAGGAGTGGAAAGCAAAGCTTCGGGTTGTGTGGTTCTCGTGTGTTGTGTTTGACCTCATAAACTTGACATAATTATTTCGGTGTTACTGTACCAGCTGTTTGGCGGTCAAGTAAACAGAAGCTTAAAGGACGGAACCGAAATTAAACTACGCGCTAATGGCTATTGACCATCATTTGCTTGCATCTTCATAAACATGTTACACTATCACAAGTATTTGCTCTTAATTTTCTTCTTCCAACAGCGTGATTTTCTCTTATCCCTTGGATTTTTCTTCAGAAAGAAAAATGTTTTTCAACGAACTGCGTCTTGGCTTTGACGATACCGCCAGAGTGGTGTAGGAACGTTTCGCTTCGCTAATAACTTTCTATTGCTTGTTAATACTTTTACGAAGAGAAAATTTTCCTGAAATTCACATTTGGCTTCTTAGCTGTAGTTAGTTATTTCTTTTCTTTTTTCCCAATTCGACTTTTAAGTTATTGTTTATAAACCTAGAAGATTTTTCTCTCATCGTTTCGTTTTTTCATGAAGGTTGGAGCGCCGCCGGAAATATCGTGTTTGCTGGATGAAATCAGGCAAGGAAATGACCTGTTCAAGCGAGAAGCTGCATCCTCGTGCTTCGGAGCCGATCCAGAGCTCGACGAGTTCATGGTAATTAAAGGAGAGCGTGTATTTGGATTTTTTATCTTCGATGTAGTCTCCTGATCCCAAAAAAACATCCGTTGTCTTTCGTGTAGAAAACCTACTGCGATGTGTTGGTGAAGTACAAATCTGATCTCGAGAGGCCTTTCGGCGAAGCCACCACCTTCTTGAACGAGATCGAAATGCAGCTACGCAATCTTTGCACAGGTGCCTCGATCAGAACCCTCTCTGGTCAGTCTTGTTCTCTTCTCTCTCTTACTCTAGCATGAATGATCTGTTAAAAATCTGATCATGTTTCTTTTTTCTTTTTGTTGACATCACTTGACTTTTGTGCACATACATATGGTTTTGTCCTCGCTGTGACTGCATTAAGCATGCCACATGATTAGTGGTTGTTAGGAAACAGAAATACCCTATAACCCAAACATTATCATCTCAAGACTGGCAGGCTATTATTCGCAAGTTTCTTGGTTTCCTTCCCAGTCCTAACCCGCTATTTACTGCTTTTGATCCCTTCTTTTTAATTCCTACAACAAAGTGCTTGTTGATGAAAGAGTTAACGATGATCAAATAACAACCAAAGATTGATATAGGGCAAAAATAACCAAACTGAGTAACTGACTAATAAAACCCTAGACCCGGGAAGAGATTCTTGTTACCTACTTTTTAGTTCCGCCAACGTCTTACATTTCGTTGATTTCGGTTCCTTGGGAGAATAAGCTGAAAATTGCTTAGTTTGTAAATGTTTGCTTGGAACTAGTACATCTCTCCATTGTTAATATAGATATATATATATATGAAAGAGAACGGGTGTGTAAAAAAAAGTCACGGGATCTGCTGCGATGGCATTTCTCACGGTTAAGGAGCTTTTTCTTTTCATTTTTTGATAAAGATTGAAGATCAACTCATTTACTTGTAAGTTTTTGCTCAACTTACTTTGATGTGCATTTTCCTTTTGTATGCGTCAGAAAGGGGTGAGCTTGAAAATCCAAACTTATTGTTCCAAAGATTCTGAATTTGACGTTTCATCAGAGTTCAGTTAGATGGTTTAGTAATTTGTGGTTTGGTAAGTTGTGTATAGTTAAATCCGGTGGACTTTCCAAAGATCAACTTTTTAGGGAAATCAAATTATATTTTTGCTCTTTGCTATTAATGCTGATCTTTTTCCTTATTTGGCATTTTGATTCGTCTTTTCAAGTACTGTTATAATGTGTAGATTGAAACTGACTCGTAGGAAACATGTGAAGTCACTCTTGGCTTTGCACAACCACTTGAAATCGTATTTTACTTTTCCCGACACGTCCGATTATTTTGAAATAAAACTTCTACAAACCACAAACTACACTGAAGCTATTGATCGTTCACATTTGTGAAAGCTGCTTATTTGTAATAAGATGTTGAAGATATACACTTGCTGATAAATTAAAGGCTTACTTGCGCTTGCCATTGCAAATCTGTCCGTTTGTGAAAGAATGAAAAGATATGGTAATTAGAGCTATATGTTGTGTTACATTAAAAAGTGATGACTTATGAAAGCTTTATTTTAGTGAAGATAATACTTGTACTTTGAAGTAAATTAACCATTCTAATCATAGGAGTTACTATCATTTCCTTATAGACATATGACTAATAGTACGTTGGTTGCATGGTTGATAGACAGTCTGGAGTGTATATGTTGCATTTTTAGAGCCCCCCTCTTTTCTTATTTGAAATAAATGTAAAAAAACCTTAGTTTCAAGTTCATTTATTCTGATTATATTCCTTCAGAATGGCTCGGGCTCAATCCCTTTAAAAGATAATGTTCGAGAAATAGTGGTACAAGTTATACCTTTTCTACTTCCTGTTCTTATATCAGAGAATTATTTATTGTGTTAAAATTTGCTGACTAACATGTGTCGGTTAACAATATCTTATGTAGATTTACATCCTTCGACCAGATTTCTACCTCCTACCCTTGTTCTAATTTTAATCTTAATCTCCATTTGAAATGCTTAATTTTATTTTATAGATACTTAGCTTAAATCTCATTTTGTTGCTGAAATTTCAGACATCGATTAAGTATAGAATAAACACATTTATTGACACAACTTACTTATTTGCATGCATGGGACCTACTTCCCAAAAAAAAGAGCTTGCCTGGTTCTAACTGCCTAGTAATGAATGGTAATTATGCCTAATTCTGGTGCTTTGGTAAATTGTATGGTCCAATAGCGTGTGAGCCATGCGTCTGTATGATGGGATGTAAAAGGAGAACCTTGGGAATTGGCTGAGTGCTGACTGGTTTCTGTCTTTGAAGTGCTATTGCGTGTAAATCGTAATGGCTGCATCTTCTTAAAAGTGAGGATATAGAAAAGTATCACTGGGATCTGCATTTATGTTCATAGTTAGATACTTCAATTGGAGGAGTATAGTATTAGAAAAGGTGGATTACAGGGTTCTCGATGGAGTACATCTCTACCGTACTATTACCTGGAAGTCCACTTATTTAGTCTACTGAGCCTTCCTCATCCCTTTAAAGGCTGTATAATCAAAGTGGTCGTTTCTGTGTTGGCAAAAAGTAGTAGAGCTTAACAAATTGCATTTCGCTATTGCCCATACCACTTCCGTTATCTAATTTAAGTACCTTTAAACTGAAAACACAACAGTGTTTTCGGCATTTACATTGCAGGAATGGAATCTCAATCTTTGATAGTTACTTATAGTTGTAAAAGATAATGTAGCTACATTAATACAACTTCATAAACATTTGTGTGTGGTAAAGTTAGTTTTTGATCACGTTGTTATTGGTTGGCAAGTTCTATCTTTTTTTTTCGGAAGTGCAGACTACCGTTTGAGTGATATTATCGTCTTTGCTAACAAGCCTTGTGTTTCTTTATTATGTCTTCTGCTGAGAGGATTCTTCTTGATCTTCTTTTGTACAACTAGGTCATTTAATAACTTGCCAAAAAAAAAGGGAAAAGGCAAGATTCTTTGGACATGCCAGCATGGTCATCCAATAGCATATATGCTGTTGGTTGCGGTTTTCTGGTTTACTACTTTTGGAAGGCAGTTCGTCTGTTGTCATTACTTAGCTTGAGCATATATTTAGACATTTGCTGCATGTTTAACCAAGCTATGTTTGTACTATGATATCTGATATAATGCATGCTTGCCTTTGGTGTGTAGTTTTACGAGTCTCTTCTTGTCCGCTTTTATCAGTTGACCATATCAAACGAAACATAAACCGAATTCCTGCGTCTTCCTAGCTCGCATTTTTACGTACTTTACTTAGCAGCCATGCCAGAGTTGCATAGCATCGTTCTTTCGGAACATATGAGTATTCTAGTCAACGGTCTATGGACAAAGCACGTATCAAAACCAATGAAAATATTCAAATGGCACTCAAAAGATTGAATCTTTAGACTTGAGTGCTTAGGAAGGCAATGATTAGTACGTCTGACGACGTGTTATTTTTCTCATGTTTTTGACCCATTGATAAGGTGTATGTGCTGTCCTAAGTTGGCTGCAAGATTGTATATATCTGAGTAAAACATTTAGATGGGTGAAATGTACCAAAAAATTACTTGGGCTCCGTGATCTTACTATCTTCGAACATGGAAATTTCATGCTTGTATTCGTTTATATGAATACCAGCTTTGATTGGTGAGTGTTGGGTGTTTTGGTTTATTAATGGAAGAGAGAGAGACTTGCATTTGTTCTGCGTAATACATGACAAAAGGTTATAGATTGTGGGGTTGTTGGTGATAAATGTGGGCGAGTCTAATGGAGACTTTAATGGCGCTTTTTGCCCGGTTAGAGCGGGTGGTCGGAGTTCCACATGGGACTTCCGCAGATTTCGCTGAGTCCACCAGCTTTATGCGGGGAGAGAGAGAATGGGTGAGCGAGTTTGCACTGATGAATGATGATCATTCAATTCCATCTCTTCTAGTCTTTCCCTACACACTGAGAACTGCAGCTGATACTGCTAACTGCTTAGTGGCTGTCATGTCCAAGGGCATTTGTTTGTTTCTTTGTGGAGTTGGTGGGTCTTCGTGCTTTTGTTGATAGTGCATCACACGTGTCTTGAGTCCCTTAAATCCGACTTGGAGTTGCTGCGGGTCCTGTTAATCTATGGTGGACATTATCTTCTTTCTTTGACCCACTTCTCGTAAAAGCTCATCGATTTCGTTCCGTCGAAAATTTCTCATCTTCCATTGTTCAGTTCTTGTCTCCACTTTGGTCTGTTGCCATCGGAAATTAATGTTCTTTGTGAAAATATTCTTGAATCGATGTCCTCGAACTCTTGGTTCCGTTAACTTGTATTGCGTGGGGAGGAGAGAGCTGAGATGTTCTAGACAACGATGGATAGATTTCTGTATTACTGAATGGCAGAAAATTGGGCATCTGTATGGGGGTTATTTCTGTCAATTCGAGCTGCTTGAGACCAGTATCGGAGTGGAGTAGTACAAAGTGAGTATATCATGGCCTACCTGCCACAGTGGACTTAAAATAAGTTATCTCGTGTTAAGGAGATGAGTTAATAGATTTGGTGGGGACTGTGGCCTGTCGTCTACAGGATGGCGAGTGGCCTTCTATGACGTTCTAAATTCTAATCTTAATCATTTATTTAACATTTTCATTTAAATCTTTTTCATGCAACTCTCTCTCTCTTTCTGTACATGCACGCCATCTTTTCCACTGAGGTACTTTTGTCTGACAAACGACATAACCAAACACAGCCATTGTCCGTGAGGTGTGCACTCCTTTTCTATGTCGGTCAGGCCTCGGTCTAATTGTTTGTCAGAGACTGTTAGTGGGTTCCTCTCTCTTGGTTTTAACCCGAGCATTTCTCCTTTGTTTGTTCCGTGATGGATTTACTTAAGCATAATTACTGAATTCAGGCGTCGATTAAACTCCATTTGGAGTTCTTGTTTAACGGATAGGCGTGGCGGCTTTAATATTCAGCTGCATCTCATGTGATCATCCGAACTCAACTGCCGTGTTACTATTGTGGATTCTGGCATCACTTTTTTGAATTATTGGGTTGGCAACCGGGTTACTCGATGCGGAAGTTGTAGGTAGTATTTGGGTTAAAGAAGATCCTAAGCTCTGTTGTTGGCGGATAGTTAAAGCAAATGGTTACAGATTAAGAGCGAGTCACATCATTTGTATGGCTTTGTTGCTCCAATATCAATGCTTTGATCCTTTCAATATACCATACGTAGTATTTGGGGAGATGGCCTCTTTGGCTGAAATGGCATGTTATAATCTTGAGATAGCCTGTGGCAATTGAAGTGGTAATGTGTTTTCTCTAAAATAACATGGTTATTTAGTGCCGATTATGGGTGATTTTGATTTAAGAAGTGATTTTAAAGTGATCTTGAAACATAGGTATATAAGGTAGCGTCGGTTTTCATTGTAATGATCAATTATGATCTGCGAAAATTTAAAGTTTTCTGATGTCGCAAAGATGTAAATGAATTCCAAGTCAAGCTGCTGTTGATCCTAGCTTTATCCACAGGTTCTGGTACTAATCCAAAAACACATTTAGTATAACTGAAAAACATTTATTTTTCTTTAGCTACCATATTTTCTTTTTTTCTGATACGGCAATAGAGGTTCAATCTTTTGTGTTTTTTTCCGCGTATATCCAGATGTTACTTTTTACTGATACAGCTTTAGACTTTAATGTTGTGCTTGTTTGCTAATGTTTGTAGTACGACATAAAGTTCAAGAAACAGTCTAATTACTTGTGTGATGTCATGTCACCAGATGAAGGTGCGATGTCATCGGATGAAGAAGTGAGTGGGGGTGAAGTTGAAGCACGTGAAGGTCAACAAAATGCAGAAGACCGGGATCTCAAAGACAAGCTTCTGCAGAAGTTTGGAAGTCATATTAGTAAGCTTAAACTTGAGTTCTCAAAGAAAAAGAAGAAGGGAAAGCTACCAAAGGATGCTAGGCAAACCCTTCTCGAATGGTGGAATGTTCACTATAAATGGCCATATCCAACTGTACGTACCTCCCTTTCTTTCTACATTTTGTGCCCAGGGACCAGGCACTGAATCTAGCTTCACCACTACTCTTGAACTGTTAGGATTACTTGGTTTACTGTCGACTCACATTTCTTAATTAGTCGCCTACATAAGATGTCACCATATATAATATGTTATTTAATGGGGAGGGCTGGGGCTTGGGTTAGGCGAAGCATGTTTCTTGGTCAGACTTTCTGTAACAATCTGTATATTCATTGAATCTACCGGGGCATTAGGAACCTAATCATGAAACTGTTTCCTTGTCACGGGATTCACAGATCCATTTTGGGGTACATTTTAAGACAGAACTGGGATTACTTACATTCCATCTCAAACTATAATGCCCTTTATCTACAGATTCTACTTTGAATGCTGAAACGGCATCAGATTTGACACCATACTTATACTAAGTGAGGGCAAAGTTGTTTCTTTTTCCTTTCTTTTTATCTTCCAGGAAGCTGATAAGATAGCATTGGCGGATTCAACGGGATTGGATCAGAAGCAAATCAACAATTGGTTCATAAATCAAAGGAAGCGCCACTGGAAACCCTCGGAGGACATGCAATTTGCGGTGATGGGTAGCCTCTCTGGGCAATTCTTTACAGATGTATGAGAGTATCATGTACATTCTCCAATATGTCTCATAGATAATTGCCTTGGAGGGTTGAAGTCGTGTATTTTCTGCTAGAAACTATACTGGCATTGAAAACTTCAAGATAGTGAAGAAAGGGGAAAGTTTAAGTGTAATATGCAATCTTGTATATTCCCAATTCTTCAACAAACAATGAAATGCCTACGTAGTTTGGACAAATAACCTATTCTTACTAGTTGGATACGGTGCTCTTGTTTCACGAGTAACGATTTGTGCTTGTGAGTTTTAATAATGTCAATGGAAGCTAACAGAACAAAGCTAAGGGTGGTGGGGATTCACTAGAATAAACCAGGTCTTAGACTATGGACTATGGTTGTTCTTGTCACTTAATATTATTTGCTTGTGTTATAGTTCTTGAAGAGATATGTAACTGCTAATATAGAATGCTTCATTTCATCAACAGCCACTTTTAATTCTCCCTCGCAAGTTTGCAGTTAAAAGCTATTAAAACTATGTATTCACGCCTTTATTCTTTTCAATGCAAACAAGCAATTTCTAATTTTCCTTTTTTATTTACTCTAAACATTACCTAGATTAGCAAGAAAGAAAGAGATCAGGCAATCATTGATCCATTTTCATAATAAAAAATCTAAACAGATTATATAATTTAAATTAAAAAAATAAAATATAGACAGTATTTTAAGAAAACAAAACACTAGACGAGAGTAGGAGTAGCGTGTGGGTGTCATTAAAGAACACGTAAAAGGCTGGAAAAGAAAATAAAAAACCGCAGCTGTGGATAACTGAAACAGGTCCATATGTCCTCGGCTCAATTGCCCCAACTTTCATATCACACTAACGATAATGGCTTCCCTTCAGCTCTGCCTTCCTTCTCTACGCCCTCCGATTTCGCGGTTTCCTAACCCGCCGCCTCGGTGCTCCGCCGAACGTCAGGCGCTCTTTAACCGCATTGCTCCTGTCTACGATGACGTGCGTACTCATTTAATAATTTATTTCTCATTTTCCTCACCAATTGTAAAAGCTTTTTACTTTCTGACCCTTTCCTGTTGACTTCCTTTTATTTTCGCGAATAAAAAGTGCAGTTGAATGATTTATTTAGCTTGGGTCAGCATCGGATATGGAAACGCATGGCTGTATCTTGGTCTGGGTAATGCGTTCTTTTAACTTTTTACATAATCATGTTCTCTTGTTTGTTTCAATTTCTGCTCTTTTACTTTTGATTTTTTTTAGATTTTCTTCACTGATTAAGAAGTTGAATGTTTGCACAGAGCGAAAATGGGGGATTGCGTGTTGGATGTGTGTTGTGGAAGTGGGGACATAGCATTTCTATTGTCCGAGAAAGTTGGCTCCAACGGCAAGGTTTCTTTTCCTTTTTATTTTCTCTGTCTCTCTTCCATTTTCTGTTCAAAAGAGACGTTGGTTAGTGTGTATTAGTACTGTGAATTGAAGTATGCCGTATGCGATATTAGCTATACTGATACCCAATTAGTAGCCCAATCACTGGTACTTGTATGTTGCTAATAGAGATTGTGGCTGATGTATTTGCTAATTCGTGATTGTTGATTTCAAAGGTTTATACTTTCTATAAATGGAAAAAAAAAACACTTCTTTTATATGTTTATGTAATTTTTTACGAGTTTAAAGTAGTTTTGATATGATATTTTCTAATGATTTCTAGGTGACTGGTTTGGATTTTTCAAGGGAGCAACTGTCTATTGCTTCTGCCCGGCAGAGCTTGAGATGGAATGCATGCTACAAGAACATCGAGTGAGCATTGCTGTATGGCACGCAGTTGGGAATATAAGCAATGGTCTTTTGTTCTTAGTCATTTTGGATGACGAGTGAAAGAGCAAACGTTAAAGATTTAAGTTTACAGATAACTGTTGGTTTAGATAAGTTGTCCATGTAAAAGCATGTTGGTTTAGATTAGTTTTGTTCATGAAGAATCATTTAATTAATCTTCATGTGGTGATAGCAATATGCTTAACCTGCTTTACAAAGCCAGTCTTCTCTTCCATGATCACAGGTGGGTTGAGGGTGATGCAACTGAGTTGCCATTTTCTGATTGTTCCTTTGATGCCATTACCATGGGTTATGGGCTACGAAATGTGCTGGATAAGTGTAAAGCCATGGAGGAGATGTTTCGAGTTCTGAAACCAGGTCCTATCTCCTCTTCTTAGCTTCAGTTGCTGGAAAAAATGTAATCTAACCAGAACTTCTCATTCCTGCTATTTGCAGGGGCAAAACTATCCATTCTCGACTTTAATAAGAGTACTACGCCTTTTGTTGCTTCATTTCAGGTACTCAAAGAAATGAACAGCTTCTTTTCTTCGTTTGGCGTTAAATGTTTACTTTGGCTTACAATACAGATTTTCATGATGTAATCTCATGAATTGCAAAAGTTCATCTTAGTAATGATAGAGGTCAACCCTATGTACCTGTTTGCTAATCAAAAATCAAATCTTTGCCATGTTACTTGGTATTAGGAATGGATGATAGACCATGTTGTTGTCCCCGTGGCCACTGGCTATGGCCTTGCAAAGGAGTATGAATATTTGAAAAGCTCAATTAGAGAATTTTTGACAGGTTTGCTTTCCTTTATAACGTCTGGGACCACACATTATCTGGTGGATCTTATTTGCATAGCCGTATAAAATAAGAATTTGATCCAAAGAAAGCTCTGCCTCCTAAAAGATATATGTATATCTGTATTTGATGCATTAAGAGGTACTTATCAGAATCGTCTTAACATTGGTGCCTATATCTGCTAGTTTGTGATAGATTTATAGATTCTTTCTGTTTAGATTCCTTAGAAGCCATATCTGTTATTGATGGATTGTTATGTGTCAAATTTCTCGTGCTAACCTTTCAATGCTTTCATGTTTATATCATGCAAGCGGCTCTAATGTTTCTAGAAATGTGATAGTTGATGCTTATTATAAGATTGGAGGATAGAGCCTCGTAATTAATTCTGGGATTGCACGAAATTTAGTACTGGATGGTGCCCCATTTTCTAATCTAGTGACAGTTGGATGCACACTTGGTTCAGGCAAGCAGTTAGAGCAACTTGCACTGGATGAAGGATTTTCTACTGCAAAGCACTATGAGGTCAGTGGAGGCCTGATGGGCAACCTAGTAGCCACACGCTAGAGAGAATTTGTACTCCCATTTCACGCGACCTTTTAATAGGTTTCTTGCGACGTTAAATATTTAATGTTTGGGAGTTGATTGCTAGCTCAGATGCTAGATATCAGAAATGTTGTGGTATTGTTAGCTGATTCTTCCGTTGCATATTTGATAGCCAAGCCTGTTCTATATAGTTCTCCGAAAATAGGACAAAATGCAAAGTTTGCTTATTAATAAAAAATTTAGTTTTTGTTATCATAAAAGAAATCTCTCCGAGTATTTGGAGTTTGTAAACACTTGCATAATCAGAATCCTTGATTTTTACAGGGTTCTTGATCAATCAAACCAAAATTTTATCATGGATCTTTACTCTAATGCCATCTTAATAGTCAGAAATTTGGCATTACTAGCCTTTCTTTCTTATCTACAAAATGTCATACCGATGCCAATTACCAGAGATGGTACACCATTCACAACTGCTTACACGCCCATTTTATACCTGCAAATGCATGGAAGTGCAAGCTATAGCGAGGCTATATTATAATTTATAATCTGAGATTATTGGCCTTCGTCGCCATATGTTAATTTTGAGCATATTTTGCCTCCAAAGAATATCTTCCCATTTGAAGGTCACCTGGGGCGGAAGGAACTATAGCTGACCGTTGCAACAGATGATGGAGGACCAACATTGAGTGGATATGAGACATCCTCGCAGGTGTCACCGAGTTCCAAGGTTGATTCATCCATGAAAGGGGGATTCGCAGGTGCAGGGAGGAGTTCCTCTGTCACTAGCATCTGTAGCGCCTTTGACATTGTTGGTCGCAGGGATGGACTCTCCTGGGTGCATAGAAGCCCTACATGCAGTACTCTCAAAATATCGCTCTTTACATTGCTGTTATGATGGTCATGCAACATTAGATTTGGGTCAAAGAGCTCTTCGATTGTCCTAGCTTGAAATTTCTTCCAGGTCTGATTTCAAGAGGAAGGAGATACCAATGAGGTTTCGTTATATATCTTATTACTTTTCATTAAAGTAATTACCTTGAATAAGATCAGGATTTGTCAGGGAACACGAGATCCATAACTTACCAAAATGACTAAGCTGTCGGTGTAATCTGAACTTTTGCTCTTATTGTTCTGCCTTCCTGTAACAATCTCTAATATAAGAACGCCAAAGCTGTAGACATCCGCTTTTTCTGTTAATTGCCCATGAGCTAGGTACTCTGGAGCCATATACCCTCTGTAGATTTACCAAAATGAGATCTATTATAAGTACATTGGTTAATAGTTATTGAACTTAAAATTGTCCAGTGCTTGTTCGGTTATGATGATGTTAATGATAGTAACTTACAAAGTTCCTGCTATGGCCGTGCTGATATGACTCTTATCTTCCTGGAAAGACCTCGCTAAACCAAAATCGGCAATTTTAGCACGAAGCCTTGAATCCAACAAGATATTACTGGCCTTTATATCTCTATGAATGATCCTGATTTTGGAGTTCTCGTGAAGGTATGCTAAACCCTCTGCTGTTCCAACAATAATCTCAAATCTCCTGTCCCATGTTAATGCTTTGCCTTTGATCTGGTCTGTAACATTTAAGCTCGTGTCAGAGCTTTTCCACAGCTAATTTGATTTATCAGAGGCAGTGTGGCCTGTTCTGAAAACTGTAGACAACAAATATTGTAAAACTCAAACCTAAGGATTAATGTGTTAGTACCAAAGATGTAACGGTCAAGACTCTTGTTAGGCAGGAATTCATAGACGAGAAGGCTTTCAGGCCCCGAACAACTGCACCCCAATAACCTGACCAGGTTTTTGTGTTCCACGCTACTAATCATGTTAACTTCATTGTAGAAATCTGCTGCTCTGTGTCTGTTGTTAAAGAAAAGCCTCTTCACAGCTATCTCTCTTCCATCAGGTAAAACACCCTGCGATTGAGACAAAGAAGAAAGAAAGGATATTAATTTTGACGATAAACAGTGAAATGGGGGGAAAAAAAGAACTACCTTGTACACTGATCCAAACCCTCCTTGTCCAAGCTTGTTGGCATCGTCGAATGATCCTGTAGCTTTCTCAAGAGTTGAGTACTTGAAATTCAAGCTACTGTCATACAGGATTTTCACCAACTTTTCTGCGTCATTTGAACCTGAAAGATCAATAATATAAGTAATCCCAAGATTCTAATAGAACACATATTGCCTGCATACTGATTTCACATGTGCCTGGGCTAAGTTGGAGATTTGCAGAAGCCAGCATTGGATGTAAATTGAAATGCATTTACCTTTCCTTTTCTTCTGAATATATCTGCGTTTCCATACATAAACTCCTATAGCTGAACCGACTGCTATAACCACTAGAGAGCTGACAACTGAAACAACTATTACAATCACAGTACCTGCATTTATTAATCAAAACCCACACTCAGTTCATGCTTGATAAGAGATCAATGGCCTGAAACTGAATTAACAATCAGCTGATACTGCAATCTTAGAAAGAACAATTTATCACCTCTTGAACTTCCACTGCTTTGTTCCTTGTTGAGAAAATCTCTATCCGAGTACCTCATAAAGCACCCAGTATTAAGTGCTCTGCCCTCTGACCACGGCAAACACCCCAGTATAGATGAAGATGCGTTCTTTAAGCATGCTGTGCAAGAACTTGCATTCAGTGTTCTCCAGCATTGAGCTAGAACATGAGCTGACTCATTAGTCCCTGAAACTGGCACCTGAGCTCGGGCATAGCCTTTATTATTTGGAGCACTTGCGACTGCTAGCGACACAGCCTGACGAGCTGATTCTTGAAATGTTGAGGTCTTCTGAGTTGCATTTCCACAAACAGCCTTGTCGTCAGGTCCCTTGTACTCCTCAAAGAAGCTGTAATTTTCTGATCTCATGAAGCAACCGTCAAGAAAGATGCGACCACTATTGAAAGGATAGCACGTTGGTAGAATAGTACGTGCCTCAGCGTAGCATAACACACAGTCAAGCAAAGAGAGGTCACCATAACATTGGGCGAGGCCATAGTTTTGGTCAGGTCCTGAACCCGTAAGAGCTACTCCAAAACCTGAAGAACGCATCTGTTCACTGATGTTCTCCATTGTAGCGACAAAGTTTGGCACAAAGATAGTTGAGTTGTGCTCAAGTTGTCGCCCACACGTAATTTTGACAGTTTGGGCTCTGGGATCTCCCACCACTCCTTCACGTAACAATAGGAACCCTCCAAGGCAGAATAAGATACATTGAAAGTGCACTAAAGTTACGTGCTTTCTCATCTTTGGCCGAAACTGAATTGGCTTAATTATGAAGAAAGCTCCTCTGTTCAAGAGAAAAACAAGTCAAACAAGATGGTGCTTGGTAACAGTAAAGGATTGCAGCCGAAAGTAATAGATCTTCAGGAGTAAGGGTAAACCAAAAAAGAAACAAGCGAAAGGAGTGGGAATTATCGAGCAAGAAATCAAAAGGCGAAGTCATTCCAAATAAATAAACAATTTGGTTTATTGCATAGCTCCTGTAGTGGCCGAGCCAAGAAGCTTTTCTTGGCACCGATTCACAAAGTTAAAAGGGAAATTGTTCACTTGCATCTTCTGCACCACCTTACAGGTAGATGGAGATGCTCTCTGTCCAAAGCTCAAGTCAAAGGGGTAGGTTTTAGTGAAGTTTCCTGCTTTCACATTTATTAACGAAGTTTACAGGCCGATTGTTTCTAGACTATGAGTCTCAGGAAAATATAGCCCTGACAACCTCTTGCCCTAGTCTTATCTGTACCAAATATGACAACCAGGTTCACAAGTTCTCATCCATGAAAAGGGAAGAAAAAGACGCACAGCTAAAGGAGTTATCTCAGTCAACCCCAATAGAAAGGGTGGGCTGCATCATTTAAACGAGCCAATAAATGGACGGACACAGAAAGCAAAGAACGGCAAGGTTTTTGGGACCATCGGGAACAGGATAATTGTTATCTTTCATTTGAATGCTTCCACATAAACCGATCCATTAGTAATCGACTTGATAATGGGTCCCGTCGTCACCACCACCGATAGCCAGCTGTCCTCATGGCATCATACCCATGTATCAATCCCATTACAGCAAAATTGGGAAAACGACGAAGATAACTAAGAAGTATATAATCCTTGAAATTATGTTGATTGCACCCCAAAGTACGAATCCTCTCGTACCAATACACAAACGTTTGTGCAACAAAAATTATCAATATGTAGTTATTTACATGTTCTTTCATGAGCTAACATAAATAACATCGAAGGTCAAATTGTGAAGAACGGGATCAGTCCTTTATTAGTATCCATGTTAGCAGTATCAAAGGGCTATTTCTTCAAGCTGAAGCAGACTTGATAAAGCAGAAAACAGGAAACTTCAACAAATGGAATTTACCAGACCAAACAGAGATGCTCTTTTCTTCTTGTTCTCTTTCACCATAGACAAAGACCCTCCCGATTCGTTATAAGGAATCCATGACTAGCACTTAAACTAAAAGCAAACCTTGTTCAAATAAGGAATCAAAAACTGAAACTTTTGAAGATCTTTGATTTCCTAAATATTAAGTACGGAGAAGAAAGATGAGAACTTGTAGCGTATCTAGATTAGATCAAAGTTCGTACCTTCATTCACCGCATTGGGCAGCTGAAATTTTTGAAGCTGAGTCTGTGCAAGACCAACTACGTGTTTCCATTCTGGTACATTATTAAGGAAGGCGAAAGCGTTATACTGTGAAATGCGCGTAAGCGATGTAACAGAAGTCAAAGTGGGGACAGGCTTTTGGGAAGCTTTGGTTTATCTGTAAAATTCAACCAGAAACACCAATACTTCAGAGGAGCCAAAGTCAGCTCAAATTCCAAGCCCACATTACAATTCTTTATTGGCTACTGAGTCCCAGTGGACAGAAAAAACAAAAAAATGCAGCTCCTAAGTTAACTGCAAAAGTTGAACCTTTTTGTGCTGTTCTATTTATCAGCAATTCAGCTTGGCCTTTCTAATTCCATTTAATCATTCATTGCAGTTTCATTTATAAGTAGAGCAATAATTACACTGTTGGCTCTATTTCTAGACGGCCTTTGAAGTTTGAATTATCATATTTTGAGCCTTTGAATAGAGCACTGATGGAATCCTCTTTTGAAGAAAGAAAAAGTGTCAGACGTTTTACTCTAATTATGTCAGCAAACGCTTCAACTCGTAATAACTAAAGAAGACAACTCTCGGAATTTAATAAATTATTTTGGTTGTTTTCCAAATATAAACAATTTATATTTTTAATCTTTTAATTTAATGATATTTCTATTTCAATTCGTCAATTATCAAAATTTTTAGGTTCATCTTTAAAATTTTCTAATATTAGTATTAACAAAAATCTATGTCAAAATAAAAAATATTGTTAAGTTGAATGACTGAAAGTAAAAATTAAAAAAATACAATTCTTAAATACAGCTTATAGGGGTTCTGCTTACCTTATTTAACAGAGTTATGAGATTAATGGGAACATGCCCCATTAATCAAGTGTTTATAAGGATTAATTATATGCTGAAGAAGTCCTGTTTATATTCATTATGTACTTTTAACATGTTCGAAACATATCTAGTAAGACTATATATCAGTGTTTTGAAATCCGGACTGATCATTGAATCGGTGGCTTTACTGGTTACCGGTTTGACCACCGGTCGAACCGATGTGACGTAATAATTATGCAATAATTATATTTAATTATATATAATATTAAAAATATTAAAAAAATAAAAAATAAAAAATAAAAAATAAAAAAATTATCGAACCGGTCCAACCGGACCGGTCCGACCGGTCAATTGACCGGTTTTGACCGGTTCACACCTGTCAATTGAAGACCGGTTTTAGGACATAAACCGGACCAGACCACCGATCGGTCACCAGTTAGACCGGTCGGACCGGTCGGTCCAGTCCGAGTTTCAAAACTATGCTATATATTATTAAATCTTTCTTAACATCGTATTTTCACAAAAAAGTTTTAACTGAATTAGTGTTGTTATTTTTAACACATTTGAATTTCTCTTCTATTCAATAATTTATAACTTAAAGATTGAATTAAACGAATATTCAGTTTGTAGATTTATTTCATGATCTTCACAAGATACTTAAATAGGACTAAGACATGACTGACCGATCGCAGGTAAGATCACATAGACTGTCACTCATATTAACATGTAATTTATGTACCTACCAACGATTTTTTTTGTTTATGAGACGACTTGCTCTGTCCCAATATATTATATGATTTTATAGCAATCTAGCAATCTTATTGACTTAAATCGCATAATCACCAATGATGACACTCCAAGTTAGCTTTTCTTATTTGCAGGGTCAGCTAATCCTTTTCTTAAGGACATAAACAAACATTAATACCGACATGAATGGTAATTTTAAGGCCATAAAATGAGAATATTGATTAATGTGATGTTACGGTGTTCTAGAAGACTGATTTTATTTTCAGATACCCAGAGATTGATACAAAAAGCCAACCTAACATTTTTGACTTTGGAGCAAAAGTATGTATGTACGCTCTGGATCGAACTGGTGGAAACATGGCTTATAAAATCATGCTTTGACATTTAAGGATTTGTTGATGAGTATTCATTACCACTTAGTTTCTGGATGTCATTTAATTGTTTTAAAAGTGAGTTGTTGCTGAAAAGATGTTGCATATGCAACTAACTACTATTCTTTTCACCTTTTTTATTTTTTTATTTTTTTTTTCTTATGAGATGTTTAAGGAAGATTCTGACTATAAGAAGGTACCTTTAAATCATTTACTTTCAGACTAATTTTTACTTAATTCAAATAAGTCTCTTACAGAAGATAAAACTTTGACCTGAAATTTTAAACCACCGCATACACAAGATCATTATACTAACTTGGTTAAAAGCTTTTGTACCGGTAAAGGAAGATTACAAGCTATCGATTCAGTATCGAGTCTTTACAGGATTATAATGACTAAAACGTACAGCGGAGTGAGGGAAGCAAGAACTATCTCCTCGAGTAATAATCCAATTTTTAGTTTTCTACAGCAAAGCACATAAAGTGGCTTAACCTGCAATTTACAACCTAAACTAAACCTGACAGGTGCTAAGAATAGTGAGTGGTGTTAGGAGATCTGCAAATTGTTAAGCCGAATGTCCTTATTCATCTCGTACGCGGTCATCAGGGACCATCACGAACTGCTCGTTCAATGACTTCAAAGGCGGAGTGGCTGATTTTCAACTGAGAGTGAAATGCATGAGCAGAAGAAGATGAATTCCTTGCAAGTCAAGCGCAGCTCAAGACCTCAAGTTAAACACAGAATGCAACTCTCCGCGAAAAATTCATCTAGGTTCGAGTAAGCTCTGCGTGGCACTATTCCCCGAAGATTGGGTGTAAGACTCAGGTTGTGGATAGGAATCAGATGGTTCCCTGAGCAGGTTCATTTCTGCAGTAGTAGGATTCAGAAATGGTGGTTGTGTTGGATTAAGAATTTCATGGTTGTTGGTTAGCATTCGGACAACAAGTGACATTGGCGGCCGCAAGTCCGCAGAAGCTTGTGTACAAAGTAGGCCTATTTGAAACAACCTACGCACTTCCTCTTCAGGAAAGTTACCTTCTAATACCGGATCAACAGCTTCACATAATCTGCCAGTTCCAAACAAACTCCAAACCTGTTCAAAGAAGAGAAAATCTTTTTGAACCAAGAGATTAATATTGACAATGTCAAATGCCATAAGTGAGAAGGATCACCTTTTGTATGATAGAGCATGAACTTCTAGAGAATGCATTGCCCCTCTTTCCACTTATAACTTCAATCACCATAACTCCAAAACTATAGACATCGGCTTTTTCACTCAGTTTTCCGCGAATGACATACTCTGGAGCCATGTAACCTCTAAAGAAGGCAAAGTTAAGCAATTGCTCATTAACCAGATATGGTAGCAAGCAGGAATCATGTATCCAGCATAGATTGGATCACTTACAATGTCCCGGCAATTGCAGTGCTGATATGAGTCTTATCTTCTGGAAATAATCTAGCAAGTCCAAAATCAGCAATCTTCGCTGTGAAGTCCTCATCAAGCAGAATATTGCTCAACTTTATGTCTCTATGAATAATTCTCAACTCTGATTCCTCATGCAGATACGCCAAGCCCTCAGCTGTGCCCAATATGATTTTATACCTCATCTCCCATGTAAGAGGCTTAACATCCTTTCTAACTGCATCACATTCATACAGACATATTAATATCAACCTTTGCAGATTAGAATAGAGATTCAATTCAAAGCTCAGATATCAGATAAGAACCAAAAAGGTAATCATGAAGGCTCTGATTTGGCACGTATTCATAAACAAGAAGGCTTTCTGGTCCTGTAATGCTGCACCCCAACAACTTCACAAGATTCTTGTGTTCAATG
This sequence comes from Erythroxylum carthagenense, assembly GCA_026413575.1. Lineage (NCBI taxonomy): Eukaryota > Viridiplantae > Streptophyta > Magnoliopsida > Malpighiales > Erythroxylaceae > Erythroxylum > Erythroxylum carthagenense. Next base: position 22,446,818 of record JANZLD010000003.1, on the reverse strand, counting down.
CCACTTATCAAATTCACTTCATTAAAGAAGTGATCCACCCATTGCCTTGTATTGAATAAAAGCCTCTTTATAGCGACAGATCTCCCATCAGTCAAGATTCCCTGCTTGATCAATAAAAGAGAAAAAGGAACCCGAGTTAATCCATGAAAAACAAGTTGATTATCTGTTGAAAAACCAAAATGAGAAATGTACTTTGTAAACAGAACCGGATCCTCCTTGTCCCAACTTATTCGAATCATGGAAGTAATTTGTAGCCTTTTCAAGTGATTCATAGCAGAAATTGAGCTTGGACTTGTTAATGATGGGAGATAGAGCTCCAAGTTCCTTCATTTCTGAGGAAAACACCAGATGAAGGACAATAAGTGAATTTTGATGCCAAATGCTGCAAACCAAACACAAATTCCAACTTATTTTAGCCTTGAAATCTCCTTACCTCTTCTCTTTCTTGCATTTCTTTTCTTCAGTATGAAAATAGTTGCTGAAACAATAAGTGTGACAGCTAAAGCTGAAGAAGTAATAGCTAAAATAACCCCCAAATGGCTACTTCCTGCAATTCCATAAGATATCAATGCATAAAACTATGAGCAATACAGGACTTAAAACAGTTGCTTTAGGTTCTGCTATGATGGGTCAATATTCCTGTGTAAGATGAATACAATTTTTTTATGGAAGGACTGAGATAACCCAACTCACAAACCTAAGACTTCAATAGCACTAAAGCTTTTGAATTGCCAAACTAAGATTGATAATCTAAAAATCAACATGTATAACCCTCAAATACGATGTTCCCAATGAACAAAAGGACCATTGTTCCAAGAATAAATGCTCCATATATATATATAATGTAACAAATAAATCTCATGATAGGAATAAGAAGCACAAAGAAAATGATCAGAATTCAATAAGATCCAACTTACCTCCATTACTCCCAGTTGCAGATGTAGAATTATTATAAAACTTTACATTGGAGTACCTCAAGTAGCAACCAGCATTCAAAGCCCTTCCTTCTTCTTTGGGAGTACATGAACTAATATTAGCCACAGCATTCTCCAAACAATTCCCACAGGCACTTCCATTAATGACTTCCCAACATTGAGCCAACCCATAAACCGTAATATTCCCTCTAGTCAGAGAGCCCACGTAGAAGCCGCCGTTATTTGGAGCAAGCGCACTCAAATTTCTCACCAACTCAATAGCGTTCGCACCGAAAACAGTCTTATTACCACCGCTAAAGTCCCCAGCTGCGCACACCGTCCTGTCTTGGGGAGTCAATGACTCTTTAAAAAAGTTATAATCATCGTACCTCAGATAACAACCATCGTAGAATAACCTGCCCCCACGAGTGCCTAATTGGAAAGGAAGACACCTTAAAATCTGTGTCTTGCACTGAGCAAAACATAGATTACAGTCTGTTCCATCAAGATCTTTCATGCACTCCCCAAATGCATACACTGTAATGTTACCTGTTCCATTGATCACGGTCGCATATCTTTGTCTCAGAATCTCCGGAGTAAGCGTATCAAGAGCTGCCACAAAGTTTGCTACAAAACTTTGCCTCAGAGTCGCTGTTGCTGTTCTGTTCGTGCATACTAGAGCAGCTTGAGTTGCTCTTGGATCAGAAACACCGGGACTAACGAAGAAACAGAGGAAAGAGAGCAGAGAGAGAAGAAAGCATCTTGGGAGGTAAAAAGGGTTCATTTTGCTAACCAAACAAGAAAAATTGAAGCCAAGGGCTTTCAGAAAAAAAGAAGATGAAAAAAACCATAAACAGAGAGATGGGCAGCGAGGGTAATGACAACGAAGGATGAATTTCAACGAAGTGACATATAAACGCGTGAATGACCCTGAAACGGAAAGGGAACACAAGTCTGCACAGGAACGGGGGCATTAAAGATTTGATCGTGAAGCTGACTCGAGTTCATATTTGGATTTTGAACCAAATAACTCCGTCGTCGGCGCGACCGTTGACTCCCGTCTGCATTTCCTTTAAAATATTGGACAGAGACAGACACATTGTGTTTTCTTATCGTCAACAAGTCGCGATTAGATTTCTGTTTAATAATGTAGTGTTTTATTTTATTTCATAAATTTTAATTATTTATTTAAATAAATAAATAATTAAGATTTAAATAATAAAATAAAACACTATAAAATTAGATATAAAATTTGAACTCTAAAATATAACTACAAGATGATTTGGATTACATAAATAGTAACTACTAACCCGTCTTTTCTTTCAATCCTATCTGATTCAATCACAACTTTTATATTTTCATTAACATTTTATCTTAGTTAATTATCACAGGGGCTCGATAATTAAAAAAATCGTTAATTGTTATTAGGCACCGGTCCTTATCTGCTGTATTGGTAATGAGTGCGGACAGGAGCAAGTTGGCCTTGGGGATGCTTGTCCTGTTTGTGATGTGTAAATAATAATTCTATTCTCTTTTTTAAAAGACTTTGTCAGGAAAGTCAGTTTATTGCAGGATTTAGGAAGTACACGCGGAATGTTTACTTTTGAGTTACGCTTAGAGCTTTTTATTTGTCAAACATGGAAGAATTACTAAGAACTTCTCGTGTTGTACTCTTTCTTCACATACCATGAATTTTAGGATAAAGGACGTTATTTTTTAAACATATTGCAAATTATTATACAATATAATTAATTGCTAAACACATGATAAAATTTATATGAATTTTTTAATTAATTTTGATATTGAAAATTTTAAAAATAATTTGATAAAATTTTAATTAAATGTGTAAAGTTAGATTAATTTTGGAAAAAATTTGTTACGCCCTTTTATTGCCCGTTTATATATACAATTCCTTTCACCCCTTACAAGATGAAATATTAGATAAGAAAGAATAACAAAAATATAAAAGATAATATCTACAATATACACCACTAATCTCCAATGCCCCCTTCAAACATGTAAATTAAGAACTCCCAACTTGCGAAGAAAATGATCAAATTGTCATTTCCCTGATGCTTTAGTTAGAATATCTCCTAGAACACAAATAGGTAGGATGTTATTGGACTGAATCTTATCACACACAAAATGACAATCAATCTTAATATGCTTTGTGCGATTATAAAAAACTAGATAATTAACAATATGCAAAGCTGCCTGATTATCACAATACAATTGTATTGACACAAAGTGATCTATCCTAAGAGCCAACAAGAGACCCTTTAACCACTTTAACTCACAAGTAGTTTTAGCGATGGAAAAATACTCAACGTCGATTGAGAAGTCTTCCATGAGATAAGAGAATCACCAAGAGGGGGAAAAAGTAATTACTGAAGGATGTGTCAAAAGACAACTAGCCTATTCTGCATCATAATATGCATAAAGATAAAGATCACTGACAACTTGCAGCAAAATTTCCTGTCCGAGGTTGGACTTTAGATATCGTACAACCCTTAAAGCCACCTCCCAGTTTCGTACTTTAGGTTCATTCATAAACTAGGCTAACACATGCACACTATATGAAAGTTCTAGTTGAGTAAAAGTAAGGTGTCTAATAAGCCGACGATACGTAATTGGGTAATCCAATGTCCCTTTCCACTAAATATAAATAATGGTTTTATTCAATGGGTACACTAGCGAGCTTGGCACACAACAAACCTATTTCCAAATTGATATCCAACACATATTTGCATTGACAAAGAAATATACCAATAAAATTTAGTCTCACTTTAATACTTAAAAAATATTTCAGTTTTTCCAAATCTTTCAAGTGAAAGCATTGACTCAATTAAATTTTGAACTATTGCAACACTGCACCATCATTTCTAGAAATAACCAAATCGTCAACATATACTAGTATATTCATTTGGATGTCATGTTCACAATGTAAATCGGGAATAATCTGAAGAAGATTGTCGAAAGCCATAATTTTTCAATATAGCACTCAAAATTTGTAAACCAACATCTTGGCGCTTGAACAAGACCGTAAAGAGACTTCTTTAAGCAACATACCTTCCTAGGGCTTTGTGACTTAAAACTAGGAGGGAGCTTCATGTAAACCTCCTATTCCAGATTTTCATGCAAGCAATGTATTGTGAACATCCATTTGATGTAATCCCTAACCTTTAGTGACAATAACAACTAAGAAGGCCCAGGTTGTTGTCATCTTTGATGTTGGGGCAAATGTCTCATTGTAGTCTATTCTTTCCACTTGGTTGTTGCCAAGAATCAATAAACAAGCCTTATAATATTCAATAGTATCATCTGCAATATATTTGATCTTATAGATTGTTTTGCATCTAGTAGTTGTCTTTACGAAGGGAAAGTCTTATCTAACCCGTGTCTCATTATCCTCGAGAGCTTGTATTTCTTTTTGCATTGCTTCCCTCCATTTCTTATCCTTTATTGCTTCTGGAAAAGAACTTGGCTCATTTCCTGTAGTAACAGCTACTAAAAAATGATGGTGATGTAAAAAATTCATATAATGAGCTATAAGATAGAGTGAACCTGAGGACAATTTTTAAAGGGATGAACATACATACAATGTGGGTAACATAATCTCTCAATCAAATAGAGAAATGTTTATCCCTTTCTCCTTGTCTTAGTTGCTCTTCCTCTGCCACATCACCTAGTATGTCTCCTTGATATATAACACCATTGTTTTCACACTAATTACTAACATTTCCATAAAGTCATGCATTTTTAGCATTGGCCATAAATCCATCAGTCTTGCCTTTAGTTGCGTGCCTATTTACATCAACATGACATGATGTGACTTTCTTAAATTCATCAATAACGAACACCTCTTCACACAAAGCCCCATTAAATTCATCTTATGGCATTATACCTTTCCCCTTTTTCTCATCAATATAAATAACATTGCTCTCAATAAACACCACGTCACATGAGACAAAGAAAACTCCATTATTACTCATCAAAAAAAAGAAAACTCCATTATTAACTTAATGTCATGATCTTCGCCTAAATCTAATCTCTATTAGCATACTTGATGATGAAGGTTTTGGCAGCACTTTTAAAGATGACAAATGGAAACTTACTAAAGGCTCCTTAGTAATTGCCAAAGGTAAGAAGTGCTCAAAGTTGTATGTGATGTAGGTAAATTCTCCAATGATGTTGTGAATCCGGTGAAGAAAGATGATGCAATTGAATTATCGCATAGGAGACTCGGTCATATGAATAAGAAGGGGATGACTCAGTTAGTGAAAAAGAATACATTATTTGGAGTTGACCAGGTACATTTAAAGAAGTGTGTTGATTGTTTTGTAGGAAAGCAAAATATAATTGCTTTCAAAGTCCCCCTCCTTCCAGAATGAAGATTGTGTTGGATTTGGTACACTCAAATCTATGTGGGTCAATACCAAAGTCACTAGGTGGTGCTCAATACTTTGTGACTTTCATTGATGACCATTCTAGGAAGACGTGATTTGTAGCGCCCCCTTACCGTAGAGTACACACCGATACGCCCGTAGGTCATACCGATACATACCCTACGATACGATCACTTCTAATAAATCTCATGGCATCAATATAATAAAGCAGTATCATCACATTCACTAAATTTTTA
>JANZLD010000003.1:22400665-22411548 GCA_026413575.1 Erythroxylum carthagenense | reverse complement strand
CCCACTTGGAACTTTATTCTCAATCGAACCTCAATTCCTATAATTCTTCTTAATCATGCAATTTCGCAATTTCATCTCCCAATAACTTAGCTGTTTGTTTTCCACTATTCTGGTCCCTCCTTCTCTACAGTAAAATCTGTAGCCCTAAAATGGTTAAGATATTTTATCCTCAGTAGGGCAGTCCCTTACACAAATGTGCGCAAGGCTGAGTTTTTCAACTTTTAGATAACTAGGTAAATTAGTCCTGCTCTGTATTGACTTCTTTAAATCCTTTAAGGTGCAGTTATGTCTTTCGGCAACACACCATTTTGCTCAGAACTATTCAGCATAGTGAACTAAGTCACTATTCTAATTGACTCCATATATCTGGCAAATGAACCTTTTAAAGTCCTAAAACATCATGTTTGCTATGATATTCTCCTCCACGGTCAAATCTGACTATCTTGATGAATTTTTCCAACTGGTTCTTAACCTTCAGTCTTTAAGCAAGAACACATGACTTTGATGGGAATAATCATCAAGAAATGTTAGAATACTTTCAGAATTGCACAATGCAATTGTATAAGGTCTACCTAAATCTTTATGTATCAGACTCAATAAGTTAGAAGCATGAGTTGACCTCATTGCCCTGATTAGTCAACTCACCCCTACAATGGTCAGCACATGTTCCCAGATCATCATAATCTAGAATTGAGAAATGCTTTTCTTAATCAATCTCTCAACCCTAGCTTTGGAAATGTGGCTTAAACTTTTATGCCACACCATGTATGACTTCTCATTCATCAAGTCCCTCATACCTTTTTTAGCAAGATACGAAGAAGTATATATCTAATTCGGGGTAAGACACATTCTATACAAACTATATGATAAGAAAGTTGCACCTTTATATTTTGCATTAAACAATAACTATACAATAGAAGTATTAAATGAAAAACATCGACCTTCAATATCTGAAATTGATTAAAAGATCACAGATAAAATGTGTTATGTAAAAATCAAATGAACCTTACTATAAAGTTCAGTACATACGTCCCCTATAGATATTACTACTTCCACCTCTTTATTGCTGTGAACCGTCAGTTCCTCCTTTCCTTTATTTGACATTATCCTAGATATGAATTACTGTATTGTAGAAGCACCTTGATCAAATGTTCCACTAAATAGTTAGTTATATTTAATACGAATATCGCAAATTAGATTCATAATTGACAAGCCAAAGAATAACCTGATGGTCACAATCTTTCCTTTAAACCTCACACTACTGGTTTCTTTATGTCCTAGGGACCTTTACCAGAACTAGTTTGACTAACGTCAACATGTGGAGAAGATTTGAACTTTCTACCTTTGAACTTAACGAGCTTCATCTTTGTCTTCCCTTAAGCTGCTTCGAGGACTGTAGGAGTAGCAAAAGTTGAATTTCTCCACCTCAGCAACACAATAGGATATCAAAGCATTGAAGTCTCAATATCTTCACCTACTGTGAAAAAGAATTATTCTCGATATGTACTCCATTACTCCCCTTTATCCCTGTATACTTCATAGAGAATAATACTTTCATCAAGGCACTTGTCTCAACACTAGATGAGACTGTGTACCTCTGGGAGACATTATCAAGAAACTCCTTCTCTATGTTTGTGTCCAGAAGTCCACTTTACAGATGGCTACGTATGGATTTCTTAATGGTTATCAGATATAATCTATTAGACCGATCCAAGCTTTATAGGTTGTTTTATGAACTCTTGAGTTCATAGATGTAGGTGAAGATGGCTTACTCGTCCATATGGCCATATCAACCACAACTATCTCCACAACTTTCAAAACATCCTCCATCCAATTCTTTGTATTGAAATAAGCAAGGGTTTCAATGGTGACACTAATTTTACTGACTGAAAAGGTGACTTCAAGATGATAATCTTTAAATCAGCACAAATGTAGGACAACATCGATACTAAAGCCATTGAATAGTATCTTTACTGAAAATTCGATCACACATATTATGAAACACCTTTGGGCTGAATACATAATATATGCAATTAAACTGATACATATAAAAGTGGTCGGAGTACAAACCATAAACTTTCATGACACTACCACCTTTGAGTGAATAGATCCCTTGAGCAATAGCTTTCCTCCATCTAATGCTTTTATGGACATCTCAAAATGTTATGTAAGGTCAACACTTTTGGGCAGAATAATCAAACATAAAATCAGAGATATCCTCCAACATGCAAGCGGAACAATTCAAAATACTAACTTGAAAGGCCACTTTGGTGACTACATTCTCATCAGCACTTAAAAAGTTCGCAAACACAAGGGATACATATTTATGTTATCCTCACATTCTTTATGGGCATACCGTATGTGACAATACATTATCAATAAATGCAAAAATTCGAATGCTCAGTGTCATTGTCACGCACTCGTGCTAAAGACATTCTTAGAAAACTTTATTTGAGACTTTCGTAAAAGAAAAATCTCAGTAAAGGTACTATCGTGCGTCACCAGGTACTGAACCGACCTCCTGAGACACGACAACCTCATGTATATCTCTTAAGGCAAGTTCATTTCACGAAAATTCACTTAAAAATGGCTTCAAAATGTCTCAATTCCTTTTCTGATTGATTATCATGCAATCCCAAACACTGAACATGAAACCAAAGACACGAGAACCTCATATATCTCCCTCATATGATGTCCGAAGTATGAAAATTCAATCGAAATTGGATCCAGAATACCTTAAATCCTTTTTCTAAAGTTAAACTTTAATTTATTACTAATGTAATAAATCCAGAAAAATGGAAAAAGTTACTTTATAAATTTCTTGAACCCGAAAATTGACGAGTGCGCGGCATGCGCACACCACACGCAGACGTGTGGTTACTGTAAGGCATGTGTCACGAGTGTCGGTGCGCGGGCACGGGTCGGCGCTCCTGCGTACTGTAGCAGAGTTGGGCATGTGCACGCGCCTGACGTTTCTCACCTCCTTTGATGCCGGCAGCCCATTTTCGTAACTAATCTTATTTATACCATTTTTACATAATTATTTACGTAAAAAACTAAAAAACGAATCAAAAATGAAGGAAAACCAAATGAGATGAAAAACTGAAAAATATTCGTTTCTGGCAATCCGATCATGTAACCGCTCTAATATCACATGTAATACGTAATATAAGCTTTATTACGTATCCTGAATCTACATGAAAGGATTAAAAACGAAAGTAATGCGGAATATCTAGATTTTGGTTCCATCTCTGATTCCGATGTCGATTTCGATCTCCAAACGTCTCCAAATCTCTTGAGACCCTTACGGGAAGTGCTCATTGAGACACGAGCTAGGTCTTTTTTACAGTTTTCTCAATACGTAAGCTCCCCTAACGGGTCAGGGATTTCCTATACTTACGATTAATATGAGCAATTGCAGGAGACCTTAATCTTTATATAACTTCCATATCGAGCTTCCCATCACAAGACCGATATGGACTCAGCCCACACTAATTAGGATCCATTTTTTACTGGACTTCGACACATTAATCTAGATCATTTATGAAGCCACTTTATCATCTTTTTCTAGATCATATTACGCAACTTAATTGATAACTTATTTAAAAACAAAAAATGTAATTAATGTTGTCTAACTCTATGGAAAAAGAGACAAAATTGTCCCTAAGGACAAAAATGTCTACCACTAATACCATGAAAAGTTGGATCAGTTTTGAGAAAACTTTGTTCTATCCTTTCATTGTCTATTTCTGTCTATATATAAAGTTCCTTTCACCCCTTACAAGATCAATACCAGATAAGAAAGAATACCAGAAAATATATAAGATAATGTCTACAATATACACAGTGAATTTCCAACTAAATTTTGAATCAAAGATGCTTTAAATAAATAAATAATTCAAAATAAATAAAATGTAGATAATCTTTGCATCTTTGATCGTCTGTTTCACCAATAAATTCTTTTTAATATGACGTACATGACTCATCAGCGCTTTAGCATTATTGAGGTTTGAACTTTGAAAGGGATTTGTTCAAATAGAGAGAATAGTGTTCAATACTCATACCTCCACTTATTGGCCACCGCATCGATGTGGAATGAGGTTTTATATTAATCGGAATCTTTGAAAGAACCTTCTTACACTGTTGAATCAGAAGATTGAATACTATTTGAATGTTGACTGACTTGACGTGACACATGCTTCAATGGTCGTAGAGAACCCTTGGATGAATTCAACGGGCTTTATAGTAAAGCGTCGTGTGCTAAAACAAAACCAACCCCCTTTGTACTAATCAGGATTAGGTATCTTGAAACTTCTGTAAGCATACGCAAAATACTACACCGGTAAGCCTTTTTAGGTATATTGATTTTGTTGAATCTAGTCCCTAAAGGATCCAAGTTTGAGATTTAGTCTATTAAATATCATAAAAGAACGAAATGAACTATTTAATCATTTTTAAAAGTAAAGTACGTCTTTATTTCAATATTACAAAATCCTTAAAATGAGGTTAAAGAAAAAAAGATTTATTTCTTAAAATTGTCTTTTTAGTCAAACAGTATTCGACATTGCATAAGTCAAAGTTTAATTCTTTGTTAACACTTGGAGTTGAAAAAAGAATTTAGTTGAATATTACAATGGAGGACCTCATTTTCAAATAAATCGTTCCTCTTATTCTGTTAAATTAAAATACCGCATGTTACTGGAGTTGTTGATGAAAATTATTATATAACACCAAAATCTATAAAGAAAAGGAAGATAAAATTAAGTAAATAGTTTATTAAGCTAGGCATGACTGTATTAATATAAGTTAGGTATGATTGATTAATTGGACGTCTATTTCGTCAATTTAATAGTATGTGATGGTACTCTGGTGGGACATTCAAATCGGAATAATTCATGTAGGCGTGCGAGAAGCGTAGAAGAAGAGGCTGACACTAACATTCCTTAGCTTCTAGCTGCCTCATCTATGGTCGATCCTACTTTCTCCATTCTCTTACGGTCTCTCCATACTTTTACATTCCCACTACAACATGCCAGTGCTTCTAAGGCTAAGCAATAATAGGAGGTCCTCACTCCTCACCCCTCACCACTCACCACCTATCTAGTAACTAGTGCAAGAACTAGCCACGCCACCCACCTATTAACTAGTAGAAGAACAAGCCATGCCGTTATAACCTCCAAGTTGCAATTAATTGGATTGAAACAGGATATGTTTAGGGTTTATGGGTAGGTTGAATCATTTAATGTTCTTGTTGAATCCTTTCATGAATTTGAGGCTACAGGTGAGGCTTTGAACAACTTCAGCAAAAGGAATGTCAAGGAGTCGGGGCCACCGCCTTCCGTTTTAATTAGCCATCTAACTGTATTAATTCAGATTATCCACAAGTTGTTTCAATAATAGGATAACTTTCGCCGTCCTCCTTCCACTATACTCAATAATGGCTTCCCGTTATCATTATAATATGAACAAATACAACTTAGTGGAGATTGAAGATCAGTTAAATTTCTTGTTCTATAGTTTCATCAGGTCCCCAATAATCAGATACATCATTCCAGGGAAAGTTATATAAAACAATCAATCTCATTGGTCTAAGAAATTAGCTTACAGGTTCTTTTCTATGTAAAAAGAAAGAAAAAAAATCAAATAACTTTTACTTGTGCCTGGTATGAGTTAGTGGTGCACATCATTCACTCTTGGAACCTGGAGGAGGTACATAATTATTTATAACAAAAAGTAGCTAGTACTTTTAGAGATTTTTCTGCATGGCGTGTTCTCCTCAAACCTATGTAATGTGCTAAAGCAGAATAATCGTATTCTATCAGGGTTTCAAATGCTGATAGAATATTTCAACCTTGCCATATAAAAATAGAGGATAGTTATAGCACAAGTAGCTATATAAGCTGTCTACAACCACCAAATACCTCCCACGCTTTAAGCAGAATAAAACTGTCTAGACTCCAAGTGGAGCTTCAAAGAGAGGAAGAGGGAGGGAGCTAAGATGGGCATTATATCCAATAAGAACTCTTCTAGTACTCTATTTCTGTTTCTTACATTAATGGCTGTGTTCGTTACATTTTTTATGATTCCAGTAGAGGCTAGAGTGCACGACAACAAGCAAAGAAGGGCTCATAATAAGCACCTAAAAGATAAGAGTACTAAGGGCAGGGATAACACTCCAGGTTCAGTACCTATGCCGAGTCCAGCAATAGCCCCTCTTCCGACTACGAGAATCTTTAACGTTTTGTCTTTTGGAGCAAAGGGTAGTGGAATTTCTGATGATTCAGAGGTACGTAAGTAGTAACCAAAAATGGGTTGATTCACTGGCTTTCTTTCCTCAGAATTAACATTCAATGAGGGACCAACCATACATTTTTATGTTAGTAATCACTTGAACTTATTACAAAATTATGAACTGAACAGGCATTGCTAGCAACATGGAAGGCTGCCTGCGAAGTATCAGGAGCTACTCTGCAAATCCCTGCAGAGTTCAAGTTCCTTATCAAGCCCATAACACTACAAGGTCCATGCATGCCTCACCTTACTCTTCAGGTTAGCTTTCTCTTCTTTTTAGTTAACTTCTTTATTCATTAAATTACCTTTTAAACTTAATCCCTCCGATTTTCGAGCAGCATTGGTAAATTAATCAAAGTGGAGGAGAAGGGGAAGAGGTTCACTCTTTCCTTTGCCCTTTCATAAATTTCCCCCTATTTTAAGGCTTAAACCATCTTAATCAAGGACAATTTTGAGTATTCTATTATCATGATCTCTGCTTTACACACAAAAGCTGATGTAAAGTAAGTGGACTTCCACAGATAGATGGAACACTCTTAGCTCCTGCTCAAGTTGGCCAATGGCCTAAGTCCAGTTTGTTTCAATGGCTAAACTTCAAATGGCTAAATAACTTCACCATTCAAGGTTCTGGAACTGTGGATGGTCAGGGCTCTGAATGGTGGAATCCCTCTAAAGCCTATTATATTCAGGTTAACTCTCAATTTTGGTAGCTCAATTTCTTCCTTCCAGCATTTAAAGTTATACAACTAAAGCAGCTAAAATCTAACTTTGCACTTCCGCAGAAGAGATCCAAACACATTACAGATATGAAACCAACAGTAAGACTAAATTATTTAATTCCTTGGTGTTCTTCTTCCTTGTGATTGTTCTATTTTACGTTGTATAATGTACGTTAATATATATGTTTCTCCCTCTTTGTCACAGGCTTTAAGATTCTATGCCAGCCGCATTGTCACTGTACGAGACATCAACATCCTAAATAGCCCTCAATGCCATCTAAAATTTGACAGTTCTGAAGGGATCCAAATTGACAATATCACCATATCTTCACCAGAGAGCAGCCCAAATACCGATGGCATTCATCTGCAAAACGCAAAAGATGTGGAAATTCAGCATTCAAACATTGGATGTGGTAAGAATTTTTAGGATGAAATGCTAGAAACCTATCGTAGAGGAGAATAGAATCTTCAATCTTGTAAACAAAAAAAGTTATAATTCATTTCAACTAGAAGTTCATTTACCCGAAGAGATGGCCATACTTAGCTTTTGAGTGTTGAGTTAAGGCCCCAGATGGTGCTTGGCACGTTAGTTATGTGCATAGAAAAAGGTTACAGGATTGGGAAAAGTTGTCTGGTTTTAAACGGTTTAACTGTCGACAAACTAACTTTTGAGACAAGCACGAACAAAAAGTGCCAACATGACAAACTTTTCATTTCACAAGCATGAGTGGCTCTAGTTTAAAGCATTTGGGAAATTAATATTTTATTGATTAATTTTAATTTAATTTTTGGATTCTCGGATCACCGCTTTTAACAGGAGATGACTGTGTATCCATACAAACTGGTTGTTCTGACGTCCATATTCACCATATTAACTGCGGCCCTGGACATGGTGTAAGGTAAATCCCCACCTATACACTTTGTATAAAGAAGTTAGTTCACTGATACGTAAGTTTCGGGGTTTCACCAATTAGTTTTTATGAAAATTTTGTTGTGGAAGCAGTGTAGGAAGTCTTGGGAAAGATAAAAGCGTTGCATGTGTCTCTAACATCATGGTTGACAACATCTCACTTCAACGTACCCTAGCTGGGGTTCGAATAAAGACATGGCAGGTAATTACTCGATAAATTATCAGTTATTAATTGCTTCCAACCACTTACTCATTCGAAATTACATTTTACAGGGAGGTATCGGATCAGTTAAGAACGTGTCCTTCTCCAACATTCAGGTATCAGACGTCAAGTATCCAATTATAATCGATCAGTTCTACTGTGACAAGGGTACCTGCAAGAACCAAACAGAAGCTGTGGCAATATCTGGAGTAAACTACGATCAAATCACGGGGACCTATTTGGTGCAACCCATTCATTTAGCTTGTAGCAATGACGTCCCATGCATTGATGTGGACCTTAATGATATTCAGCTGAAGCCCTCTAAGGGGTACGTTGGTTCACAGCAGGCCTTGTGCTGGAACTCTTATGGGAAATCACAGAGTCCCCTACTACCTTCAAGCATAGATTATTGTTTAAGGAGAAGTAGTGGTATGGTTAAGAGAATAGCAAGATCACACGAGCATTTGTGCTTGCCCTAGTTAGCTATGATCAGTTAATGTTATTGGTTCCCTTCTGCATAATTTTTCTAATGGGAAGGTGTTGTAGCTTGTAATTAATAGCGCTGTTACTGAAATAATATGGCTTATAGACCTTAACGTAATCTTGTGGAGGTTGAACTAGAGAACGAGCTTAAGAAACATGCGATGTATCTGAACATCACCTTGTGGCTATGAATTTGGTAATGGATGTGGAGTTATGGACTAGTATAAAAAAGACTAGCTGAAATTAGTAATGATCTAAATCCCCCTAATTAGGAATTAACTTGAAATTTCTTATTTGAGTTGAAAATATTTTTTCTTAAAATCATATATACACATAGATTATGATGTCATTGTATTTTTATCTTCTTGTAATTAAACTAAAATCTTGTTAATAATTGACTATATTTTATTTAAAATTAATTATATTATATTTACATACTAAAATTTAAAGTTAAAAAGTCTTAATTCTTTAAATCCTTTTGAATAAAAATTATTTCAAATTTTATTTGTTTAGTACATGACTGTAAAAAACTTAATTAATTAACCTATTTTTACAATTTTAAGTTTATAAATTAGGATTATCACGGTTCACACTTTTTTTCCCACTTGCTCTTCAGATAACGTTTCTGGGACAATACGTAATAAGTTAGGTCATTGACTTCAATGTCGCAGAAGAATAATACCTCAGAACTACAAGGATTGTGAACGTCTGATTCTATATATAGTGGCTGCTAATTAAACCAACTAAATTAAGGAAGGAACCCTCTAGGTCACAACCATGTCTGCGAGTAGGAGAGAAAGCAGAAAGTGGGCACAAGAGTGGTGATGAGTCAGAAAGCAGGGTTGTGGGAGGTACAAAGTACTGCCATTCTGTAGAGTGTAGACTGTAGCAGAAGTAAAAGAGACGAAAGGTTGTCCAAATTCAGAAAGTTTGTTCTTAAGGTCAACCAATGCATAGAGACAAAAGTAGCGATTAACACAATCAACAGATCCAACTCAATGCCTTCAAACTCCCGCTCGCTGACAGAGGAAAACTCTCTTCTTCATACGAAATGTTGCAGATACTAATACTTCTACAAACAGGAGGATGGACATACAACAAACATGAGAAGCTTTACAAGATGAAGATTGAGATTTGTGTGAAGTGAAAATTCTCAATGGAGAGAAGGAAACAAGCAACAAGTGCAGGTGGTGTGTTGGTGAAATTAATGTTTTAAAATGATACGAGAAGTTAAACGGAGAAATACAATATTTGATGTTTAAAAGGTTTAATCAGTATTATGCGGTCATAAAATTGACTAAAAATTGAATAAAACTAAAAAATTTTAAAATATGATTGAAAAAGATTATTTTTATCTATCACAAAAATTTAAAAATAGATTATTAAATACAATCAATTGATTTATTTTATTTTATAAGAATTTGTTAATTAATTAAAATTAATTGATTCATTAATAAATTGATTAGTTTTTAATAATTAATAAGAGTAATTCAAGTAAATCGAATTAGTTGAAAATTGAACAAAAAAATTAGACGGTTCAAAACTTTTAAGATCGAATCGGTTGAACCGATTATATTTTTTAATCATCGGTAACAGTACATTAACTGATAAGTCTACCAATCGATAAAATTCCAACGAAAAAATACTTGAAATTCCACCGATATAATGTTTTACGATTAGTTTGATATTAAATTGACATTATTTATTATATAAGACTACTATGAATTTATGAACTATAGTATTAAGCATTAATGTGATTCAGTTAAGATTTTTTTTTTTACACAGACACCGATTTTATTATATTAATTCTTATAAATTGCATATGTATAATAAATTTAAATAAATAAATCGTAGATTTATAAACGCTTAATTAAGTCTTCCTTGGACACATATGGCATTCCTTGAACAAAAACATAATTTTTGGGTGTGCTAAGCACCATCTTTTTGAGTTTGCATGTAAAAGGAAGGTGGTAGTGGGAGGGTGGTGGTTGTGGTTCGCTGAATTCACCCTGCATGCACCGTCCCAACACTCTTTTTTAATCAATCCAGTCCTAAGCATGCGCGCGACCATATCTATACAATTGTTTTACTTTTCAAGAAGGAAGAACTAAAGGTGTCACTATAGTGGTTTATATAAACTATAGCTATAAAGATTAAAACACACCTAAAGCTGAAGAAGTTGTGTGTAACATCCCACCCCTTCCTGGAAGGGTAAAATAGGAAATTTGTCGTAGGATGGGATTGATAGGGAATAATTAGTACTGTTCATGCATAATAG
>JANZLD010000003.1:22285660-22305943 GCA_026413575.1 Erythroxylum carthagenense | reverse complement strand
ATTAAAAATGATTTCGTATTAGAACGGGCCCAAATTATTTACTGATATTTGCGCACTCGATGGGTTTTAAGAAAAAATATATATATATATTACCAAGTTTTAAACTGTATCGACTGCTCTAGCATACCACTCTTGCGGGTCACAGGCTCGGATATTACCGTCGATGTCGGGTTCGGGTCTCGTGGGAGTGGGATGCTACACCCTCTCTTTCTGGCCATAGATGGTTTGTGACCTTTATTGATTGTTACACTCGATTAACATGGGTTTATCTGATGAAAACTAAGAATGAAGTTTTTTCATGCTTCCAATCCTTTCACAAAATGTTTTGTACTCAACATAATGCTAGAGTTAAGATCTTACGGTCAGATAATGGAATGGAGTATATGGATGGAAAATTTCGTGCTTATCTATATTTTAATGGAATAGTACATTAAACTAGTTGTGCCTATACTAGTGAACAGAACAGAGTTGCAGAAAGAAAAAACAGACACATTATGGAGGTTGTGTGATCACTCATGTTCATAATGAATCTTCCAAAGGGATATTGGGAGAATGCAATCCTTTCAGCCGCTTATCTTATCAACAGAATGTCACTTCGAATTCTAGATTTTAAAAGCCCTGTTGAAATATTACAAGGTACAAACTCTTACACTATACCTCCAAGAGTCTTTGGGTGTGTTTGCTTTGTTCATGCTCAGAATGTTGGCAAGTTGGAGCCAAAAGCTTTGAAATGTGTTTTTGTTGGATATTATCCCACGCAAAAATTATATAAATGTTATCACCCCCTGTCTAAGAAATACATTGTAAGTATGGAAGTCACTTTTATGGAGTATGAGTCCTATTTCACCACATCCTCAACCCTTCTTCAAGGGGAGAGTGAGATTGAAGAAGAAGTGTTGCTTAACTCTAGAGATAATGTGCTCCAAGAAGGAAGAATAATTCAGGGGGAGACAACTAGTTTTGTTCAAGAGGATCGAAGTCGGTGCTTGGATAGACCAAACTTAAAGACATACTTGAGGAGAGATAAGACAGAAAAAGCCATCATGCAGTCGATGCCAATGCTGTCCTCTTCCCTCAAAAACACTGGTGAGCTAGAATATGATAGATAAGTCAATTGATCTTCGAAAAGGTGTTAGAAGTTGCACCAAACACCCAATTTCTAACTTTGTTACATATGACTCATTGTCTCCTGCCTATAGAGCCTTTGTCTTATCTGTTTCTTATGTCTCTATTCCACAGGATTGGAGAGATGCAATGAAAATTGTCCAATGGAAAGAAGTTAAAATTGAAGAAATGAAGGCCCTGGCAAAAAATGAGACTTGGGAACTTGTCACTGCTCCAAAAGGAACATGGACGGTTGGCTACAAATGGATGTTCATAGTGAAGCATAAACCAGATGGGTCCATTGAGAGGTACAAGGCAAGATTGGTGGCTAAAGGCTTTACTCGAACATATGGAGTGGACTATTAAGAAACCTTTGCTCCGGTTGTTAAGATGAATACAATCAAAATCTTACTCTCGTGTGCAGCTAACTTAGATTGGGACTTATAGCAGTTCGATGTTAAAAATGCATTTCTTCATGGGGATCTGGAGGAGGAGGTGTATATTAAGATTCCTCCAAGGTTTGAAGATGAGAAGACACAAGGGAAAGTTTGTAGGCTAAAAACGGCCTTGTATGGGCTGAAACAATCACCACGAGCATGGTTTGAAAAGTTCAATCAGGCTATGATCTCCTTTGGTTATCAACAGAGTAATGCGGATCATACCCTATTTATCAAGCACTACTAAGGTAAGATAATGCTTCTTATTGTCTATGTTGATGACATTATTGTAACTGGAAGTGATATAGAAGAGATGGCTAGGTTGAAAAAAACTACTTGCTCAAGAATTTGAAATTAAGGACCTAAGAAAATTACAACATTTCTTAGGAGTTGAAGTCACTAGATTAAGAAGAGGAATCTTTATCTCCCAAAGAAAATATGTCCTAGACTTATTAGAGGACACTAATATGATGGGTTGTAAACCATCTAAATCTCCTATCGAAAACAATCACAAACTGCAAGCAGGAACGGGTACATCATTAGACATGAGAAGATATCAGAGGTTAGTTGGGAGACTGATCTATTTTTCTCACACTAGGCCAGACATAGCATTTGCAGTTAGTCTAGTAAGTCAGTACATGCATGATCCACTAGAACTACACTTACAAGCTGTGTTCCATATTTTGCGCTATTACAAGCTGTGTTCCGTATTTTGCGCTATCTAAAGTTTGCTCCAGGAAAAAGGCCTTATGTTCACTAACAATGGTCATCTTAAGATAGAAGCATTTACAGATGTTGATTAGGCTAGATCTCCGGATGATAGGAGGTCAACCACTGGTTATTGTATGCTCATAGGAGGAAATCCAGTCACTTGGAGAAGCAAGAAACAGAATGTAGTTGCTAGATCCAGTGCAGAAGCCGAATATAGAGTTATGGTTCAAGGTGTGTGCGAACTATTGTGGATAAAGAAGCTGATGAATGAATTACAACTGACGGATGAAGGATGTTCATCTCTCTACTGTGATAACAAAGCTGCCATTAGAGTAGCTCACAATCCTGTTCAGCATGATCGAACAAATCACATAGAAATTGACCGACATTTCGTGAAGGAGAAACTTATGAATGGCTCTCTGCAATTATTCTATGTGGGGTCAAATGAACAACTGGCAGATGTCTTCACCAAAGGACTCTACAACAATAGTTTCATAACCTTGTTTGCAAGTTGGGTATGTGCGATATCTATGCATCAACTTGAGGGGGAGTGTTGACTAGAGATATTAGCATTGATCTTGTATTAATATTGTTATAATTACTCTTATAATCTCTCCTATAATTGAGAGATTTCCTATAGTTAATAGCTAGATTACTTCCTAAATAGTCCTAGGAATTTTGTATATAAACCTTGTTCCTATGTACATAAAAATAATGAATACAAATTATGTTCAACACATTCAACACAAATATGTCCTTAAGAATCTGGAAATTTAGGTTGAAGTTGAAATTGGTGTTCTGTCAATGTATGAAAACAGTCTGTGGATTTTTTATTATAACCTGCAGGATACTGAACTAAAATGCATGATATTGATGTAATTAGACTTTCAAAACATTGAGGAACATTGATTAGTAGAATATGTTGCCTAAATACCCCATTATCAAGGTCAAAATGGTCATGCAAATCAGACCTGAAATTTGCTTTTAAAAAATCTAGAAAATTGATAGGTTTATGATTGATTTTATGAAGATGAAGAGGTTTAAGAAAATTGATTAGAGTTTGATGATTTTATGAAAAACAAATTGGTTTGTGAATGAGTATATAATGGTGATGTGTTTGTGCTAAAGTGATCTAGAAAAAAAATGAAATGAGTTTGGTGTAAAAATGAAAGTGAGGAAATGTGCTGGAATGTTATGAACTAGAGAATTTTCATTGAACATACTTCAGTATTTTACTTATATGTTGATTTGTAGATTTCTAAATCAGTTGATTCTTAATTCAGATTAAACTTGAGACATATCTCTACAACATTCTTGAAGAAGTTGAATTTTAATTCTATCTCTAATATTTTCAAAATTGGCATGAAATTGAATCTTGGCTTAGGCTGTAGCAATACCAGGGACTCAAATCATGTCCTGTGGTTATTGAATAAACTATATTGATATAAGCCAAATTAGACTGAAGTGTCTTCACTAAAGTTGTAACTTATTCTCTTATATTTAAATTGGTATAAAGTTTGTAATTTGTGGATATTGGAATTGAAAGATATGGGTGTACAACTTGAATGCATGATCATGCTCTAGCCAAAATTTCAATTGTACACAGTCTGTGGTATTTTAAGCATAACTCATAGAATAATGAACCAAATTGAATGATTTTAGTATCAATAGAGACTTAAGACACAGAGGAACAATTGTCTAGAAGAAAGTGTTACAGAAATACATCATTTTTTATCTTATTGACTGTGCAAAGTTGACCCGAATGAAGTGCTTCCAGCAAAAGCTAGAATAGTAACTGAATGTATGAATTTTGGAACTTTTGAAGTACAATTGAAGTTTACATCAGTTTAGTAAGAAAATATACTCGAGAATTTTTCATAAACAAACATGTTATATGATACATTCATACTAATGCTGATTCAATTACATGAAAAATATGATAATATGAACTTATGTTTGATTGCATATAGAAGGGCAAGTAGAGCGATCGCTTCCAGATATTGTGGAACTTCAAGGCAATAAGCAAAAGGGAGCGATTATGAGTAATCTTACATGGTCACACCTTAATTTGTTCTACTTGTTGAATTTGATTTATGCTAATTGTGTTCTAAATTCCTGACAATGATTGTCCTAGGCGTTTGATGCATGATTATATCATTGAAAATGCTACTTGCATGTGAATATGATTGACTACTTGCTTTGCACATAAAATGTTTGAAATGACTTTGTTTTGTTTTAAAACTGTTGAGTCCTAGTTATGGGTAAATAGGCATGCCTAGAAGGGTCTGCAACTGCTTCTGTGACACTTCAGTGTCACCTGTTAATGGCACTTATGTGTCTTCTGTTATTGACACTTCAGTCTCTTTTGGACACTTCGGTGTCGAGACTTCTATCTCTTCTATATAAGTCCTGTTACCCACTTCTGTAAATGGATTTAGTAGTCATCTGATTTTGTATTTTGATATCTGTTTGATTCTGATATAAACCAAATTGTATTCTGATTTTGAAGGGTTTATACCCTCTTGTGATATTCAGTTATGATAATTATAAAAATCTATTTTGAAATGCATTATATCTGATTTAATGTTAGGCAATCTTTTAATGCATGCTTATGCTATTACATGATTCTGTATGATGAGTTGTCACTTCATGTATATATTAGTTATTACTCACTAAGCTATATATTTAGCACGATGGATTTATCCCGTGTAGGTTCAAAGAGAATTAACCATATTGGCCAAAGGAGTCTGAGTTTTGTGTTGCTCAAAAATGTAATTTTTTTTGTTTTGGGCTTGTATATAACTTTAGATTTTTGTTTGAAGGTTTGTAATAACCTTAATCCAGGCTGGTTTCTGAAATTATGATATCTATTGTATGTTTGCTTGAGATTTTGGGAATGTACGTATGTCATGTTTCGTGTGTTTAGGATTTGGTTTCAGTTCTATATTATCTGTATGTTCTATATGTGTGGCACTCTCAATATCTTCCCAGGGGGTATATGTAGGTGTCACATTGTTTGGTATTAGAGCATGGTTTAGCTAATTCTAGTTTAACCAGCGCTTAACTATTGCCTCTATTAAGTGTACAAGTTATGTTTTGGCCTAACGTGGTGTCCCTATATTTTGTCTATAGAATTAATAGTGGAAGGATCTCGCAATACTGTTGATGAAATTGCTTAGTGAAAGGCTTTGATTAAGCTGTCCCAGGATATGATGACGTTGTTGCATAGGATGACAACACCCAAGGCTCCAATTAACCAGCTACGAAAGAATAGAGTAGAGGAATTTATTAGGACATCTTTGGAGGAATCAGAAGGAGCGAAATTCCGGATTGAGAAGGTGAAGAGGGTATTGGATGAGATTAATTTTCCAGCAAAGTAGATGGTGCACTATGTTGTCTCCCTTCTGCAGGGAGCAGCTTATGAATGGTGGAAGTTCATTCTGAAAAGTCCTCAGCTACTGGTGCCTCTAACTTGGGATTTCTTTTCCTAAGAATTCCAAGCAAAATATATTACAGAGGCTTATAAAAAGAATAAGTGGAGGCAGTTTCTGAGTCTGAAGTAGAGGAATTTGTCAGTTGTTGAGTATGATCGAGAATTCATCCGACTCAATAAATATGCTCCTGAATTAGTACTTACTGAGGAGTTTCGGTGTCGTCAGTTTGAGGATGGGTTGCATGACTCCATCAAGGAGCATTTAGCATCATTTACACTTTTTCAACAGGTGAATTACCATCATTTAATGGAAGCTGCTATGAAAATTGAAAGATCAGAGACGATTAGAAGAGAAAGGAGTCAGAGAATGGGGCTTTACTGGAGGAGGTCAGTCCTCGGGGAAACGAAGTAGGAAAGGTGCTTCTTCCACACCAGAAGTCACTCAGAGATCTGTAGCTCAGGGAAGGTCACAAAATTATCCCTCAAGGACTACTTCTGATAGGGGGTCGCCTGGAGGCCAAGGTTCTAATCCTTCGGAGTGCCCTGATTGTTCTGTGCATTATTAGGGTGTTTGCATGAGGGTTATGAGAGCATGTTTCCGTTGTGACAATACTGAGCATCTGATAGCTAGTTGCCCTCTCGGATAGGCTCATATATCACAAGCCAGTTGGGAGATTCCTCATGCATCTACTGGGAACAGAGGACGAGGAAGAGGTCGAGGAAGATATAATCAGAATAGACCTAATTCGAGTTCCCACTCAGAAACTATAAATCAACCAGTTGTGCCTTCTGCTTCAGCTCGAGCTTATGCACTAAAAGCTCATGAGAATCAAGATGCACAGGATGCCATTGCTAGTATGGTTTCTCTCTTTGATTCTGAAATGTATGTATTAATTGATCCTGGATCTTCACATTCATATATCTGTATTGGAGAAGTGTTTGATAAGGAGATGCTTATAGATCGGTTAGAGTATGATATCCAGGTAAACAGTCCTCTGGTTAGTAGTGTGTTAGTTAATCAGGTGTATAGGAATTGTCCAATTATAATTCAAGGAAATGATTATGTAGCAGATCTGATCAGATTGCCTTTTCATGAATTTGATCTAATTTTGGGTATGGATTGGTTATCCAAGTATCAGGTAGTAATTGACTGTAAGGCTAAGACAGTTATACTTAGGAGATCTGATTAGTCTAAAGTAATATTGCATGGCGTCCACACTAGTTCCTTAGCTAATGTGGTATCTACTATGCAAGCCTGAAAGCTTCTCAGGAAGGGTTGTGAAGCATATCTAGCTTTTGTGCTTGATTCTAGGAAGGAGGGTGGTAAACTGCTTGACATTCCTATAGTGAATGAATTTCCAGATGTATTTCCTGAGGAATTACTGGGACTCCCTCCTGAAATTGAAGTGGAGTTATCTATCGAAGTCATGCTTGGTACAGCTCCTATATCCAGAGCACCGTACAGAATGACTCCTACTAAGATGAAGGAGTTGAAGGTGCAGTTACAAGAGCTTTTGGATAAAGGGATTATTCGATCCAGTGTATCACTGTAGGGAGCACCGGTGTTATCTGTTAAGAAGAAGGATGGCACACTACGGATGTGCATTAATTACATACAGTTGAATAGAGTCATAGTGAAGAATATATATTCGTTACCAAGGATTAACGATCTATTTGATCAGTTGAAAGATGCAGTAGTGTTTTCGAAGACAGATCTAAGATTGGGGTACTATCAGCTTCAGGTAAAGGATGTGGATGTATCGAAGATTGTATTTAGGACCCGTTATGAACATTATGAATTCTTAGTAATGCTATCTGGGTTAACTAATACTTCAATAACTTTTATGGATCTAATGAATAGAATATTCAGGCCTTATTTGGACCAGTTTGTTGTGATGTTTATTGATGATATTCTAGTTTATTCTAAGAATGAACAAGACCATACTAAACATCTCCAAATTGTATTACAAACCCTGTGGAAAAGAAAGTTGTACGCTAAGCTGAGTAAGTGTGATTTCTGGCTTTAGGAGATATCATTTCTAAGGCATGTTGTATCTTCTGAAGGAATTAGAGTTGATCTTAGTAAGATAGAGGCGATTGTTAATTGGAAGCCACCACGAAATGTGACAGAAGTGAGAAGTTTTCTGGTCTGGCCGGTTATTACCGATAGTTTGTTAAGAGATTTTCGGTGACAGCGTCCCCTTTAACTGAACTGTTATGAAAGGGAGTGAAGTACGAATGGTTTGATAGATGTCAAAATAGCTTTGATCAGCTGAAACGTATGCTTACTGAGGCTCCTATATTGGTCCAACCTATTTCTGGTAAGGAGTATGATTTTTTTAATGATGCATCTGGAACTGGTTTGGGTTGTGTTTTGATGCAGGAAAGAAAGGTAGTTGCTTACGCCTCTAGGCAACTAAAGACTCATGAATAGAACTACCCTACACATGATCTGGAGCTTGCAACAGTAGTGTTTGCCTTAAAAATTTGATGGCGCTACTTGTATGGTGAAAGATGTAAAATTTTCACAGATCATAAGAGCCTGAAGTATATGCTTACCTAGAAATAATTCAATATGAGACAACGGCGTTGGTTGGAAATGTTTAAGGACTATGATTATATTGTGGAATATCATCTAGGTAAGGAAAATGTTGTGGCTAATGCCTTGAGTCGGAAGACAATTTCAGCATTATTAGTGAAGAGAGGGGAATGGGAACTTGAATCTGATGGAGCTTTAATACTCAGTTAAAAGCAAGGCCTAAATTGACACAAGAAATTTGTGATGCTCAGAGAGCTGATGATAAGTTACAACAACTTATCTTGGCTACTCATGAAGGTAAACAGTCTAATTTTTATGTGCAAGAAGATGGTGAATTGTATTATAAGGATCGGTTGTGTGTGCTAGCTAATGATGAATTGAAGAAGAAGCTGTTGTTTGAGGCTCATAATAGAGTATTTACTAAGCATCCTGGTGGAAACAAGATGTATCAGGATCTTAAGCAGTATTACTGGTGGTCAAGTATGAAATGGGATGTTGTGGATTATGTAGCAAAATGTCTTACATGTCAGTAAGTTAAAGCTGAGCACCAAGTTCCATCCGATTTGTTACATCCTATTTCTATTCCTCAGTGAAAATGGGATAAAATTACCATGGATTTTGTCACTGGACTTCCTCTCACTCAAAGGAAGCGTGACTCAGTATGAGTGATCGTGAATAAGTTTACCAAATCCACTCATTTTTTGCTTGTTTGTCTTGACTATTCTTTAGATAGACTCGCGAATTTATATGTGAATGAGATAATGAGATTGCATGGAGTACCGTTGTCGATTATTTCTGATCGTGATCCTTTATATACTTTGAGATTATGAAAATGTTTACAAAAAGCATTAGGCACTCAAGTTAAGTTTAGTACTGCTTTCCATCCCCAAACAGATGGGCAATTTGAATGGGTTATATAGATATTGGAAGATATGTTATGGGGTTGTAAGTTAGAGTTTCCCAGGAGTTGGGATAATTTTCTGACTCTGATGAAGTTTGCTTACAACAATAGTTATCAGACGAGCATTAACATGGCGCCTTATGAAGCGTTGTATGGTAGGAAGCATAGCACTCCTATATGTTGGACTGAATTGAGTGAAAATAAGATTCTCGGACGTGATATTGTGAAAGATACTGAAGAAAAGATTTAAGTTATCCAACAAAGGTTGAAAGCTGCCAGTAATAGGTAGAAGTCTTATGCTGGCCTAAAAAGGAGAGATATTGAGTATCAGGTAGGCGATATGGTGTTCTTGAAAGTGTCACCATGGAAGAATGTACTTTGATTTGGTAATAAAGGTAAACTTAGTCTGCGATACATTGGCCCTTATGAAATTCTTAGAAGAGTTGGACCAGTAGCTTATCAGTTGGCTCTTCCTGAAGAATTGTCCAAGCTACATGATGCGTTCCACGTTTCTAAGCTAAAAAGATATTGATCTGATGTGACACATAAAGTCCTAGTACATTGTGTAGTTAATGCTCTAAATAAAATATGGATCTTGGCATTGTGGTTATTGATGATTGCTTTTAAGAATAACAAGCGGTATTAGAGCTTCATGAACATTTGATTTTAGGGCTTGTATTTGGGTATAAACTCATTTTTTTCAAATTAGTTTTTGGCATAAATGACTTCGAAATGATGCATTGAAGGTGTGGAAATTGTTGTTGGTTGTTGTTATTGCATTTTTAACTTTGTTTTGGGCAAATGAATCACAGTTTTTAGTTGAGATTTTTGAAATTTTCAGGGTTTTAGTTAATGGCTGAAAATGGGTTTAGAAACTTTCGAGTTTTGAAGCACTTTCAGCTGAAATGGGTATTGGAAATCCATAAAGCATGAAACATGAAAGAAAACTCCTTAAATCTTATAGAAAATGGGCAGCTAGAGAGGAAGTTGTAGGTGGGTCAGACTTGTGCACTCGCGGGTCGACCCGCATACCTAACTCAAGGTCAGCAACAACCTATACAGCGTCATCCTAGACCTTATTAATTATTAATTTTTTTATTTTTAAAATATTAAAAAATTTTAAAAATTATGTACAATAGCAAGTGGGGGTGTTTGAAAGGTCTTTTTTTGACCAATTTTTCATCATTTTGTTCCAATTTTTTTATTCTATCTCTTCATATGTTTATGTATAAGATTAATAAGTGTTTTTTACTTGATAATTCTAATTGTTTTTAATCTTATTGTGGCATAAATATGATTATTTGTTGACAAGAGTGAATGTTTATTTTTTCCTGTCATAAAATTGAGCAAGTGAAACTATTTATGATGAGAAAATTTTTAAAATATTAATATATGTTTAAAATTTGTGTTTTTCCTCTAAAATAACATTAAGATCTATACGGGTAATTAATTATCTTGTCGATAATTACTACTTGGTAGGATGCTTAATATATGAATAAATTTTATTGAAATATTATGAACCACACATTTTTTCTATCCTTTCACTAGTATATTGATGATTCGGTTGTAATATTTAATAAATTGTTCTTACATGTGAAAAAATTCTATATTTGTTTACGAAACTATAGCATGAATGATATAATTAACTTTGAGAATCAGAGCACAACTTGCATGATTTTATTTTAACATGCATATCATGGTTATTGCTCTCGATTCTTATTCAGTTTTAAGCAATTCGAGAGTCTATCATCTTGACGCTGAATGGGATGAACCATAAGTAGTAGGTTGAATCTCATGATGAATTTGACTATCATGCAAATGGACTTGGCCTTGAGAATTAATGCACCACCTAAACCCGTTAATGATGCTACTGAGAACGATAAGAAATCTTATGAGGAGTGAGAATACTCTAACCGATATTGTTTGGTATCACATGGATGATTCCATTCGTGATAGTATTCCCAAGGCTGATAATGCAAAGGATTTTCTTGGTGCCATTAAGAAGAAGTACAATAAGTTCTAAAAGAATGAGAAAAATGAGTACTTAAACATGCTTCATCACACCATTTACGATGGTGCAAGTGACATTAAGGCTCACTTCGATAAGCTCATGGGTTGTGACCATAAGCTTAAGGCTATGGATGTGGACCTTGGTGGGGACTACATGGTATGGTTTGTGATGAGGACTCTTCCTTTCAAATTTGATTCAATCAAATCAAGCTATAATGCTCAAAAAGAGCAATAGACTATTAAGGAGATGACTGCTATTCTTTCTAAAGAAAAGGATAACATGAAAAAGGGAAGGGCAAGAAGCATCTCCATGATGACAATCCACAACAATTCTCAAAAGAGAAAGTTGACTTCTAATAGCTCAAGTGACCAAAAGCCTTTCAAGAAGAAAGTTATTAGTCCTAAGGAAGTGGACAAGCGGGCTCATCATCTATTATTTAGAAGAATAAAATTTTCAAATGGAAGTGCAACTTTTATCAGAATTTTGAGCACAAGAAAGCTAATTGTCGAAAGCTCAAAGCTCACATAAAAAGGAAAGGTTATTGTCTTGTGATTGTTTTGTTTAGAGTCCAATATTGTTGGATGTGCTCTCAAATACTTAGTAGTTAGATATTGGAGCATCAATTCACGTTACGAATTCCTTGCAAAAAATGACAAGTCGAAGAAGGCCAATTAGTTATGAGCAACATGTGTAAATGGGAGATGATATTAAAGTCTATGTTGAATTTTTTGGGATAGTTAGACTATATTTAAATACAAGATATCTTTTGGAGTTACATGATGTCACTTCTTTACCCTCTATTACGAGGAATTGGATTTTTGTATCTATTTTGAATAGATTATGTTATAGTCTTTTTTTTTTGAACTGGAAAACTGACTTTATATCATGACTCTTTTGGTGAGAAATGAAATTTTATGTGAAAATTGATACAAACTTGAGTTGAATGATGTGGTTACTGTTGCTTCTTCCTCTTTTCTTAATACTATTGTTGGTTCCAAATGTATGAGGTTAGATTTGAGATCTTCTATGTTATAGCACAAATATTTAGGCTATATTTCTAGAGACAGAATAGAGAGGTTGGTAAAAAATGGTCTACTTCAGGATCTTGATTTTTCAGATTTCACTACTTATATTGATTATATTAAAGGAAAGTTGACCATCAAGGTTAGAAAAAGCAAAACAGACAAGTGCTCAAAACTGTTGGAGTTGATTCATACTGATATATATGGACTATTTATTCCACCTGCTATGGGTAGTTATAACTCCTTCATAACTTTTATTGATGATTTTTTCCAATACGATCACATGGAGCTCATTTGTGAAATTTTGAATCTTTGGATGCATTTAAGATTTTCAAGACAAATGTTAAGCTTCAAAAGGGGAAGAAAAACAAGGTAGTTAATTATGACAGAGGTGGAGAATATTATGAGAGTTATGATGAGGGTGAAAGGAATCCAAGGCCTTTTGCTAGATACTTGCTAGATAGTGGTATTGGAACAAAATATACAATGCCAGGAGCACCTCAACAGAATGGAAATGCTAAAAAAAGAAACTGCACACTTCTTGATATATTGCAGTATATGTTGATTCATTCTAGTTTGCCAGAATTTTTATGGGAGGCGTTGAAGACAACCACTTATTTTTGAATCAAATACCTAGCAAATCAGTCCCAAAGACTCCATATGGTCAAGTAAAAAATCAAGCTTGCGTCACTTTCATGTTTGGGGATGCAAAGTAGAAGTAAGGCCCTATAATCTACAATCTAAGAAGCTTGATCCAAAAATTATTAGTGACTACACCGTCGGATTAAGGGGTTCTAGATTCTATTACCCATCTCACACAACCAAAGTTATAGAATTAGATATAGTTGTCTATTTTGAAGATGAATTTGGTTCAAGTCAAAGGTTAAGAGAAATTATATTTAGGGGAGAACATATTCTAATCCCTATCCCCGTCGCATCCACTCCTACTGATGACCCTATGATTGAACAGATTCTAGTAGAATCTCATGATGAATCTTAAAATCAAGCACAGGATGAAGGGATGATGAAGTTGTTACAAGGAGATCACAAAGAACATGTAGGCCTGCCATTCTTGATGACTTTATTATCTACTTGCAAGAACATGAGATTAATGTGGGAGATAATACTAAACTAGTCAGTTATCAAGAAGCCATGAATAGTCCTCAATCTGTGTTGTGGATTAATGCAACAGAAAATAAGTTGAGTTCCATATCATGAAATGGAGTTTGGGAATTAGTTGAACTACCTAAAAGTTGCCAACTCATTAGATGCAAGTGGGTTTACAAAATTAAACAAGACTCAAGTGGACAAATAGAAAGGTATAAGGCTAGACTTGTGGCTAAAGGTTATAAGCCAAAGAGAAGGGATTAATTTCAAAGAAACCTTTTCACCAGTTTCTATCAAAGATTTTCTGCGAATCATCATAGCTATAATTGCTCATTTTGATTTGGAACTACATCAAATGGACATGAGGATCGCCTTCTTAAATGGAGATCTGTATAAAGATGTTTATATGAATCAACCAGTTGGCTTCAAGATGACTGGTAAAGAACACATGGTTTGCAAGCTCAAGAAGTATATCTGTGAGTTAAAACAAGCATTAAGGCAGTGATATCTCAAGATTGATATGATTATCACTAGAAATGGTCAAGGAAAATGTAATTGATCAATGTATATGTATGAAGTTCAATGAGAGCAGTTTCATTTTTTTGGTAATGTATGTTGATAACATTCTACTTGCTTCTAATTACACTGATCTATTATTTGACACAAAATAAGTATTATATAGCCATTTTGATATGAAGGATCTTGGAGATGCCTCTTATGTACTTGGAATTCAGATTCTTTGGGATAGAGTTAATAAGATTCTTCGATTATCTCAAAAGACTTACATTGATCAAATTTTGAAAAGATTCAATGTGCACTCTTGTTCTCCTAGAAAGACACCAATAGTGAAGGGTGATAAATTCTCAAAGGCCCAATATCTACAAAATGATAAAGAGAGAGATTAAATGAAAGTTATTCCTTATGCATCACTTGTAGGCAGTCTGATTTATGCTTAAGTATGCATACGTCCTAATATTGCTTTTGTTGTAGGTGTGTTAGGAAGATACTTAAATGATCTTGGACTTACCCACTGGAAAGTGGCTAAGAAATCCATGAGGTATCTTCAGGATAGCAAGGATCATATATTGACTTAATGGCAAACTAGCACTCTTGATATAGTTGGTTTCAGTGACGCTGATTATGCAAGATGTGTGTATGATAAAAAAAAAGTCAACTTCAGGCTACATCTTTATGATGATTGGAGGAGATGTATTGTGGAAAAGTATCAAACAAACACTCACAATATTCTCTATAATGAAGGCAAAGTCTATGGCGTGTTATGAGCAGTTTGTCAAGCAATATGGTTGTGGAATTTTATTTCAGCATTGGGTATAGTAGACTCCATTTCGAGTCCACTGAAATTATATTGTGATAACTCTGCGGCTGTAGCTTTCTTTAAAAATACTAGAAGTACTTCTCGCTTAAAGAATATTGATATAAAGTACTATTTTGTTAAAGAAAAAGTCGTTGAATCCCTCATTATTGTTGAGTATAGGCCTATAGCTAGCATGTTAGTAGATTTACTTACAAAAAGCTTACCTATATGTGTGTTTGTAGAACATGTCTCCTGTATGGGATTGTTAGGAGCCTAGCTTGATAAAATTAGTAAGAGTTTGCTATTTTCTATTAAACATGTTAGTACTTTGCGCGAATTACTTATGACTTGTATATACGAAACATGCATAATGATATTTGCAGTCACTTCTTGTTGATATTGACATATATATGTAGTTTGACGAAATGACAGGTACAAAAGGAGACAAATGCCTAGTCTCAGTTGTTGTACTGCATGCATGTTGTTTTAATGGTTATTATTATATTTGAACATCTCCAGGACCTAATCATATGTAGTAAATATATCACATCGATATGATATTGCATATGATTTATTTGACTGTCTTTGGATGATGAAGATTGGTATGGTGATTTGATTATATTGTCCAAGTGAGAGAATATTAGAAATATATGGACTAATATAATCACAATATTAATTCCATATTCCCATCCATTAATCGAATTGCCTAATGTATGTTTATAACTATAATGGGATGATTAATAATTTACTAATTTCATTTTAGGCACATAGTAGTACCCTAATAACTATATGTTAGCCTATTAAACTATAATTCATTACATCTTTGAAATGATACAATTAGTCTCCTTCTACCCCTTAAGAAAAAACATGGTAAAACTATAACATAGGTGAGTTTTTTTGGTTGTTGTCGTGGGTGTGTAGTAAAAGTGGGTCTTCTACTGTAAGTTTTCTCTCTTGCACAAGATTTGCTGATATTGATAAGTTGTGGTGTCTAAAATGAAGAGATGCATCAAGATTCTATGTTAAACATTGGAGGTATGTTTATTTATTATGTAGTTAATGCTTTAAATAAAATGTATATCTTGAAATTGTAGTTATTAATGATTGCTTTTAAGAATAACACTAGTTCGTAGGAGGTCTTGTATTAAAATATTTGTTATTTCACAAAACTGTTTTAAAAACGTTTCGAAATGGGATTGTATTAGGTTAAGGCACCCTAATAATTACTTATTAAAATTTTATTCAATATATATTTAAAAAATAAAAGTAGTGATCAAAAAATAATATACTGATTTTAAAAGAAATAATTGTCGAGGTTTTCTCTCGTTTTGTCTAGGGTTTCTTCTCTGTTAGGGTCTTCCTAGTATCTTCGCCTACACGTTTCGTTGACGGCTATGAACCTTGGAGATGCAATCGCCGGCTTATCTCTCACGGATGGGGAGGATGAAGATTGGGATTTTCTAGCTCTGGCCAGTGGGAATGGTGTTAATTACGATCTATGTTTGGTTGGCACACTTCTCACATCTTCTCGCGTTAACTTTCAGGCCTTGCGTGATCTGTTTGCTGATCTCTGGCACCCACAGGCGGGTATCGCTATTACGGATTTGGGAGTTCGTCGTTATTTGTTCCGATTCTTCCATAGAGTAGACGTCGATAACGTTATGAGACGTTGCCCATGGACTTTCAACCGACATTTGCTTGTGCTGCACCGATTGGAGGAGGGGGAGCTGCCGTTGGAGGTTCCCTTGATATACACAGAGATTTGGGTGCAGGTTCATGGTCTTCAATCAGGGTTGATGAGTGAATCTCTCGCTCGCCAGTTTGGTAATTTCATAGTCCAATTTGTTGAGTACGACACGCCCCTATTAGGTAGGAGCCTTCGGTTGTATATGCGTATCCGTGTGCGCATTGATGTCCGAGTTCCTCTGAAACGACGGAAGAAAATCAAAATTTCAGACACATGCTCTTTCTTCGCTCGTTTTCATTATGAGAAACTTCCTCTCTTCTGTTTTATTTGCGGCTTACTTGGTCATGGTGAGAGTTTTTGTCCTGAACATCTTCGCAATTCTGACATTCAACCACCTTTTGGCTAGGATAATTCCATTCGAGCAATCACTGGCCTTCAACGAACACCACCGAGTCGATGGTTGTGCGATGACGATGGTACTCCCCTTGCAGGTGGTCTTGTGCCGACTCACAGTTTTTCTTCAGAGGTTGGTTCGGACATGGAGGTGGGTTACAGTGAAGACCTTCCGTTAAATACAGTTGATAGGTTGAAGCGACGACGCACTGCTCCTGGAGTTTCACATATTGCTGATTCGAAAGGAGCGTCTGGACCTCACGTCCAGTCTTCTAGTATATTGGCGGGCGCCATGGAGCGACCCGACCAGTCCTCATGAAAATACTCAGTTGGAACTGTCAAGGTCTCGGTAACTCCTTGACAGTTCAAGCTCTAGACGATCTTATTCGTCAACAGAAGCCGGATATTGTGTTTTTGATGG
Organism: Erythroxylum carthagenense; assembly: GCA_026413575.1. Taxonomy (NCBI): domain Eukaryota; kingdom Viridiplantae; phylum Streptophyta; class Magnoliopsida; order Malpighiales; family Erythroxylaceae; genus Erythroxylum; species Erythroxylum carthagenense. Next base: position 22,288,862 of record JANZLD010000003.1, on the reverse strand, counting down.
AAACGTTGGTTGATGCTGTACGTATTGAGGAATTACGATCTCGTTTGCACTTTGCCAAGGCTTTCGGTGTTAATCGCGTGGGTCGCAGTGGTGGATTGGGAGTATTTTTTCATGATCAGAATGTTGCAGATGTTGTCAATAACTCCCACAATTTTGTTGATATTAAAGTCCGAATGACTGATGGTTTCGAGTGGTATCTAACTTGTTTCTATGGGTTTCCAGAAAGGCATCGTCGCCATGCTTCTTGGGACTTACTCACATCTTTAAATCGTGGTCTAGACGTTCCGTGGTTAGTCATCGGTGATTTTAATGACTTGGCGTGTTCTACAGAGAAAGTAGGTGGCGCAAGTCCTCACCCAAATTATTTGCTCAATGGTTTCCGAACTACACTGCAAGCATGTGATCTCCAGACAGTCGAATGGCTTGGTTACTCGTACACATGGGAGAGAGGTCGAGGTACATCCGCTTGGGTCCGTGAACAACTTGATCGTGCCGTGGCGAACACTGCATGGTTTGAGCATTTTGATCAAGCGATTCTTAAAACCGTTGTTGCTCCCGTTTCAGATCACTCACCCATTGTCTTAAGCACAGATGCAGCCATTCTTCAGTGGCATCGCAAGAAATTTCGCTTCGAGAACAAATGGCTCAAGCAGGCTGATTTGTTTGATATCGTGGAAGCTGCCTGGCGTTATTCTGATGAGAATATTATGGTTAAAAAGCAGAAATTGTGTGACGATTTAGAGAAGTGGGGACGTGCGCTTGATTATGCTTTAAAGGCTGAGAAAACACGGATTAAGCGACGACTAAAATTAGTACGCGGTATAAACAGTATCGAGTACAACGTTCTTCGTTCCGAATTGAATCAATTGCTTGATTTGGAACGTATCAAATGGAAGCAACGAGTTAAGGAATTTTGGCTTCAGGAAGGCGATGTGAACTCCAGGTTCTTTCATCTATCAGCCTCCGCCCGCAAACATCGCAATACAATTTATGAACTTCAGGACAATAATGGTACATTAGTCCGCGATACAGCCGGTTTGCGAGGAGTAATCCGTGATTATTTTCAGGTGCTATATATGGCTGATGTTGTTGATTACACAGCCGTCACAGGACTTATCGAATCTCGGGTTTCTGCTGCCGACAATGCTGCTCTTCTCGCCCCGTTTACTCATGAAGAATTTCAAAGGGCGGCCTTTTCCATGCATCCAGATAAGGCACCAGGACCGGATGGTCTTAATCCAGCCTTTTTTCAGAAGTTCTGGCCTCTTATTGGTTCTGATATAGTAGCGGCAGGTACCTCGTGGCTGACTTTGGGACACTTTCCTGCCTCTCTTATAGATACAATTATCGTTCTCATCCCAAAAATTGACAACCCAGTTACTGTTAAGGATTTACGCCCTATCTCTCTTTGCAACGTCTTATACAAAATCGTCGCTAAGGTACTTGCTAATCGCCTGAAACTTCTTCTACCTCACGTTGTGTCTGAACATCAATCTGCTTTTATCAAAGGTCGGTTAATTACTGACAATATTCTAGTGGCCTTTGAATTGCTACATTACATGAAGAATCGTACTGGCAGAGTAGGAGGCGATGTTGCTCTCAAACTCGATATCAGTAAGGCGTACGATAGGATTGATTGGGGTTATCTTGAGCATGTTATGATCGCTTTGGGGTTCGATAGCCAATGGATTCGTATGATTATGATGTGTGTTCGGGGCGTGTCTTATTCTGTCTCTGTTAACGGGAACGAGATTGGCCCTATAATTCCTTTCAGAGGACTTCGACAGGGCGATCCATTGTCTCAATACTTATATGTGTTGTGTGCGGAGGGGTTGACAGCTTTACTACTTGATGCCGAACGTCGACGTGCTATTTCAGGGATATCTATTTGTCGTGGTAGTCCTTCCATCACACATCTATTGTTTGCTGATGATTCGTTCCTGTTTTTTAAAGCTAAGGAGAGTCAATGCTATGAGATTCGAAATATTCTTAGCCTCTACGAACATGCTTCTGGTCAAGCTGTCAACTTACTCAAATCTGGTGTACTTTACAGTTCAAATGTTTTCGAAGTGCAGAAAGTGTTTCTTTCCAATATCTTGGAGGTGTTCCGCCCGCTTGCCCATAGCCGTTATCTTGGTGTCCCATCTATGGTTGGCAGTAATAAGAAGGCAATTTTTTCTTTTCTGCGAGATAAATTATGGACACAAATTCAGTGCTGGAAGAACAAGTTTCTCTCTCGCGCGGGTAAGGAAATTCTGCTTAAGGCGGTTGCCCAAGCCATTCCCGCTTATTGTATGAGTGTTTTCTTGCTTCCAATTTCGGTATGTGACGAGCTCCAACGGATGATGAATTCGTTTTGGTGGGGGACGAAAGAGGACGGGTCTCATAAAATCCATTGGCTTCGATGGGATCGCATGTGTGAGAAAAAGATTGATGGAGGTCTCGGGTTTCTGAATCTGCGTTGTTTTAATTTGGCAATGCTAGCAAAACAAGGCTGGAGGCTTGTGTATCCTTCTAATTCTTTAGTCCATCGGTTGCTTCGCGCTAGGTACTTCCCACGTACTGATTTTCTTACGGCTCCTCTGGGATCGAATCCTAGCTTCACATGGCGTGGCATCCACCAAGCTTCTTCTATACTCAAAGCCGGGCTACGATGGCGTGTCGGCAACGGTTCTCACATTAAGGTGTGGCATGATCCATGGTTACCTTGAGACTATGACTTCCAAGTTAGCACAGCTTCAGCTTCTATCAATTCCGCACTGCGTGTTTCAGATCTACTATCTTCGACTGGTGCTCATTGGGATATGGATAAGGTTTCTCAATTGTTCAATACGGCTGATGCTCAGGTCGTTTTGTCCATCCCTTTATCTCCGTCTCTTCACGATCGACTCATCTGGCACTTCGATAAACGCGGCATGTACACAGTAAAATCGGGTTATTTTGTTGCTTCACATCTGCACCGTCCACCGGAACGTGTACCTTCGGCTCCTTGGAAAGACTTATGGCGTTTACGTATACCCCCAAAGGTCCGTGAATTTTTATGGCGTGTCCTCCGTAACCTTCTGCCAACTAAACAAAGATTGCATCATCGGGGTGTTGCTGTCAGCCCAACTTGCGGGTGCGGATCTAGTGAAGAGGATGTGACTCACGCTTTGCTTGGTTGTGGCGTGCCTCAATCGGTTTGGCATCTTTGGGGTAAGGT
>JANZLD010000003.1:22257831-22285560 GCA_026413575.1 Erythroxylum carthagenense | reverse complement strand
TCTGCCAACTAAACAAAGATTGCATCATCGGGGTGTTGCTGTCAGCCCAACTTGCGGGTGCGGATCTAGTGAAGAGGGTGTGACTCACGCTTTGCTTGGTTGTGGCGTGCCTCAATCGGTTTGGCATCTTTGGGGTAAAGTTAGAGCTTCGGACTTGTTCTCATTTGTGGGTTGTTTTAACGCTGTGTGGCAGCGTCAAAATCGAACGTTGCTTGAAGAGTTTGCTTTGATCTGTTGGCGCATTTGGTGGGCACGAAACGAGGTTCTTTGGAATAATCATAGCACCCCACCTGATGTTATTTTGCAGCAGGCTTTGGATCATCTTCGCGAATGGCAATCAGCACAGCTTCAGCGTAGCAAGTCGTATACATCTGCTGCCGTTTCTGTCTCCAGCACGTCTGCACCTTCTGACACAGGCTGGCGTTGCTACACAGACGCTGCCATTTTTGAAGACAATCGTTGCATGGGTACTGGCTCCGTGTCGTTCTCTAGCAACGACTCTTTTCTGTATGCTTTCACCACTTCCACACCAGGTTTCTTTTCACCTCGTGTTGCTGAGGCAGTCGCTTTAAGGACTACCCTCAACCAGATTGTAGCTCGCTGTCCGGGCGTCGGTACTGTGTTTTCAGATGCGCAAGATGTAGTTCTCTCTATACGTAATTCGGTTCATGATTGGTCCGAATATGGTTCGATAATTCATGAATGTCAGGCTCTTCTGTCACATCGACCTGATATTAAGGTGGAGTGGGTTCGTCGTGTGAACAACTGTTTAGCTCACAAATTAGCTCGTTCTTCTATTTCCTTTCCTAGTTTTATGTTTTGGGACTCTATTCCGGATTGTATTCGTAATTTAGTTTAATAAAGTCTCACCTTCAAAAAAAAAAAAAAAGTCACACATTTAAATTATAAAAATGGTTATTTTATTAAAAATACAACAACAAAAAATTGCATTGATTGATGACCATCTTTAAATATTCGCAAAGCGACGCTTATACACTGACTACTTTTAACTTTTTTAACTTGATACTTACAAATTCTTTGATTAAAAAAAAGAAAAAATTATTGCAACGCCGCCTCCACAACCGTGTCACAATTCTCTTTTCCCTCGGAGTCGGGGCCCATTTTTCTTCTGTCTCTACGTTAGTTGATCCACGACACGATCATCGAATCAGCCGAAAGCAAAATATCTAGAGATAGCTATCCGTATACATCACGTGTAATGCACCAGTAAAAGCACGTACACTAACAGGCTAGCGTTGATGGGTAAGGTTTCGCTCCCTCTCGTTCGATTATTATCATCGTCGAGAACGGCACTCTTTTGCGTAGATCGTCGGCTTCTCTGTTTGTCCCGTAGCCCTCTGCAAAAGTTCCAGATTTCAAACCACACCGTTCGTTTAACAATAATAATAACTGGTCCACAACGAGAAAAGACAAGATATTTAGGAGTCACTATCCTTTTGAATATAGCTTCCGCTTGCCGATATTTAAAAGCAATATGTGATAGAAAGCTTAAAAAACAGGTAAAGGATCCATAAATACCGTTCTTGGATCCATCAACTGGCGCAACTTGAGACATGCATCAGAATGGGCACTTGTCCTATATTATTAAAATATTACGCTAATCACTATTCGAGCTTTTTTAACCAAAAGTTTGTACTACACCATAACTGGTAAATCATATATTTAAAATTTAACAATTTATTATAATTGCAAATTAGTTATTTTCCATACCAACTAGCTTGATTTGTCTATAAATGCGTGTCCTTTACAAGGATATCTTGTAATAATTATGGGACCAATTTCGTTAACCATATATTATTTCATTTAAGAACAAAAGATCTTTTTCTAACTATCAAATAAATATTTTTAGACACATATATATATATATATATACACACATTGTGCGCTATAAAATCTCCGAAGTACAGTGCCTATACAGTAATTTACCGGAAAAGCCCGGGGCAATGACGAGCCAAAGTATTAAATATCAGAACCTCCAACACTCACGGACCCCACGCTTGAACCCCAACATATCGCACGTGACAACCTCTTCGATCTCTGACATTTGAGCGACGTGGCCGTATCAGGGGTCCCCACGCGTCCTGCGGACATCATTAAGCGCCAAATCACTTACGTTTCCTACTTTTCCGCTCTCGATTTCTATTTACTCACTGACCCGCCCGAACTTTCTAAATTAGCCGAACACTGTCCTTTCTTCCTCTCGCTAGCTTGTTGTTCTTCTACTTCTGAATCGGATCGTATATTCTCGTTAAATTCAATATAGGAAGGTATGCTCATCAGTTAATCCAATTCTTCTTGACATGATTTGCCTATATTTGTGAGCTTTACTTGCAATCTCTGTTTTGGAGTGCTCGTACTTGTTCTGAATCTGCATGGGAGTGGTAGCTGATCCGAATGCTTACTTGTTGCCGTCTTTTTTTCTTTTTGGATTTTAACTGTTTTCAAGTGTTTTTTCTTCTGAGAAAGATTAAATTACGACTATAACAATTTGAATTTTTAAATATTTTCTTTTTTTGAGGCTGCTTAGTACATGTTAATGCAGTTTTGTGGAGGTTAGTTGTCCAGTGATTCATATAAGATAGAGCTGGACATAGCTGTTTGATTGAAAATTGCAGCTCCATTTCTTCAGATTTTGGAAGCTTAGCCGAGGATCAAATAGGCTTTGTATTTAGGCCGCATATACCTGTCTCTACTTGTTTCGTGACTTTTGAATCTTGATACGATTCCCATACTTTCGTTAGCTATACTTAATCATTCTTTTTTCTCCTGATTCTGTTCCAAGTTTTAGATCTTTTTTAATCAAGATTTGTGCTCTTATTCCAGGATTTCTTGAGAGCTAACTGTATAGAGGAATATGAGTAATAGCATAGGCCATAATTTATTCCACCAGAATTTGATTCGACATGGGGTTTTTGAGCATCAAAGCAAACTCAATTCATTTGGAATTCCTGCAAACTCTTTGTTCCAATCTGCGACTATAAATCAACCAGCCTCGCGGATACACAGGTCTGGATTGTTGACGAACTTTTATGGCAGCAGGTTAAAATTGCGAAAATCAAAAGTAGCCTTTGGAATGCGTCACCCTGTTACAATTTCTCCTCGCGCTGTGTTGGCTACGGATCCAGCATCTGAGGTTAGCTAATGATTGCATTTTCTTTTATGCATCTCTTTAATAGTCATTAGATTTTTATAGCTGGATAGGATAATCATAGTACTAAAGCTTTAAGAACGGAGTCCTCTGTCTAATGTTGGTGCTAACAAACCTGCAAACCAATTAAGAGCCCTTCCTGTATCTGATTGTATGGCAGCATTGAATATTTGGTGCTACAGATTTCCTCTTCAAAAAAATTGAGCGCTTGATTTTTAAATTATGACAAGAATGTATTTATGTAATCTTAAGGGATGGAATGATAATACTTGCTTGGAGTGTGCCTGTTTGCCAAACGCAATAACAGTACAGATGGTCCTGTACTTCATTGTCTGGGAACAGCTTGTCATCAAGTATGCCCTGGAACAGTTTTGTGACATGGACTGGGGAAGTTCACTTCGGCTGCAAATCATGATTTTATATTTCCTGCACTCTTCTGGTTTTGCCACCAAGTGCTTTTCTTTAATGCTTCTGTTTTTTCTATGGTAAAATTCCATTCAAATGGTCATTTTCTTTTCCTGGAGGGAGGTACAAGAGTTACGTGCTGAGGTGATGGTGTTGTTTACAAAAATGATCTTGTTGCGTAATGGAAGCTCTCAGGAGTGTTGGATAAACAGAAACTTATCTTTTTTACTTGTTTTCCACTGAATATAATCTTTACATAAGCCATGGACTAAGAGATGTAGATATCTGAATAATTCTTTATTTTCTGATTTCTGCTCCTTAGTTTAACAGCTTCTTTCTTGCAGAAACTTGCTGGAAAATTCAAGCTTGATGGAAATAGTGATTTGCAGGTAACTTATTGTTGACTATTGATATAAAAACGAGGCTTGATTAGTTTAATCCAACTTCAGTACCTATGTCTGATGCCTAATGTCAACTAGCATATAGGATGACATAAGACTTGAACATATTTAATTCTTTATGTCCCTGAGCAGGTTTTTATCAGCAATCACACTGCTGGATCCTTCATGTCTGTAAATATCCAGATTACTAACAGCACCGGTCCTTTGTTTCTACATTGGGGTGTGATACAAGCTAGAAAGGAGTAAGTCCCCGTGCTAAAATACTGGCGTATACTTGTTTTCTTTGCTCATAATATAGCTGGTTGGAAATTCTATTCCTCTTACTGTATCATTTTCAATATTTTCCAGAAAGTGGGTGCTTCCATCTCGTCACCCCGATGGAACAAAAAAGTATAAGAATAGAGCACTTAGAACTCCTTTTGTGAAGGTAAGCATCTCAAGCCCACATATTGTTGGGTTGACATCTGATGGAAAATCTTCAAGTAATGCAACTGAATGATCTTTTGGCTGGTTGTCTACTGTGTTTCTCTAGTCTGGTTCCGATTCTTATGTCAGAATAGAGATTGAGGATCCTGCAATACAAGCTATAGAGTTTCTCATAGTTGATGAAGCACAAAATATATGGTTGGTTAATTTTAGTATCATTTTACTTTGCACTACTTAATACGAGCTAGTTGCTTGAATAATATATCTCTGTATCGTTTTTTTTTTCTATTTTCAGGTTTAAAAATAATGGTCAGAACTTTCATATCGAGTTACCCATGAAAGAAAAGGTGATTATACCAAGCGTCTCCCTTCCTGAAGATCTTGTGCAAATCCAAGCATATTTGAGGTGGGAAAGAAAGGGTAAACAAATGTATACCCCTGAACAAGAGAAGGTAAGTAATCTTTTTCATTATGGGCTAGCTGCTCAATCAACTAGTACTGACTCCTCTTTGATATCGTACATCTTTTTCCTGTTGTGATCATGCTGAGACTTTTTTTTTTTTCTTTTCTTGAATTTGTAGGAGGAATATGAAGCTGCACGTATGGAGCTGTTGGAGGAAGTTGCCAAGGGTACTTCCATCGAGGACCTCCGAGCCAAGTTAACTAAGAAAAATGATATGCTTGAAAGTAAGGAGCCATCTGTCTTTGAAACAAAAGAGAAGATACCTAATGACCTTGTACAAATACAAGCTTATATTAGATGGGAAAAAGCAGGGAAACCCAATTATTCTCCAGAGGAGCAATTGGTAAATATTGCACTTTTTCTTAACTGGTTTGTTTATGAAATGCATCTTCCATAACCATTTTCCTGCTGTGAATTGACAAATTGGTTGTGCGGTGTATTTGAAATGAGTACTGTTAATGTAGTCACTACTTATGAATGATTCTTATTTCCATGACATTTTTCTATGCAGAAAGAATTTGAGGAAGCGAGAGCAGATTTGGTGACTGAGCTGGAGAGAGGTGCTTCTCTTGATGAGATAAGAAATAAGATAACAAAAGGAGAGATACAGACTAAGGTCTCAAAACAGTTGCAGACTAAAAGATATTTTACCGTTGAAAGAGTAAAACGGAAAGAAAGAGACTTGGCGCAGCTTATTACCAAAGAAAGAGACTTAGGGCAGCTTATTACCAAATATGATGCTACTAAATCTTTCATGGAAGAATCTTCTGTGGAATCAAAGGTCTTGAAACCAGTTGAGATTTTTGCTATTGAAAAAGAAAAGATAGATGGTGGTGATGTTCTTAAAAAGCAAATCTTCAAGCTTGAAGACAAGGAGCTTCTGGTGGGATAATAATGCATTTATGAGTTATTTCTAAGTTAAGGTTAGTCTTACCTCTGTGCTGTACTTCTATTTAAACTTTTGTGCTCCCTAAACATTCTCAGGTACTTGTAACCAAGGCTGCTGGTAAGCTGAAAATCCATGTGGCAACTGATTACAAAGATCCAATTATTCTTCATTGGGGTTTGTCTAAAAGGTCTAGAGATTGGTCGGTAAGATTTTAAGAACTGTTATCTTGGAAATATTTGTCAAGATGATATATATTTGATGCAGCCAAAACTATGTTGTAGCCTCTATTTTGTTGATTGGTTATATCAATTTATGAGGATTTTTCAGGCACCACCACTAAGCGCGTTGCCACCTGGTTCAGTTACTTTTAGTGAGGCTGCTGAAACACAATTAGCAAATGAGTCTTATCGAGAACTTCCTTGCCAGGTGTGCAATGTAAAATTTGGTTGCATCTTGTCTTTTATAGAATAGAGAATCCACTATTTCACTATAGTTTGATAATATACATGTGAAGAATATTCCAAAGCAAAATTTGAGCATTCCACTTAAAAAGTTTACATCAAGTTCAATCGTGAATGTAATGTTACTTTTCCTCTCATCCATTTTCAGATCCAGTGCACTGAAATAGAGCTTGAATATGATAGATTTGCCGGGATGCCTTTTGTCCTTGTGTCAAACGGAAAATGGATTAAGGATAAGGGATCTGACTTTTATGTAGGGTTTGACAGTGGATTGAAGCAGGCTCAGAAGGTCTCTTTTTGATGATACTCTGACAACATCCTTTTTTTTTTTTTGGCCTTTTTCACTATCTGTTTTTTGGATAAATAGCTTAGATTGTTTTTAATTAAAAGGATGCTGGTGATGGAAGAGGTACAGCCAAGTCCTTATTGGATAGAATTGTGGAAATGGAGGGAGAAGCTCAGAAGTCTTTCATGCACCGGTCTGTTATCTGCATTTGGATCATATTTTGACCTTTTCAATTGAGTACCTTTTTTCTTCTAGTCTATTTTGCATAATGAACTTCATTTGAGCCATCCATATGTTCTAGGTAGTAATTGCAAACTGTAAAGTCAATTTTAAGCATACAAGTACAAATGTAGATTTAGTATCATTCCCAGCGGTGTATTTGGTATCAAACAATCATGTGATATGTTATGGTGTGAGGAATTTTATGAGGGTAGTTTTTATGTTAAAGTGAAGGAAATCAGAAAGTGTCCCGAAGGAGACATTCCTTAAGAAATTAAGGCCCATCTTATTTTTCATGTTAGATGTTAACGTTCAAGTTTTATGTTGCGCATGTTGGATATGGTTTCTTGAGAAAAATCTGTGCATATGATCCAAATTTATGGAAATACAAAGTTGTCTGTCTTTATTTATTCATGATGTTGCATGAAATTTCAGTTTAGTTGATTGATTAATCGTATTGGAGAAGAAAATAAATTTATTGATTTGATGGGCTAGCATAAATTGTGCTTCCAGATTGTTCGTTGTTGGGAAAGCTGTTGGCCTTACTCTCCATTTCTTTTGCTAGTTTTAATATTGCTGCAGACTTGATAGATCAAGCCAAGGATACTGGCCTATTGGGTGTTGCTGGGATCTTAGTATGGATAAGGTTTGTGGCTACAAGGCAGCTCATATGGAATAAAAATTACAACGTCAAACCACGGTAAGAGTACTTCAACTAGTGGATTAATCATCATGGTGATCAATATACTAGGGCTTCAGACAATTGAGATGTGATGAAATTTCTTCAAACTGACACTGAGTTGACATTAGCCATCTGCAATTCTCCTATATCCTGAATGATTATAGTTGTCTGTTTCCTACTGTTGCAGTGAAATCAGTAAAGCCCAGGATAGATTTACAGATAATCTCCAGAATATATACACTGGATATCCACAGTATCGAGAACTAGTAAGGATGATTATGTCTATTGTTGGTCGAGGAGGTGAAGGGGATGTAGGCCAACGTATTCGAGATGAGATCCTTGTTATCCAAGTCAGCTGTTCTTGTCTATTGAATTTTCTCTAGATATTTCTTCACTTTTCTCAGATTTCTTGCCGAGTTCATGTTTGACTAATAGAAGCTATTTTTATTTCAAGAGAAATAATGATTGCAAGGGTGGAATGATGGAGGAATGGCATCAGAAATTACATAACAACACTAGTCCAGATGATGTTATAATCTGCCAGGTATGTGGAATGTGAATGAAGCCCTATATATCTTCATATAAAGTCATGAGATGTAAGAACTAACAATGATCATTGCAGGCATTAATTGATTATATCAAAAGTGACTTTGACGTCAGTGTTTACTGGAAAACTTTGAATGACAATGGAATAACGAAAGAACGACTTTTGAGCTATGATCGTGCCATCCATTCAGAACCAAATTTCAGAAGAGATCAAAGAGATGGCCTCTTGCGAGACCTTGGACACTATATGAAAACTTTGAAGGTATGTTATCAGAATTCTAATGTTAGAAGTTTACCTCTTATAGTATTTATTTTGTGTACGTACGTTGCAAGGGGAGTTTGATACATGCTTCTCTTGTTTTCTACTTATAAGAAATGATATTTCAATTTGGTGATCAACTAACCACTGGAAGAATATGTTTTGAAATGAATATGTTTATGAGTACAGGTTCACCTTTTTGGATGGTGGACATTATACAAATTATATCTTTTACGATCACTTTTAGCATTATTAATAATCAAAATTCTCTGTCTGGCTTATTTTGAGACATTAAGATCTCTTACGAGTGGAAGGAAAAAATAGAATATGAACTAACAAGAAGGAAAAGAAGGTAATATGAGAGGAATAACGTTGTAGCCAAAAGATAGCTGAGAGGAACAAAGCCACTTTGAAGGAAAAAATAGAATATGAACGAACAAGAAGGAAACAAAGTTAATACGAGAGGAAGAATGTTGTAGCCAAAAGATAGCTGAGAGGAACAAAGCCACTTTCCTTTATTCTTATTTCCTTCTTCCCAAGAAAATACCTCTTTTAACAATATGCTTTTATCCCTTTTGTTTGCTTCGCAAGATTGATTCAATTTAAATTACAGGCTGTTCACTCAGGTGCAGATCTTGAATCTGCTATTGCTAATTGTATGGGCTACAAATCTGAGGTAGTACCACATGTTGGCTGATATTTTATTACCCAATGAAATTTCATTAGGATTTTATATACTTTTGCTTCTTGCTCCATAGGGCCAAGGCTTCATGGTTGGCGTGCAGATTAATCCTATCCCAGGCTTGCCATCTGGATTTCCAGTAATTGTTTGCTTTATTTCAATCTTAAAGTTCAGATATCTTTCTTCTGATTTTTGAGGCAGATTATTTTTGTATTTCATGACAGGGATTACTGCAGTTTGTCCTAGAACATTTGGAAGATAAAAATGTGGAAGCCCTTCTTGAGGTAATAGGATATTTATGTATCAAATATGGCCCTTGTTTTATGAATTTATAAGTTGAGATTTGATCCTTTTCTTTTTCCTTGTTTTCCAATTTAGGGTCTTCTCGAGGCTCGCCAAGAGCTTAGACCATTACTGATTAAGCCTAGCACTCGTCTGAAGGATCTTTTATTTTTGGATATCGCACTTGATTCTGCTGTTAGGACTGCTATTGAAAGAGGTTATGAAGAGTTGAACAATGCAGGACCCGAGGTGACGTGATGTTCAGCAATTGTGTCCATGAATCATTCATTATAGTCCTTGATCTGTTGGTTTCTGAATTCCTTCTACTTGTGTTGTCTGCTTTATTCTTATTATATGACATATATTCTTTTCTTTGTTAATTGTTGATCATTCTGCAGAAAATAATGTATTTCATCTCTTTGGTTCTTGAAAATCTTGCTCTATCATCGGATGACAATGAAGATCTTGTCTACTGCTTGAAGGTGAATCACATTTTTGGTTTTCTGGAGGCCCGAGTCATGATGTATTGTGGTTATATTTGTTCCTCATTTACCTATGCAATTACAATCTCAATCTTCATTTTATACTTGTCCTTTGGTTATGCAGGAATGGAAGCATGCCCTTACCATGTTCAATAGAAAAATTGATCAGTGGGCGTTGTATGCAAAATCTGTTCTTGACAGAACTCGGCTTTCACTTGCTAACAAGGCCGAATGGTACCAAGAAATTTTGCAACCCTCAGCTGATTATCTTGGATCAGTACTCAGAGTGGATCAGTGGGCTGTATGTATTTAGTTATCTTTGACGTGGTGAACTCTTTCTTCCATTATGTACAAAATTGTTACATTTTCAATGTCCTTATAACTGCTTGTTACAGGTGAAAATATTCACTGAAGAGATTGTCCGTGCTGGATCAGCTGCAGTTCTGTCCACACTTCTTAACCGACTTGATCCAGTTCTTCGGAAGACTGCTAATCTTGGAAGGTTAGTTCACAACCAATGAGTGCGTCTGCCTGAAATTTGTTAGCACATCAAAAGATTGAAATTCTTTGGTAACAATGCCAACAAGCTAAGTTATATTCCAATAGTTTTTTGTCAAGGGAATTATACAGTCAGATCTAGTTATTCGATTTTGCAGCATACACTCTTCCACTTACAAATTATAAGGCCAAGTTTTAACTTTTACTGGTTGTTAACAGCTGGCAGGTTATCAGCCCAGTTGAGGCTGTTGGATATGTTGTTGTGGTGGATGAGCTGCTTGCTGTACAGAACAAAACTTTTGACCGCCCTACGATTTTAGTGGCAGCAAGAGTAAAAGGGGAAGAAGAGATTCCTGATGGTGCAGTTGCTGTGCTGACTCCTGATATGCCAGACGTCTTATCTCATGTTTCTGTAAGAGCAAGAAATTGCAAGGTATTGACATCCAGCATTATGATCTTTGGCTCAATACCATGGGTGACATCTGATTGTTGTGTACTGCCATTTTGATAGGTCTGCTTTGCTACTTGCTTTGATCCAAATATTCTGAGGGACCTGCAAGCAAAAGAAGGGAAATTTTTGCAGCTGAAACCTACGTCTGCAGATATGTTTTATTGGTACTTCTGTTTATGTTAATTTTGGATTGCATACTATGTCTAAAGATGTGCATGGCTGCATAAATAATTATCAAATTAATGCTCATTGGCAGTGAGTTAAAAGAGGGTGAGGTGGCAGATCCAATTCCCACTCATGTGAAAGACCTTGGCCCATCACCTGTGAAGTTGATCAGAAAGCATTTTGCTGGCAAATATGCCATATCATCGGAGGAATTTACCAGTGAAATGGTAATGTTCAAAAAGAGCTTTATTTATCATTGTTTGATATCTGTTATGAGCTTCTTTAAATTTTCATTTGGATCCTTCCACTAGGTTGGTGCGAAATCACGGAATATCTCATATCTTAAAGGTAAAATGCCATCTTGGGTTGGTATCCCGACCTCAGTTGCTTTACCATTTGGAGTTTTTGAGAAAGCTCTTTCAGATGTTTTAAATAAGGTAATTATAAAAAGTTTCCTTGTGTTTTCAGTTCCCGTATTTGTTTTATGTTACAAATTCATATTATTGATCGCTGGGAAAATTTTACCATCTTTCAACTCTTTCTTTGTAAGCAAGCAATAAGATTTTTAATGTAATAAGAATTCCCTTGCTCGTTTCCTATACTCTTTGTACAAAAAGCAGCTGAACGTGGCAATGAAAGTGGACCAATGGATGCTCAATTACACATTGAATCTTATTGCTTTCTTTGGTCCAACTTCATTGCCACGTTCACTTGCTTTTTGTATCCACCCTTGGGTTGATTGGTACTATGGGCAATTATGTCCTGGTTATTTCTGAATCTAGGCAAGTTCTGTGGCAGTCTTGTCTGTGTCTGACATGGTCTCCCTATGTGTGCTTGATTGGCAGGATGTGTCCAACAAGGTGCAATCTTTGAAGAAAAAGTTAAGAGAAGGAGAACATAGTGCCCTTAGCAAAATCCGAGAGACAGTTCTACAGATGACTGCACCACCACAGCTGGTATTTTTCATTAACAGTATCTGATGTTTGTTGTAGCCGAAATTAGTAAGTACATCTCTGTACTGAGATTGCCTTCAGTGCTTGAGATAAACGTACTGAGATTGCCTTCAGTGCTTGAGATAAACGGTTAAGTTAATAACTCTCCCTTTTGTACCAAATTGCAGCCTAAAGAATAGAAATGACAAACAGATCTTGCAAATGAAATCGTTCAGATGCTATTTTTTTCCTATGTCACAAGCAACAGCGTGTGATAACGAGTGCTTCAAAGAGTTGGATATCTTAAAAAAGGCTTTAATCAATTCTGACTTGCTGTAGCTTTTGGCTAACCAACTTCATCCTTCTCAGACATCCCCTTTTGATCCAAACTATTGATGGATCTAAAAATAGACGTAACTTGGAACTGTATCTTGGTACCTGTGTGAATTGACTCCTTTGTTAACCCCCGTTTTATAAGATGCATGTACCATTTGATTTTTGCACCTTCCAAAGAAGCAGATTCGGGCTTTCTTTTTTTATCATTTTCCTTATTAAATGTAAGTTGAATAATCAAGAAAGATAAATCAAGAAGTCCACTGTGTACTGTACATCCATTTGGAAACCATAAATCATGGTCTAGAGTCAATTACAGGTACAAGAGTTGAAGACCAAGATGAAAGCTTCTGGGATGCCTTGGCCGGGTGATGAAGGTGAGCAGCGATGGGAGCAAGCATGGCTGGCCATTAAGAAGGTTGGATGCTTATCATAGACAAAATTGCATGTGCCAACATTGTGATGCCTAGTATATGGAAGTAAAGCACAATTTTCTTTTGCTCTTTTTGTTGATTGCATTATTTTTGTAGTAATTTTATCGTAAGCATCATTTTTTGTGGTCCGTGGGAATGCTTAGAGTTAGTATTCCTTCATGTTCGTCATGCATGTTTCAGAGGTTACTTGTGTATGATTGATGACAAGCAATAATATTGGTAAAATCTCAATTCTGTCTGACGAGCTTAGAGAGCATGTGATAATGTTGTACATACTTGGACCTGGTGATAGCCATGCCTGGCTGCATCCACCTGCCCCAGGTTCCTACAGGCATCTTGCTTTTAACTATGACGCCTGTGTTGATTTTGTGTTTACTATTTTATCAGGTCTGGGCTTCAAAATGGAATGAGAGAGCATACTTCAGCACAAGGAAAGTGCAGTTAGATCATGACTATCTCTGCATGGCTGTCCTGGTTCAGGAAGTGATAAATGCTGATTATGCGTTTGTTATCCACACAACTAATCCATCTTCAGGCGACTCATCAGAGATATATGCAGAAGTAATGAATTTCCAGCAATCTAAAGACAGCTTTTCTTTTGGACCTTGAATCATCCTACAGAAAAGAAGTAAACATACATCTAAATCGCATTTTCTCTGCCTGTATAGGTCGTGAAAGGACTCGGAGAAACTCTTGTTGGAGCATATCCTGGCCGTGCATTGAGCTTTATCTGCAAGAAGAATGACTTGAGCTCTCCTCGGGTAAGGAAGATTTGTAATATACCAGGATGTGATTTAGCATAGGCATGAGGAAGGACAAGTGCGATAATGATTGCACAATTTATTCGTACTTGTAGAAATTTTATCTCATCTTTTAGAGAAGTGTTATCAGCCAACTGGTTATTGACTTCCTAAAAGAAACCATCGTGCCTTGTGGCCTATATTCCCTATCTGAACTATGACTTTGATATGTTTCAGGTGTTGGGTTACCCAAGTAAACCCATTGGTCTCTTTATAAGACGGTCTATTATTTTCCGATCCGACTCAAATGGAGAAGACTTGGAAGGTTATGCTGGTGCGGGCCTTTATGATAGGTAAAAATCCTAGGTATCTTCGTCACAAAATGTAGCGGATCCAATAATGGAATGCACAGAGGATAATTGTTATGTAGCAATTAATATGATATTTCCTTTCTTCTGATGTAGATGATCTTGTTTTGCAGTGTCCCAATGGATGAAGAAGAGAAAGTTGTGATTGATTACTCCTCTGATCCGTTGATTAATGATAACAACTTCCAAAAATCAATTCTATCAAGTATTGCTCGGGCAGGAAGTGCAATTGAGGAGCTGTACGGATCGCCTCAAGACATTGAGGGTGTGATACGAGATGGCAAGGTCTACGTTGTTCAGACAAGACCTCAGATGTAATCTTCCCTTTTCTTTTTCTTTTATATTTCCCTTTCACAGTACTTTCTAAACCGGCTTTGGCCTATAAAAATGTGTATGTGAAAATATAGCATAAAAGAGAATAAAAGAGGAAATATAAGGACGGGAAGTTATACCAAATAATCGGAGTACGGAGGCATAACCTCTTGTGTATTTGTTTAAGATAATAAAATTTCTGTTTCACCCACTAGTATATCCGAGTCAGGAGCTTCTGTCCAAGATTACTCTGTCTTATCTTGTTTATTGAATCTCAATCATTTATTTATATAACTTCTTGTTTATTTATATGGGTTTCATATAGGTCCTGTATAAATGAATAGTTAAGATTTAAATAGACAGAATAGGACAGAGTAATTTTGAACCCAAAATTCGAACTCAGTATATCCATCTTATCGCAAGTCACAAGCTCAAACATTATCTACATTATTCTTCAGCTTCATGTAAAACATTCTGTGACAAATCAACATAAACTCCCCTCTGCATTTACACCAGACACGTACATCCACACCTCGTTCAAACGCTCCGAAAGGTGGCTAGAGCTGTTGTACTGAGCTATACTATAGGAAGCTTTATCTTCCAAAACAGCACCCGAGTGCCCTTTTATGCTGCTCACCAGAGCTTCCAGTTCTTTTCCAATGTTATCATCTCCGGCGAACCCTGAAAACTTCCTCACCGCCACGCACCGAGCCCTCCATTTATCTAGCTGCAAATTAAGTTCTGGGTTTGGCTGAGGAGGAGCAACTCCGTAATGGATTGAGACAAACAGTCTTACACCGTACATCATGGAGGACGTCCCTTGTTGCGATGGAGTGATGGTCGTTAAAACAGGAGCTGTCATCGGCATCTGAGATCTGTTAAGGTTTGCCCCATGAATGTATTGGTAAATCCTGATTAAAAAAAGGCCAAGAAAAACAATGCATTACTGGGAATACACTCCAACTTATACAGAAACACGATTCCAGGATGCTACTGCTATTTAAACCGTTTGTATGTATACGTGTGTTGAATAGTAGGAAACAAGTAGAGAAAATGTTGCGAGATATTAAGCAGGGTTAAAGGGTGATGAGAGGAAACCCGTGGAAGCCATCTTTGGTGGATTTCTGGAAGGAGGTTCCTTGGACAAGAGCCGACATCCAGGAGATGTCTTTGTAAAGTCTGATCTCGTAATCAGATTCCGATTGTACAACTGTGTACTTTGGTGTTTCTACTGCCTGGCCAAAGAAGACAAGGTTGATGGCAACCAGGAAAACTGTTGGTGCTGCCAAGTTGAAAATATTAAACTCCATTTATCTGTGATTAGCTCAGCTTGAAGCATTTTGGCACTTGGACTGGCTTTTATAGCCATACAGCACGACACAACTTCATGGCACGCAGAATTGGACAACTTCTCAGCACGCAGACTTGGATTTATTTTTTTTTCCTCCATCTGATACACACTAAATGTCCTGTGTGCTGTGCATATACTGCCCGACACAATCAACCAGTGCCATTCCTAACACAAATCTTACTGATATTGGTCCTGCATGAAATAGATTAAAAGAAAAGGATACAAGCTCCTATTAACAAATTCGTAAGTGGGTTTAGTCCCATCAATATCATCTTGTCTGTATGCTAGCTATCGCCGAGATGCGCCTCCAAAAGTAAAGAGATTGGTTTGTTTTGGAGGACCAACTTTAGTGGCATATCACCATCAGAATCAGTCAGTCAGGAGTCAGGACACTCAGAAGCAACTAGTCAAAGATTTGGTTGATTGGGAAATCATGGGGATGCACTAAATATTATAAGCTTATGCTAATTGCTACTTAATGCTTTTATTCGTTCTTTAAGGCTCCACGTTAGCACTAGGCGCTGCTAGGGAGAATGTAAACATTTAATTTTTTTTTTAGTAAAATATAGTTAATTTGATTGATTATCAAATGATAGAACCTTCAAAATACAACTAGGTGATAAAGTCCAAACCACCGAATCTGCAATGGAAGGAAAAGCTCGACCTAGAAAGTGAGCAACACTGTTTGCAAATTGTCTAACATAATTCAAAATCACATTCATCTTAATCAATAGAGATTTACAATCAGAAACTATGATTCTAAATAAAGATAAATCAATATAAATGGGATTAGTAATAACTCGAATGAAAAGTTGAGCATTTGACTCCATAACAATATTAGACCGACCGTTATTCTTTATCTAGCTAAGCGCTTCATGTATCGCAAAAATCTCTACCACTCTTGCATCCATACCTACTGGGATTTGCTTTTGCATGGCTTGAATAAAAAAGCCACTATCGTCACATACTATCATTCCAAAACCCATTGCAATATTGCCAAAAAGTGCTGCATTTACATTGAGTTTCAACATTCTTAGACCCGGTTTAATCCACATATGAGAAACTTGAGTTGGATTTGAACTAACCTGGTGACATTTGCCGCTAATCAGTCGCTCAAAAACTCACGAGCTCTATACACAATTTGAGTAGGAGTTCTTTTTTCTGATTCTAAACTAAATCATTGCGAGCCTCCCATAAAGACCACACCACCATCAAACCGAGTTATACCATATCAGCATCGCTAACTTGCAAAACTTGCACAATCCAAGATAAAAAATTCCAAAGGCCTGTAACAAGCCAACAATCTCTCACTACCTCACAATTAACAAGGCAATGAAGGATAGTCTCCTCATACATTTAAGTTAATTTATTTTACAAATTATGTAGTTTTAGTTTTATAAAATTTCATATTTTGACAAAGATCATCATTATCATAAACAACGCTCATTTAAAGTTCTGTTGGAACTTAAGATTTACGAAGGTCTGATAGTATATAGTTTTATCCTAACTTAGTAGAGAAATTGTTTCCGATAGAACCACATATAATGTATCATGAAGATTCTAGACAAAGATCAATTCACCCTAAATTAAAAAGTTTTATATTCTCCAACTTAACGTCGTGTCTTATTTTATTTTTTAACTTCAATCGTTACATATTTACCAATCAATTCATATAAGAACGTTTTATTACCGGTTAAGTCAGATTTTTATTGGACATATAAATAATTGTCTAATAGAATTATGTGCCAAGTGGCAATCTCTAAATCTATAAACTCTAAAATCAAACTATGACCAACCCCAAAATCAAACCCTAAATTTGGATTTTGAAGAGTCGTTTTGTGGAAAGCACAAAGAAGGTAGGATTACATGTTAAATGTTTCGTATGGTCATGAAGGGTTATGTATCCACAAGGAAGCTGTTTATGAAAACTGAAACCCATTGGGTTTAAAGACATGAGCATGATGTTGATAATTCAGCTAAACCAAACTCTGGCAACGGACCTAATATTGGACTAAGACTAAAGCTAGCATGTTAATAACAAGCCTGCCAATATGCACTGGATCACCACAAGGAGAACCCAGTTGTTTTTGTCGTACATTTACGAATTACCAGCAAATGATCCAAAGCTTAGATTTGATAGTCACATACGAAGTGACTGACTGACATGATCAGACGACATGTGCAATCTTGCAGGTGATAAATCAATGCAACGTATGGCCATGATTGAACATCACAACATTGTCTTCCCAATTGCAAGCAATTCAACAATCCAGGCCTTCAGATGTACTTTGTTACAGCAACATCATCATGATTTGCGGTAAGGAGTGATGGACCAAGGACATTACGCCCTAAGCACGTATCCAAAAAACAAATATACCTTAAGCACTAAGAGACTCCCTCCAGGATTTAACACAATTGGAACATTCTTCCTTTTAAAAGGAAAAAAAAAATGGTGTTTAGGTATGCTTGCACTCGGAGAACTCATTAATCAAATGAATAACTATGGAACTTAAAAAAATTAATGTGATAGTTATATATACTAAGATCATTCTTAAGATTTTAAGCTATAAAAGTTATAGGCTGTTTCTATTCTTATTAAGAAATAACCAAATTTGAGAAGGTGAGGGGCTGGCATTTTATATTCCACATGGGAATGTTTCTTTGCAAAATGCAAACGGTGATGGGATTTTCTTATTGCTTGAAAAGCTGACCATGCCCCTCGAGACAAAATCATTGCTTAACAACACTATTCCATGCCTGGAAGCTTTTGTAACACCCCTTTTTACACCTTTCAAGAGCCTTTTTTATTTTAATATGTGATACACACATACAGAGAAAGGATCATCGAGTGGAACCATATGCCATGAATGGAGCTACGTATACAAATTGTAGGCGTAGAGAGACATTAGGAAAATGAAGTTGGAAACAAAAAAAGAAAGGATGGTGTCCAATGGAGGCCCTAAAATTCATCATTTACACTCTATCCTACTACCATTCTTTATCATGATTCTATTCTCTTCTTTTTATGTGGGACTAAGTGGAATTCACTTTACCATTATTCCACCTTTTAACTACTATTCAAAAGCTTGATGCTTTGATGCTTATTCTTCCAAGATCAAAAATGCAATCTATATCAATGTCATCAATTCATACATAGCTAGCCAGCTTGTTCCTTATTCTTTCGCTTGCTTTTAATTTGTTCCCGAGTTGATGGAAACAAGCAAAAAGCAGAAATTCTCAGAACCATTAATCTATGCTCTTGAACTGCAATATATAAATTCGTTAAAGATATTAAGGGACGGCAATCCTTTACTTGACTTGGTAACTCTTGTGTGAGGACCAAGTAAAGCATTCGCTTAGGTTGAAATAAATGTTCCTTAAAATAAGCATCTTTTTCTGATGTGGGATTGATTATTTCGATTAGTATGTGAAAGCTGAAGGGTTCTTTAACTTGAAACCGACCGACCAAAGAGTCTTGACCAAAATCAGCGGCTCAAGCATACCAAAGTCAAGTAATTACAACTATGATATCATTACAAAGTTCTGAACATGAAGGCCCGCAGAAGCCGTCTGGAGGAGTTGTTTGAGCCTGAGATTATGAAACTTTTTTATCCTATTCAAAGTTTTCTGTTTAAACAATGAAAAGACAGGGAAGCATCATCACTTTAACCCTAAATTTTAAAACTTTAATACCTATTATTTTTGTTTCGTGACTACTATTTTTTTTACCTGTTATTTTTTAAAATGTAATAATCTCACACTTATTCTAAATAAATTTTGACGATTTTCTTGAAAATTGTTAATATTTTATAGTCCTTTATTCTTATTCTTCTTCTTTTTTTCTAAAAAGTAAATTAGATCACGAATTTGTAATCGTGAGACCAACTTCAGTACCATCGAAATATATTAGTTCGGTGTCCTTTTTTTTTTTTTAATCTTTGTTAAAACTAATGAACCTATACACAAAGTTTGACCCTTTAATGGGGTAAACGATTATTCATTCTATCAGCATAGGATAGGGTTCAAGCCATGCTATGTCTATGTGTCATTATGGAGAGGGAAAAGCCACTATTTCTCATTTCACATTCCATATCTCATTCCTGCTCATCTTTTTCGAGGCTTCTAAGAATATATTTTGGCCTAAAAAGAGCAACTTTGGTTCTTAGTGGGGTTTTGATCAATCCATATCAGAAGAACAGGGCCTTAGTCATGCTGTCTCTTAGCCATACGGTGCTGATAGGTCTTAGTCAACTGGCTTTATAATTAACCAAGAAAAATTGGGCATTGGTCAATTTGGATGTCAGCTTCTTCGAGGGTATAGAACAATCAAATGACCCATATGTAATAGCCACATGGATTTTCGGTTCCAGTGGTTCCACTCCCAAAATTCCCACAAATCTTCTTGACTTTCCACTGTATCATGGCACTAAATAAAGATGTTGAGCAATTGAAGAATGAGAAGTTTTAAGTGGGATTTCATGTCATGTCATTCAATCGGTCTTCTTCTAGAGTCAATGCAACCATCAAGAATTATAGCCCCCATAGAAGGGGAACTATGGCTCCCACTGTTCTAATGATAATCTATATATATATATATGTGCATTTTTTGGTCATCTATGCTGCTCGTTAAATTGCTTAAACATTATTTCATATCAAGCTTACTTGACGGGGTCAAGTTGGGGACACCATGATTGCTTGCTGACACATACATGAGTTCCATCCTAATTAAGTGCAGGAGCCATGCAATATTATTACTGGTTGCCTAATCAAAATTCAAAATCAAAAGTTATTGCAACAATTTGAATAATACAAAGGAAATAAAAATAATGCAGACTAAATATGATAAATCGCGATAATGTCTTCATCTTAAAATAATAATACAATTATAACTAATGTTGCAGTCTAAAATTTAAAATCTTAGCCCATATAAAAATGATAATGAAAAATGCACTGTATTCTGGTCACTTTCAATTCTAGTCCAATGAACAGGTTTCGGATTTCTGGGTTTGTTTGGTGGATTGCAGGTTTGAAGTTTGAATCATAATTCCCTCTTTAGAACCACCACATGCATGATATATCATCAGCTTATGGAAATCTCCCAGGAGAGGCACTAAGACCCGTGAATTCATCAGTTTATAGAAACATAAGACCAAGCCCATGTGCTTAAACATCCTTCTAGACGGTCTAGCACTGAATAAATGTTCACTTACATTCAGTTTGTTGTTTATAGGAACCTCTAAGCGTTTAGAGTAACTTCAGCTTTTATTCTGCGAAGTTGACGAAAAGGGAACTGTTGTGTCGATCACAAATTAAGATTATATCATCACATGGCTTCTGCTGAGAAAAGGGTTGCCTGTCTTTTTTCTTCTCTCTGAAGAAAGTCACACAGATCCATATATCATGTGCTGATGGCTAAATTTCAACGTTCAGCTAGTCTAATTTCAGATGACGTAACTTTCTTCTATCCTTGGTGTAAGATAGAAATAATAAAACAAGGGACATTTTTGTGATATTTTCTTCAGAATGTAAAAGGTAAAATGGCATACTACTTGGTTGAGTCAAATTAGATCATATTGTCTTCATGTTCATAAGTTGGTCAAAAAATGAACCTGTCTGCTTTGGCTTCGGAGACCAAGTCTGAGGATGCTGCTTTATTGTTGGTGTTGGAGTGTGAGATTTGTGGTACATCCGGGGGACCATGCCAGTTCTAATGGTTTTGTTGAACTCAGATCAGACCAAACAATGTTTGCTCCTGCTTTCTTATGCCCCTCGTTATCCACCTTGAAATTAACTCAACTCATTCAAAACCTCCCAACCTAACGAAATAATACTTCACTTCAAGTTGTTTTAAATTGCGAATTGTTCAGATAACCCGACATAATTATAACAATGATTCCAATGGTGGAATGCAACATAGCGACTCTCACAATTTGAAATTTTATTTGAATTTCATTTACTTAAATTCTTTGAAATTGAATTTCTCATATTTGAATTAATTACATTGAAAAAAAATTAAAATGGCTGTTAAATTATTTGATGAATCTCGTAACTCTTCTCTGTTTGTTGAGTCTTTAATGTGGTATTTATTTATTTACTTTTGTAACACTGAGGAATGGTACAATTTTGGGTCGCAATGAGCTGACACCTCGTGGGACGACATTCTTAGATGACCACTGAAGGTTGTTGGTGCAGTAAGTAGGTGAGCCTATGTTGGGCTTACTAGAGAGAAGAATTAGGAAGAGGAAAACAACTAAAGTGAAAAAAAAGAAGAAGAAGAAGAAGAAGAAGACGAAGAAGAAGGAAAAAAGGGGTTTCTGTGTGTGTGTGTTAGGTAGGCGCTAGACATAATTGCCAGAGGGCATCAAAAAGTGGAGCTACTTGTAAAGCCAAATCCCAACCTTCCTTAACTTCGTTGTGTCATCTACTCATAAATACGTTCCAATTTCACCACTCATCCCAGTAATTAGAAGTAACTAGTGACAAGGATGCTTTTAGATTTAGTTCAGAAATCAGAACCACAGGAGGCAGAAGAAGACGATTGGACCACATTATATAATATGAGAATCTAAAACTCCACGACTTGTGCTAATGATGTCATGTCCCTTTGACCATGACATCACACTTGAAAAACCCTTCTATAATAGGGTTCAG
Source organism: Erythroxylum carthagenense (assembly GCA_026413575.1). Classification (NCBI taxonomy): domain Eukaryota; kingdom Viridiplantae; phylum Streptophyta; class Magnoliopsida; order Malpighiales; family Erythroxylaceae; genus Erythroxylum; species Erythroxylum carthagenense. The sequence goes on along the minus strand of JANZLD010000003.1, from coordinate 22,263,673 downwards.
ATCTCCTGTTTAATATTATGATGTCTTATTGTGTCTAATGAATCTCAGCCATTTATTTATGTGAGTCCCGTAAAATAAATGGCTGAGATTTCATAAGACAGAATAAGGCAGAATAATATTAGATAGAAGATCTTGTCCCCCTATCATATACATTTTACGATGGCTATACAGTAGAATGAACATATTTAGGTGTATGTATGGTATACACACATGATATTGATGCTCATGGAATGGGAATACAAAACACAAATAAAGGATCGATCATAGTCCCAGCTACCAACGTGTATGTATCTCGTTTTGATACAATATACTAGAATTAGGATTCTCACTTGAGATTTTTCTTAACTAATAAGAAAGATTACTATGAAATTAAAAGATTAATTAAGGAAGGAACAATATGGACATGCATGCACGCGTGTGTTTATGTAATTAAGCAGAGGCATGCAGATGGTGTTTAGAATCACCAGGTGCGCGTGCCAACACACACATAGGAAAAAACCTGCGTGGCTTTCCCCAAGGAAAACGACACCTTTACAAGGTTGTCGTACCCTAGTTTTTTTGTCCAAACCAATGGAAACTATGCCTTCATTTCGATATGTTATAAATTATAATTGGACAGTAAAAAATATATTTTCAAATGATAAAAATATTAATACATTCCCGAAAATAAAAAGCCTTATGCTGAATCAAAGTGCGTTAGCTTTATTACGTTGAACAACGATACGGTAAGATTTGTAAACAAAGGTAGGGAGACGTATATAGAGCTGAGCTGACACAAGGAACATCTGGGGAAGTGAGAAAGAGAAGGCTCAAAGCAAAGAACTTTGGAAAACCTGAATCAAGTGTAATTCCTATCCGTCCTCGTAACCAAAGTAAAGAATAACAGAAATGGCTACCATTTTGCCCTGTATAATTAACGCCAAAAAAGTTAAAGTTTCAGTCTTTGTATTGGAGACTGGAAACATACTTTCTTATACCCTCTCTCTCTCTGTCTGTATAGATATACTATATACATACACATGCATTTTCTTTTCTTTTTCAGAATATTTTAAGTTTGGCATGATTTCATCACTACCCAGTATTTATAGCTCCGTATCTACACAGGTAAGACTTTAAGAAAAACCCAACCCCAATAGTGTCCTTTTTTAATTCAACTCCGTGCCTAGAAGTTCACGGTTGTCAGAACATAAAAACCAAGGTGGAGAGAATTAGAAGCTGTGGTGGAGTAGTGAGAAAAACAGGGGTATAGAGAAGAGAGTTGGTGTTATTTTTGGGGTTCAAGAGCTTTGGAAATGGTGAGAGATTTAGTTGAGGTTTCTTAGAATGGTGATTATATGCTGGGTGAATACAAAAACTAGAGATATGGGGTCCTGTTTTCATCACAGACGAAGACGACATCAATGTACAGAAGAAGCACGTACACACTTGGCCAAAAGAACAAGACAAAGGAATTTCTCAAAGATGAGTTCTAGTTGGTACAGTGGGATCTCACCGTTTGTTACCATGTCTATATGGTTTCTTCTCGTTTTTTCTTCAATTTGTCCTGTTCGTTCGTCGGAATACGACAACAGCCATGCAAAGAACCAAACTTTTAGGCCAGAAGATGACTTACGCAAGTTGAAGATGATAAGAGAACGTCTGAAGAAGATTAACAAGCCTGCAGTCAAGACGATTCAGGCATTTGACTTCGCTTCCTGAACATATAGTGTTGTTTCGTTTGGATTCGACTTTCATTTCCCCTGTTTTCAACTCTGTTTGCTTCTTGTTTTTCCCCTTTTTTCTGAGCTACAAAGTTCTTAACAGCTCGACAACTTGTTTCTTGCTACAGAGTCCTGATGGTGATCAAATAGACTGTGTTTTGTCTCATCGCCAACCAGCTTTCGACCACCCCCGATTGAGAGGACAGAAACCATTGGTATTTGAATTATTATCATGTCACTGCATCGGAATTTTCTGTGAAAAAGACAATGTTTTGTAGGAAAACACTTGCAATGTTAACACTGTGTATTTCGCATGAATTTACTACAGGAACCTCCAGAGAGACCAAAAGGGCACAACCCAACAGACGTGGATGCAGAGAATTTTCAGTTATGGAGCATGTCTGGTGAATCGTGTCCAAAAGGGACAATACCAATCAGAAGAACAACCGAGGAAGATATGTTAAGAGCTAGTTCTTACAGGAGATATGGAAGGAAATTACGAAGACATGTTAGAAGAGACACCAACAGCAATGGCCATGAGGTAGGTGCTCATCAAATGAAGTTACCATTTTTCTTTTCCTCCTTCTTCTTGGCTAAGTCTCAGCCTTGATCAACTTGACAACTAAGAAAAAAGAAAAGCGAAAACTGAAAGTAGTCAAAGAATATGGTGATGCCGGCCTCTGGCAATTGTCCTTTTTCTTAAGTTGCTTTTAAAAAGAAGACATATTGGATTAAATTTACAAAGAAAGATCGAAAGACTAAAGATACAAAAAACTGCTTTATTAGAGGAAAATCAGGTTTATTAAACTAAGAAGGTGGCTTGCTGCTCTTTTGATTTTTTCGACATTGCAGCTCGTTCTAGTAAACCAAAGCTTTTACTTTGATGTCTTTTTCTTCCGATAGATCCTTCTCTTTCAGTTGCACAAGAGCCATTCAACATCTTAAGTTCTACAACCTTAATATTCTATAATTCCAATCAGATTCCTATATCAAGTAATCACACGGTTTCCTTGTTTAGCATTTATGCTAATATATTGTATCTCATAAGACCATTCTTTTGAACTCTGGTAGTGAACTGGACGGTTCCTCTGATTCCAATGCAAAAGAAAAGGGAAAGAAAATAAAGGAAAAGGCGAGTGGAAAAAGGCACAGTTCGATGTGTGTATTGTACCATCAGGAGTAATATAAATTACCAAAACTAAAGGCATAGTAGCTCCAGTAATATGCTGAAAGTGATAGCAAGAAACAAGTTTTTCTATTCCAATGGAATATTTATTGCCCTTCTCTTTCCTGCTGTTGCGTTGTGACAGCATGCGGTTGGATTCGTTTCTGGAGATCAGTATTACGGTGCAAAAGCTAGCATCAACGTGTGGGCTCCTCAAGTTGCTAATCTTAATGAGTTCAGCCTGTCACAGATATGGGTCATTTCTGGACAATTTGGAGATGATCTTAACACTATTGAAGCTGGTTGGCAGGTACCTATTCAACTACTATTAAGTACATATTTGAAAATTCATGTTTTCTCTGTCTGTTTTCGGTAGGATACTGTATTCTTTTATCAAGTTTCTCTCACAGCAATACTTTACGGTTTACTAGTAGCAGAAAGTATGAAAATGAATCGGGGTAGCTAGTATAGACTCCATTTTTGTGCATGAAAGTCACAAAATGAGCAAGTTGCATGTGAGAAATAGAAATCCGAAGCCAATAATTTATATGAAAGAACACTCATTAGGGGATTGTCCTGGAGACTAGGAATTTCAACCTTCTAACACATCAGATTAAAGCTTCCATATTTAAAGCATTGAAACAGTTACAACCACCTCTCACTTTCATCAGTTTTTGTACTGTAAAACAGTGGACTTTAATGCAATTTTCTCTATCTGCAGGTTAGCCCAGAAATGTACGGCGACTACCATCCAAGGTTCTTTACATACTGGACTGTAAGTATACTCAAGAAGTTTGTCTTTTACTCGGTTGTCCTACTTACTACTACCTACAATTATAAGCTATATACTCAAGAAGTTTGTGTTTTACTCGGTTGTCCTACTTACTACTACCTACAATTATAAGCTAATCCTTGACTTCTGATTGCAGAGTGACTCGTATCAAGCAACTGGATGCTACAACTTACTATGCTCAGGCTTCGTACAAACAAATAATAGAATCGCAATAGGGGCTGCAATCTCCCCTACGTCTTCGTATAATGGAGGACAATTCGATATAAGCTTATTGATTTGGAAGGTAAAAACTCCTTTTGAAGATTTAGAAAGTCTCGTTCTTCGTTTTCTGAAATAAATTTGACTTAATATGGTCCAGCTGGGATGAGCTTAGCTATCTAACCAGCTGACCACTTATGAAGTATATACAGATTATATACTTGACTTGCAATCCAGTACCTCGTGCCATTATTTGTTGCCCCACCAGGCTAAAGAGTATAATTTAGTGACAGATGATTTCGCATCATATGATCTGATTACTTGGACCACAATTTTCTCCCCACTCAATGGTCATTTTCCAAAGTTCCAGCATAATCATCTACTGGCATCATACGCTTTCATGTGACATTTGGAAAGCTACGTAGCTCCAAACATGGCTGAAATGAGCGTGCGATAGTAGCTTGAAATAGTGCCTGAAATTTTCCCATTTATTTTTCTACTTTCCAAGTAAAACAGCTTCCTGAGTCTTGTTGTCAGGAAAATATCACCATGATTAGGATGCACGTAGCTACCCTTTAATCGCTAAGGAAACTATGTATAACAAAACTTTCTCACTTCCCCGCAGGACCCAAAGCATGGAAATTGGTGGCTACAATTCGGATCGGGAGTCTTAGTAGGGTATTGGCCATCGTTCTTGTTCACTCGTTTAAGGGACTCCGCAACTATGGTGCAATTTGGAGGAGAAATAGTGAACACAAGTCCTTCAGGATCACACACCCCAACACAAATGGGCAGTGGCCATTTTGCTGGAGAAGGGTTTGGAAAAGCTTCATATTTCAGGAACTTGCAAGTGGTTGATTGGGACAATAACTTAATCCCATTATCAAATCTAAAAGTATTGGCTGATCGGCCAAATTGCTATGATATACAAGGAGGGATCAACAGAGTCTGGGGCAATTATTTTTACTATGGAGGTCCTGGAAGAAATGTCAAGTGTCCTTAAGGGAATCCGGTACAGGATTGGTCCATAATTTTTCTTTCTTTTAAATTGTGGGTGATATGGGTTTCTACTCGAGATCAGTGAGCTTGGGTTGGGTTTTATTCTTATATTTATTTCCCTGTTAATCAATTTTTTTTCCCTTTTCTTTTAGCCCCTTTCCTTGACTAACAAACACGTCATTTATTGATTATACCTCCTTTAGGGACTTATGTGTAAGTAAATGTGGAAAAGAAAAAGAAGAAGAAATGTTAGTGAATACATTGCGAGTTCCTTTCCTTTAACTCTTCTCTATCCACACATGGAAAATTGGCACGAATTGCAGCTTTCTACTTGTTTTGCAGCTCTAGGGAAGATAATGAACAGGGCAATTTAATTATAGGACCACAAGTTAAGTCAATTATCTCTTAAATAGGTTACATTAATCCAGCACATGCCCCTCAATAAATGCCATGGCTATGGAATCTGTCTCTAGTTCTCAAATAGTATTCCAACGAGGAGGGACTTGCACACTCGTTTTTCGTTAGGACCAAAGAGTGCAGCACGAGTTAAGGGGAAAAGGTTGACTTAGACCCAGATAAACTAATCTGATTTGATTCAGTTCATTAATTTCAATGTCAAACTTCATATAACGACATAGAGATCTACACTTTAATGTATATTTCTACAATCACACACTCGTTTTCGAGTTATTTCGAAGTCTTTAATCTATAACTTGCTTGAATATTAAAATGTTCGTGTTGTTTTATACAAAGAAACTGATCCTTTTATAGCAACAGCATTTCTTTGAATAAGTGAGAATTAGTTTTTTTATAAAGAAATTGATAAAAATAAATAATATATAAAACTTCTATAGTTTAAATAAAAATTGATTAATAATTTCATTATAAATTATTTTAAACTCGAATTCAAAACACGAAATTAATAATTTTTTTATGAACTTATAAACACTTCCTCGATTCTTTCATATATATATATATATATACATG
>JANZLD010000003.1:22135084-22148896 GCA_026413575.1 Erythroxylum carthagenense | reverse complement strand
TTTCCACACTGTTTCCAAAGGATATTGGGGTGAATGTGGGCAGCGTGGAGGGTACTTTGAGATGACTAACATCCCTCCAGAGGTTTGCTTCCTTGTATTTATTGAGTAATACGCCAACAGTGTAATGCAAACATGATCAATGCATTCTTAGGAATATAATTTGAATCTAACAGAGTAGGGCATAAGTTAAATGAGACCGAGTATCATTTTTTTAATATTAAAGATTTTCTTATCTAGGTTTTACTCTATAAGGTCGTGCTTGAAGAAGATTGCACTGCTTTATTCAATCATATAAAGCAGATTTATGTTATTTTCCTTTTTTGTTATCCTTTTGATCAAACATAGTTGTCTCAAAGCCTATTTTCACAGTCAGTACATATTAATGATCCTTAGTGTCAAATTTCAATTGATTTTAGCCTCCAATTTATTGTTGTTCATTATTGATTGATGGTGCAGACAGTTGATGAGATTTATAAGATTGCATCAATATCACTGAGCCCAAATGTTCCTGCTCAGATATTTGTAAGCTCGATGTGAATGTTTATGTAATCCTTATTATGTAACTGAGTTCTCCAGTTTTCTCTCTGTTCATTTTTCATTGCTAAAAATTATTTATTTCTGTTTACAGATGGGACTAATGGTCAACCCACCCAAACCTGGAGATATTTCATATGATCAGTACATTAGGGAAAGGTACACTTGCTTATATTTTGTTTTGCTGAAAGTTTTCAACACGGATACCATCTAGGAGTAAAATTTTATCAACAGAGAAAATTCTTTTTACAATCCCTGTAATAAGAATCAAAGAGTCAAGTGAAATTTCTACCGTTTAGTCTGTATAGGTGTGTTATTTTCATTGTCATGTGAAGGATGTGACCATATGAGTGACAAACAATCTACATGAACATCAAAACTTGCAGCAAGGGTATCCTTGAATCATTGAAGAGAAGAGCAAGGATAATGACTGATGGATTCAACAGCTGCAGAAATGTGGTTTGCAATTTTACAGAGGGTATGTGAGTTTGCTGTTAAATGTATTATTATCTTGCTTTTCATGTTAGTTTTCTGTTAAATGTATTATTATCTTGCTTTTCATGGACTTTATTAATCTATCGTTGATGGCGCTTCTACTGAAATGATGAATTGTTATTAGGTGCCATGTATTCTTTTCCTCAAATCCGGTTGCCACCCCTCGCAATAGAGGCTGCCAAAAAGGCTGGAAAAGTTCCCGATGTATTTTATTGTCTCAAGCTTTTGGAAGTCACTGGCATTTCCACGGTGCCTGGTTCAGGATTCGGACAGAAAGAAGGGTAGATGCTTCTAACTTTATTCCTTCATCAATTACTTTTAGTCAGAGTAATAAAGGGCTTTCTTTCTCTCTTTGGCTTCTTTGGAACATCATTTAGAGAAAAGACTGAAAATTTTGCCCAGTGGAATATCTCTTTCCTTAACTCTGAGTTGACATAAAATGATCTCATGTCGCATTCCCTGGGCTTCAAGTGTTACAATCTACCCCGGAAGTTTGCATTTGACAGCAATAGGATCTCCTATCCTTTTTATCTTTATGCTTTTAAGAAAGAATTTCATATTCTGCTTTTGTTTTCTGCACTAACCTTTTAAAAATGCTATTAATGACTGCCTGTCCTGTCCTGTCCTTACAGGGTCTTTCACTTGAGAACAACTATTTTACCAGCTGAGGAAGACATGCCAGCAATCATGTCCAGTTTCAAGAAGTTCAATGACGAGTTCATGGAACAATACGACGACTACAGGGGTTATTCAAGGATGTAATTTGTGCTTTAAATGACAACTTGTATCATAATTTGTGGCTATAGGCAGCCATTTGACATATGCTTCTTGAATTATATATGATCGTAAACTTCATTCTGTTGGAGAACTCATAGCCATCCCCTCGTATGATTTCTCTGTATGACTGTTGTGGTCTCTTCTAAACGATTGGAAAAACGAGAAAGGAACACTTCAGTTCATTATATCGACGCCCCGCAAATGCTCTACTAGTTTACTACGTCTGTCAAGATTCAAGACTCGAGATCGTTGGAAGACTAACTAAACAAAACATTTCCTCTTATTAGTGTTATCCGTAAGTACAGGTCGAAATTATTCATCCCCAACTAAGCACAAAATTTCTAATCCTAAGTGCTTTTGAAGTGATGTCACGTTTTAAAACATGCTTTATGACATTTACTGACAGGGAATAACAAAGCTGCGTATGCTTATGGAATCTGTGAAATGATGGAAAATGGAATATAAGATAGCTGTCAAGGGACAACCCTGACGATCGTAGCCATCGAAGAAAGTAACTTTGGTGGCGTACCTTTCTGCATAGCTGTTTTTTAACATTTTCAGTTACTGCTAACTTTTTTCACATAGCTAGGAAATCAGCAGGCACTTGTCACTGGAGTCCAGATCAAGGAACCAGAATTATGCAAAGTTCCATCCAATCTAGCGAAACTTGCTTACATTCGAATTACATCCCAAAGACTGCAGGCTCTCTAGTGCAGGTCAGATATGCAGGCTTGGATGTTTGTCATATCAGTCGGCAACTTAATTAGTTCTTAGCCACAGAAAAGTGAAAAACCCCGTGCAACAAACCAATCCACAAAAGTTGCTAGGACAATTTATGCTTGTAGATTTTAGAAATAAGGCCAAAACATCCAAGTTTGGAAAGGACCAATTACAATCTGGAATCTGACTGAGCCTACTTGTACAATGGTAAAATGCAAGTGTAACATCGCCATCAAGGGAGTATGATCACATGGACACATCACTATCAAGAAAACAATGCTTAAATCCATGAATCAGGGGAAGAACATAACGTGTTATTCAAATAAGAGTAATTAATACTAGAAACCCTAATGTTGGATCCTTCATCCACCCTAGAAGTTTTGAGGATTCAACTCTTCAAATGCCTTTGGTCATCCAACGAATAAGAAAGGCAAAACCAATTGCTGGATTTATTATTCCTTATGTTAGAAGAGATAGGAAGGAGCAAAAACGCCATTGATGACTATAACATGCGCATGTACACGTACCATACACCTTACCAAGTCAAGAATCAAGGAGTACTGTTGATGATCACCAGACCCAAAAGTTTTGGCGCCAAATTGCAAGTCAATCCCATGTTGCTGCCCGCGGTCAGCTGTATTTACGGGCACTCTTCCGTCTCTCTCTCTGACTCAAACTAACTCTATTAAGTTTCCACTTAGTTTAAGATTGAATCAGCTTATGTCACGAGTTTCCTCGGGTTCTCTTTCTCTCTCTATGCGATTGGTATATGCAGAGCATTGAACATTACTCTTCCCACATTTAACGCTTTAATATTTACTATCTTAAAGCAGAAAAACTTCCCTTTTCGCTTATGTCCCCTCGCTTCCAACTTTCTGAAGCTTGCTTCTTTTTAACTCTTTTTTATCCATCTCTCAAGCAACCAAATCTCCTTTTCGTTTAGTTTACCAGCTTTTAATCTGTCTTTTCTTTTTCTTTCGCCACTTTCGTTCTGGTTTCCTTTGATTCTCTACACGCGATCCTGAAAATCCCATCTTTATTCTCTCTGTGTTTGCCTTTATTCCTTGTTACTTGCTATATTACTTGCAAAGGGTTGGTGCCAGTTTTGATTACAAAACATGGGGTTTTCTGAGAAGCCTCAAGTAGATGGCGGCTTGGAATTTGACGGTAAAAAATGGGTCATCGCCGGAATTGCCTTAAGAGCGCCCTTAAAGCCTGTATACACAAAATCGTTGGAGAAAGAGAGCGAAACTGACGAGTGTTCAACGACGCCGACTGGTGAAGAAACGAGAATACCTTCAAGATTGACGTGTCCTCCGGCTCCAAGGAAGCGGAAAGCAACTCTGAAGTGTAACTATACTGGGGTTAGGGAGTTCTTTACTCCTCCTGATCTGGAGACTGTTTTCATACGCCATGTTGAAAGGGCCAATTGACTGAGCGATAAAGTTTTAAGGAGGGCATTTCACCTCCTGTTATTTGGTTTACTTTTTAGTACTTAGCAGTTTCTTTGTTTTCTTGTTTGAATTAGCAACCTTTTTAAGAGTGTTTCAAGAGAAGCTTCATGTACAGTTTGTATCAGTAAATAAAGGTTGCAAACTAGTTTGCTTTAGATGTTAACAACTTCCAAGATTTGTATTCTCTAGCTGACAAAATTACTTCCTCTTTGATGTAAGTTATTAGTTTTTACGTGTTTTGCTTCTTTGTTGTGTGTTAAAAACCAATGATTTGTACTTGTAATCTTCCAAATATTGTAAATGAAGCAAAAAGGTTAGCCCTTTATTACACAATCATGGCTGTTGGTAGATAAACAAGGTGATGTATACTTGTATTTTTTTAGTTTTTTTCTTTATCGTGGCAATGGTTTCAGGTTTCCGTATCTTCTTGGCTCTTGCCTGTCAAGGTGTTACAATTTACATGTTTTGAACCCTCTAAATTCCTCCTCATCTCTCTCTCTTTCTCACCTCAGACCCTTCATTTTCACGGTAAGCGAATGACACATGCAGGTCAACATCTAGGTAAGTGGCCAAAAGTTGTCAAAATGCCAAGTAAAGGAAGATGCTTTTCAAAGGAAGGAAGATGCTGCACGGATGTTTCACCGTCGATTGACTAACCGCAAATCTCTACCCCTATCAAACCCCTAAGCCAACCATAGACCCACTGCCTTTTGTGGACTGTTACCATCAACCCTTCTTTAAAGTTCATTGCTTCTATGTCCCACCCTCCACATGAACCTTTCACACTCTCCTCGGACTCTTATGATGGTGGGAAGGTTCTGTGTGGTTCTTTTGCAATAACCCCTGTCAAAAGGACAAATAACATGTGGATTGCTAGTAGATTAGAATCCTATGCCACTTGACTGGACTAGATCATTTTGAACTTTTACAAGGCGTACCTTTCGCAGACTAATAATTGACAAGGTCGTAACTTTAACATCCTGTAGTTTATGTTTACCTTATCAACTGTAGATGATGGAATGTCCAACACAAAAAGTAGATGAATAAACCCTTTTTTTAATACAAGGTGAAAGTGCATAATCAAGATAGCATATGCTGGGGACAACGGGGGGAGTTCACCTCGTCTCAGACTCAGGGTTAAATATCTTTTGTACTAAACAAAGGGTGCTCGGGATCGGAGCCATCACTGAAGCAATGGTGTTTCTACACGTCAACAAAAAGCTGCGAATCTTGCTTGGCCTGCAGTACTCGTTTGTGATTTATACATTAGTTAAGTTAAGTGCTGGTATTATTGGAGACCACATGTAGCGGCTCATATATGGTTGGCAACTAGTGCGAATTTGTATAATATAATCATAGCCTCTTAGGTCGTTCTCAGTTTTTAACATTCAAGACAGGCAAAAAGAAAGCGTTTTTAGAAGACCAATTATGCATGAATGTGCCCGGGTATATCATAAATTGGTTGTTAGTTCTAGAACCACATATTAGTTTAATTCTCATATTCTAACTTCTGGACCAGAGTGGAGAAGCATTTTGAGATAAACGTTACGGTCACAATTTGGATTGTTTGAAACAGTTTAACACTTTGTCAGCATTTCACATACTTTCTTCCCTTCTCTGTTGTATCAGAAATTCTCTGAGGTCTTCCCATACCATCGTCACTCTAGTTAAAATCATCTGATGTTGTAATCGTACCCATTTGAGCAAGCAAACAAGAAAGCACGCATTTCAAGTCTATGAATCATGTATATCCATGCATTTTATGAACACTAACATCACGTGATATCTAAGAGATTATAGCACTGTCTAGGTAGCTGAAATCAATTTCCTTTTAAGTTAAATTATTAAACTGTAGAGCTGGGAGTAACATATCCATTTAAAGCTACTATATATAGTGACCATTAATATCGAAAGAAATCTCAGAATTTTCCGCTGGGTGGTAAATACAAAATTACAAATAGAGCAGGGTACGTCACCACCTGTTTTCTTCCAGATAAGTGAAAGGGCTTGAATTAGTCCTCCATTTGCATGGATGTCAGGGGTTGGACTTATTGAAAAGTAGAGTACGAAAACAAAAAATATAATAGTTGTCCGGTTCTAGTTGAGGCTTGTAGGCTCAGAGACAGTGAAAGAATTGGGAGTGCAGAGAATTGGGGAAGTGTACTTTATGACCCAAAGATGCAAAGAAACAAAGAACTTGGGGGTCTAGCGTGAAGTTGTCGTGAGTGACAGAAGCAAATATGTGGAAGAGGCTTTTGTATTTGCATGTCTTAGCGTGGCAAAGACACAGCCAACAAAGTTTGACTAACCCTTTTTGGTCCTCAGTCTTCTTAAAAGGATAAAGAGATCAAACACGGCGTCTCCAAGTCTCATGTGGTGGCCAGAAACTCATTGTCCATTTTTCAATGCCAATCTTTTCCTTGTTTTCCCCTAATTTGGAGACGAATTAATTCGAATTGGTACTAATTCGAAGACAACAATATAATGAAGAATGAACGAATACGTTTATTAAAAATTTTGATAATCCAATGGTAGCTGTTGATGATAATTGAGGCTCATGAGTTGTTAATTTTAAGAAAGTGAATGCTCACTGCTAAAATCATTCCCAAGCCAATCGTCAACAATGGAATAAGCATCCGTACTCCAATCACAAAATGGAAGATGAACTACAGGAAATGCGCTTGGAAATACTAGCTATATTCAAGTACAAAAGTAGATGAGTTATTTTTTGAAGTTATTGAAGAAACAGAAGAATCTTTAACCAAATTTGCATTTCTGCTTGGTTCCAAGTCAAGCTTGACGTAGATACTAAATTGTTTCTTGTCCTCCAATCTTCACGGAAAGGCAAGGTCTAAAAGAAACTAATTTGCACGCCAATTACTTCAAAATAAAGACTTGGACTTGGACTTGGACTTTGACTATTCTTATTGTACATGTTCAGCTTTTGTGTTCAAAGTCGGCTTTAGAAAGGAACAACAAACAGTTGGGCTAGATCCTTGTTTAAAGTATATTTTGTCTAAAAATGCCCTAGGCCCAATATTCTTTAGCCATATGAACTACGCATGAAAACTTATGTTTACTCTTCTTCACATTTATAGATTATTGTACGTAAGATGTGGGTTATTTATTGATTGAATATATATAATTTTGTCTTTACTTAAATTGGTTTCTGAATATCTTAATTAATTTATCCGTTTAGACCCATTTAAGGCATAGAAAAAATAGACATGTCAATCTCTATCTGTCATTCAATTATTTTTGAAGGCAATCCAACACAACCCTACTCTCTCGCTCTCAGCTAAGAAATGGGTGCATAAGAACGTTGTTACAATCAGCAATAACTTAACATAATCAAACTATCACGTTTTTTTTTTTAAAAAGAAAAAAAGTACCATATTGTTACTAAAGACCCTAGAAGCTTAAAGATATGTCCCCAGTTAAATCCTCATCACTACAATATTGCAAAAATAATTTTGACAATTGAAGAACATTAGGAGATATTCATGTTGGACAAGTTTCTAATCTCTAATATGTACTTATAATATCTAGACGAACAGGTAAAAAAAATTACAAAGGTAATTTTAGTATAAATTCTTAAGTTATTTTTCAGAGGAGATCTACCACCAGAGAAGTAATGGTTAATCATTTATAACTCTTGAAATACTTATTATAACGCTTCTAAAAGCTCTATAGTAGGTTAAATATGTTCATTGATATCTTATAAATCATACTCCACAATATGATGTTATGCTTTTATTAAGACACTTGTCAGTTTAAGCTCATGGTTTTTTTTTTTTAATTCTAAGAAAGAACATGTTTATTGATTTATTCTCTTATAAATATTTGAAATTGAGTAAAAGTGAATATAAAAAAGATATATCCTGATATAAATTGAATTCGTGTTGGTGGATGGATGTCAATTTGATAGACTTGTAAAAATAATTATTAATAGCTTAGAGATATTTTCGGTAGAGATATTTTGATTCTCAAGCTAATAAAGTTTAAAGATAATAAGTATGTACGAAGATCACCAATTATACTTAATGAAAGTGGCTATGAGAATATACCTTGGGTGACTTTCTTTTATTTACAATCCCTCCCTTTAATGTATAACTGGTATCTAACTATTCTAAGCTTAGTTAAATAAAACATCTTCTAGCTAGGTAAATTAGCTAGTATTTGATTAGGACTCTACTTCATTACATAGTTAAATCCTACATTAATTGGACTTACCTTTCTTGATTAATTAGATCTCTTACATGGGTTTGGAGTATGCAAACCTGTAAGAGATTAATAGGCCTTATAGTTCAACTTAAACTCTATCCGTACACTCATCAAGTGTGTATCATTTTCTCTAATTTCTTATCAAAACATTAGTTCTCGAGAATAAGACTTCTAATACTTAAGTCCATAAGGATGGTAGTTTAACTGAAGTACCCTTCAGACCATCCTAAAATTATTCATAAATCAGTCAACAATTAGGACTATATGTCTGCAAAGAGTACGTAAATTGTAATCCAAGAATGCTTTTAAAATGCTAACAATAAATCTATAGGCTTATTGGACACAAAAATATAAGTGAGATAACATAAACACCTAATGATAATTCACCCAAAACATTATGCTTTTTCCATATTGATTTGTTGTGATCGAGTGCTTTTTTCATTATCACGTATCTATGGTAGATACTGGGCTCATTAATAACTGTCCCTTATTCGTTGAGGATACAAGGCTCATTATACAACGTAAGCTAGAGGCTCTTACCACATTTTGAGCTTTAAGCTCTTTTTCACTAGCAATTCTAGTTACAACTACCTTTATCTTATCATGCATTCATGTAGTAAAATGCATCATAAGTATTCAATCATTCACTTGTGCTCAATTTTCTTTCGCATTCACCTTCACATTCACATTCGCTATCGGACCTTGGTCCGACATTCAACAATTAAATTGAGTATCATATATTCTGTCAAATTCACATACAATGAGCATTTCTAATATATTATTCATGCATCAAATGCCTCGGACATTCAATGTCCAAAATCAATACATTCACATCACATAATAATTCAATTCAAAATTTAAACAAAACAATAAATCAATGTGAGATCATCTAGGTTACTCACAGTATGCTCCAAATAGCTATTGCCTCGATGTCCCGGCAATGTCTGGATGTTGTCGCTCTAATTGCTCTTCTATATCATGCAATACATACACGTTAACACATTAATAATTTGCACATTTTCATGAATACTCAATCATATACATATGTGTGTGTGTGTGCGTGTGTGTGTGTGTGTGTAGGGGGGGGATATATATAATGCATGTTCAATGACAATCTCGGATATATTTTCCTAATTCACATCTTATATCATTCATACTTCATAACTCATATATGTCTAAATTAAACTTAGATTTACACTTCATTTATACAAGATTATCCTAAGTTCACCGTTCAATCATTTACTAAGATCATTTAAGCATTAAAAGATCACAAAATATCTAATTTATCATTCACCTTTACATAATGCACGTCATTCACCTTCTTTGGATCACATTATCCTTCATAGGATCACTTTTATTCTTATGACTTCTCCAAAATTTTGGATTTGAACACTTGGTAAATAACAATCCATTCTTGAATTTATATCCTCATCCATCAGCTTAAACATATAACATATTTAATCCCTTATTCAAGCATCATTCTAGGTTCAATTCAAGCTTCATTCAAGCTTAAATGCATTATATGAAAGTGCCTAACCATTTGTTGTCCCAAACCACGCATAAAAGAAGCATATTTGATGTTTAACCTATTCCCATGATCATGGGATGCTTTCATCCAAAAAATCCCAGCTTTGTTCTTCCAAATTATAGCTTTTCTCAAAACAAATTTTTGGGTCAATTTTTCATGACCATTTTGACAAACAAAATGAGGTATATAGGCAATAAATTCTTCTAAAACAATGTTCCTATATGTCTTAAGTTTCTAACGACATCAAAGTCATGTAGTTTGGTTCAGTATTCTGCAAGTTATACTCAAAATACTACAGACTATTCTTACACTATGACAACACATTATACTCAAATTTAAGCCAAATTTTGAAACCCCTAGAGATAGAATTAGAATTTGATTACTTCATGAAAATTATAGCCATATGTCTATAGTTTAATATAAAATCAAAATCATCCCATTTGTATATTTACAGATTAAGATATGGCTAAAATATAGATGCATGTTTCGTAAAAACACTACAGCTAACATATTCCAATCATTCTTCTTTCACTTTTCCAGATTTTCAACTCCTATATGTTACATTCAAACCATTTTATGCATAGTGCATCAACTCTACATCATTTCCTCTTCATTATCACTTCAAATTTTAACTCAATAACATCCATGAAAACATCCATGAACCATTGTTTATCAATCATTCAAAAACAGAACATACTCTTCATTATTTACTATCATACATAAATCTTATTTCTTCTCATTTCAAGAACATTTCTTAAACACCTTTCTTAAGCATAAATTTCACCTTCATTATACCTTAAATCACAATATATTTCATCTACATAACATCTTATAATCCATGGTTTTCATACTCTCAAAAACAAAACATAACATACACATTCATTCATCATTTTCTTGCACTCATCCTATACACAAAAATATGACATACACCTACTTATTTCCTCATCCACGTCACAATATATATTTAACTCCATTATCATGATCATTTCACCTTTAAGCTATCATCACATATGTTTATATTTAAACAACCCATGAAGATTAATGTATAACTTACTTGATAAAACTCCAAGCTTCTTCAAAATCACATAAACCCTAGCTTTCCAAGCTTTACATGATCGTCAATCTTTCAAGGAGGTATAGGTTAGGTATTTAGTTACAAGATGAAGAGATAATAAGGATCTTGAAGAAACAAGTGAAGGATAGCAAGAACTCAATGTGATGAGGGTGAGAGTGAGATGGTCGTGAGTGAAGAAAATGAAAAAGATGATGAAGAGAGCATATGGCAAAAGGGAAAGACAAAAAACAAAGATGGTGTTTCAAAATGTAAATATTGTGGGATGTGTTTAAAAGCAAGGTAAACAAATGCTTGGTGAGTGTCATGAAACTTACCACCTAAATAACCATATTAATAAGTCATTTTCTTAAGCTAACTAATGTCTCTTAACATCTAGTCCATTTGTCTCTAAATCTCCAAACTATTTGTCACCCAATTTTCTATGCCATTTGTCAATATTTCTATTACCATTTGTCACTTATTTCTATTATCATTTATCAAATGTCTTGCCACTTGGTATTTTTTCTAGTCCAAAATTTCTCAAAATTTTCTAAAATTTACCAAAAATCTTAGGTCAATAATTTTACTCACCAAATCAATTTTCAAGACATATAATATCCATACTTCACAACATAATCACATTTATAAATCAATTAAGATCAACTAGACCGGATAAATGTCAAATGAGTGTATGTACAGTCATTGTAATGTGTGCAATTATCAAATTTACATGTATGTATGCTGCACAAGCATGAAATGCATGTTATAGTTTGTCAATATTATCTCTCATATTTAGTATTCTAGGATTCTAACCCTTAATATGGGAAAAATGGCATGTTACAATTATCCATTATTATTTTCTAAAATGGTGATAACTCAATTGTTGTTTAGATTTTTTCAAGTGAGAATATCAAAAGATTTCACACAATTTCTCATAAACTATGTCAAATGATTGAGATTGAATTTGTAGTGGGCCTAGTGGGTTAATCTTAACTAAAAAGGTTTACAAAAATAGCTACCAACTGGATGAGAGTGTTCAAAACTGGACCGGACCTCAAACCGGTTGAAGAAAAGGTTTAAGGTTTAGAGGTTCAATTAGTAGTGAACTGCTATAAAACGGTATATAATAAATAAGAAGTAAAACTTACAAGAATAAGTAAAAATAAAATATTTTATTGAAATAAAAAAATACACTAGTGGCTACTATTATATAATAAACTAATAATAAATAAATATCAGTCTAATATAAAACTTAAAATAAAAATAAAAATCAAAATTGTATTTCTGAAGGATATTATGTCTCATCATCGTCAAAAGCTTCAAATTCTCCAACACTATTTAAAATAAATTATAAATTATTAATGTATGAAATTATTCTCAGTTGTAAACTTATAATACAGTATTATTTTAACTTAAATAAGATCAAAATAAGACGTGAACTGACTATCAGTAGATGTTCTTAATTCATTCATTATGACAAATGCATTTTCTTCATAAATCGTCTTTTCAAGTTCATTATAATCAAGATCAGGCGATGGTTCTTATTCTTCGATTAAAAAATTAGTATGTTTACAATTAATATCAACTGGATCATATATTCTCTTCTTACTAAACACTTTGAGTACATAATAGAGAAATTATAAAATCAATAATAAAAATAAAATTATTGAAATAAAACAAAACTATAAAATACTTATTCTTCATTCTCATATTATAAGTAATGTAAACAAGGTCATTAAGTCTTTGATGTTCCAAACGATTTTGTTTCTTTATATGAATACGTTCAAAAACACTTCAATTATGTTCACAACCTGATACAGAAGTTGTTTGACTGAGCAACCTAATGACGAGTTTTCTCAATGTTAAAGCACTGTCACCGAATAATCTCCACTACTCATCTGTATTTTAAATTAATAGTTATGATAAAGTATATATTATTACTAAGTAAATAATGAATTAAAAGTATAAAACTTACTTGATTGCATTTTTTTCATCATAAGTTCTCTTCTTGCTGATGATCTAGCAAAATTCTCTAAACCTTCACAATACAATTTAATTTCTTTTATCACTTGTGATTGCTCTTCAATAGAGAAAATAGTTCTGCATTTAATCACATCAAACAAACTACCCATAATATTAATTGTACGTGCTTCCCCGTTATATAAGCAATAAGGATTGAGAAAATAAGCTGATAAATGGATCCTTTGAGTAAGATACTTATCCCATCATCAATTAGTAATATCTTATAAGGCTTGTACAATTTCTCCTTCCCTTTAAAAAGATTTATAATTATTTTGTGAGCTCTATACATACAATCATATATATACCGCAAAGATGACTTCTCATCAGAGTCAACAATCTTCAACAGCCTTATAAGCGAAGCTACAATCTTCACAATGATTAAGCAAGCATCCCAAAATTTATTATCTAGAATAATAACACAAACTTCTTTTCCTTTTTCACATTTTAATAATTTATGACTTGAAAAGTGTTTATTTGTCACTAAATTTTGAAGTAGTTGATTATGTTTATAGACACTTTTCAAAGTAATAAATGTAGTTGCAAACCTGGTAGCAATGAGATGCACGATCTCAACCCAATCTTCTTGCTTTCTTAACCAAGAAAAAAATGTAACATGATTATACCCCAAAATTATGATTTGAGATGCGTGTGAAGCAACACTAAAAATACGGTCCATACCACCAGTATCTTTTAAAATAAGATTTATACAATGAACAATGCATGGAGACCAATAAGTATGCCTATACTTTGATTATAATAAGCACCCAGTTGATACATAATTAGTTGTATTATTTGTAACAAAATGCACAATATTCTTTGGTCCAACCTACTCGACAATTTCAGAGAATAATTCAAATAAAGTATTAGCACTTTTTACCATGTCAGATGTAGCGCCCCCTCACCGTAGGGTACACATCGGGGCTCCCAACACGTATCCCACAATAAAGGTGCACTACCAGAACAGTTCTACTAATATCCACATGGCATCGCAGTAATGAAATCAC
>JANZLD010000003.1:22082254-22102024 GCA_026413575.1 Erythroxylum carthagenense | reverse complement strand
ATATCTATAATTTTATTAGTTTTCTTAATAAACGTGTATTTTTCTAAAACGACTTTTATTATGAAACGGAGGGAGTAATAGATTACTAGGCTGATTGTTTTATTGGTCAATGTATTCAATTGTTAAATTATATATGTTTACATGTTTTAATTTCTCAATTTTATGAAAAATTATAAAAATCAATTACAGCTAGTTTGTGGTTTTGTTAATTTACGATAATTGAGTTTGTAATCACATAAATGATGCAAATTGCATGTTATATGACATGTAACTACAATTGCATGACTTAAGGTATTATAAAGATAGCAATATAATTTTCAGTATTATTTGTGACTGCATTTTATCGAGTCGGTAGTTACAAGTGTATAGTTACCGTCTGTGTGACGAGAGATGGTTGACTGAGACCTCTTAGTGCCTGTTTGATTCAGCTTTTTGAGGGTGAATAAGTCATTTTTTCACCACAAAATCTATTTTTAAGAAAACTAAATGTTTGACTGTAAAATTCAAAATAATTTTTTTCATAGAAATGACTTTTTTTGGAAGCTAAAATCCAACTTTTTGAGAAGCTTAAATTTGAAGCTTTTCAAAAAATTAAATTTTCAGGTAGATTTTTTAGATTAATTAATGAGTCGATTTTTTAGTCTTATTTATTTGTATGTTTTACACATAATTTCCACAATACCCACAAACACATCTTTACATTTTTTTTGAGATTTATATAATATTATTTGACTTTGTATATATTTTTAATATTTATTTTGATATTAGTTTTACTTATATAAAAATCCATATAAAAGATTTGGTTAGATATATTTTTATTTATGTTTTCTATGGTTTAAAATTATATAATAATTCATATATTGTGCTTTGCATATTATTTAATATATTTTAAATAATATTTACATACATAAATAATTTTTATTACAAAATAAAATATAGTTAAATTAAAAGTACTTTTTATTTTTATGTTGCTAAACAATCTATTGTATGAAGCTCTTTCAAAAAAGCTCTTTTTTAAATAACAGTCAAACAATCAACTGACTTCTTAAAAAAATTCTGTTTATAAAAGCTTTTGTAACAAAAACTCTATTAATATAAGCTCATCCAAATAGGCACTTAGTAAGTATTAGGTTAAGACATGTATTAACTTGCTTGCCTGGCGCAAATGAGTTGATGTTATAATAAGGTGTGTATAATTTTTCATTCAGACCAATAAGACAAGGGCAAATTCGAGCATGTAAGGATCTACTAATTAGGCCAAATTTAGCCAACACCTATGTTAGGCTTATCAAGCATTTGTGTTATGTTTAACCCCATTAATTAACGTATAAATTATGAAAGTATCTATGCATTTATTAATATCGATTATATATTGCATGTAATTTATTTCTTGATATATTGGCAGAAGAGTGTCAAACGGTGGTTAGAATTTGTGCATATGGATATAACAAAATAGTATTTTTATTTTTATTTATTTTTCTTGGTATATACTACCTTGTTTTATGGTATTTGATATGAGGAGTTTGAAGAAGAGTAAGGGGATTTAGAGGGGATGTGGCCATGACTTTGTTTTAATAAGATCTTGAATACGTTTTAGCTAGGGATGCTATTAAACAATGGATACTAATACTTGAATTTATGATTGATGGTTAATACAAATTATTTATTATAATTGGATGATAGCAATACATGGTTAATGAAAGTGATATTTCTCTTCTATTACATTATAATGTGTTATAAACTTGTGCTGATTGTCTAGCTTTAGCCTAGTTACAAGGCTTAGTTAGGCCTTGTCACTGGGTGACAATCTGTTATAGGTCTAATAAGGGTGACTTGGGATGGTACATGATAAGTAATTAGATCTTTAGGTTTAAGGTTAGGAATAGAATCTTAGGAAATAGTGCGATTATTGAAGCAAGGATAGAGAAATGCAAATTGCATGTAAAAAGAAATCACAAAAAGCAATAATCAGAAATGACAAATAAGCTTAAAGTCAACATACTTGGCTCGAGTTAACTACACTTGAGGTTAAACTCAGGCTCAGACTTCAAGATCTGACCTAATTCGAACCCGACATGTAGATTAGCTATCTATGGTTACTTAAATGCTTAGCTTACTCGTGATTCTTCTCTTTCTTCTTTGTTGCTTGTTGAACTCCTCTGCTCATTCTATTTATGCCCTTTAACGTTAATGCTCCCAATACCTAGCCATAATCTATAATTAAGTAACATCATTGTCTCATTAACTCCTGAAAGATACTAATAAACCCTTGCTCTTTACTAAAGTAATATTTGGTGCCTCGAAAGTTTTCGTTTCTTCATTCATTTAATTATTCTATTATTGGCCATCTATAGGTTTCTTCTCAACTTCTCCTCTATTACTGGTTCTTTTTGTGACTCTATCAACCTATATGCATTTCTTGAGTATGACTAGATGGCATGGGATTGAAATATTAAAACTGAATAAGTTAGTTCCATGGTGGTTTTGTTATAGGCTAGATCTTATTAGTGGGAATGGGCATGGAGCTTGGTATATTTCTGAATCTTCTATTGCTTACTAAAATTGGTGGAGTTGTGAAAATCTAAGACAAGAGGTAGTTAGATAGGACAGAGTTCAAAGGGTATGATTGTTCAAGTTGAGCAGGTTGATAGCTGGGTATTTAGGCTTTGGTCCTGCAAGCTTTTGGTATGCTTCAGGACACCTAAAGCCTATGTAAGCTCATATTCAAGTAACATGAGTTAAAATTGATTAGGATTCAGGCCATGCCCAGATAGCCTCATCCATAGTCAACTCCAATTTATTGCCTTACCTATCAGCAATATAGTGATGACCAATATAGATTGCATCTAGAGTTTTTACTATTTCACTAGTTGGTAAAAATGAAATTTCATGTCAATTAATAATCTTGAAGGGGCATAAAGGCATCCAGTTTAAAGAAGGGTGGTTACTTAATATTGACATTGATGCTAGACCTAATTTTGTATTTTGAAAGCGAATAAGTTGGGAAAGCCCTTTGAATACTTGGATCATCAAGGGAAATAACAGATGGAGAGTTAAAGGAGTTGGATGCTTAGTAACCTTGATAGATGAAAACAAGTTAGAATTATGGATAGCGTCATCTATATACTACAAGAGCATTTTTTTTTTCTAAAAGACTTATAATGATCATAATAAAAAATAGCAGTGAAGCTAGCCATTAAGGTTGCCCAAATATTAACCCAATTTTTTAAGATGCTAACCATATGACATTAGTAGGGGATGAAAAAATTTACTGAAATTATTGAAAAAAGTGGTACAATAAGCTAGGTGTGACTTTATAAGTTATGCCAATACTATTTGTAACCTATGGATTTGTGCACAAACCATTAAAATTGAATGAGGTCACTTTGGAGAGGTCAATGATGTTGATGAGAAAGACAATTAAAAAGGGAGATTACTTACGAGATGGGAGGAAAAATGAGATAAAAGCATCCTTAATATAAAAGCATCATCAATGCTATAATGCTCCTAGTGAGTTAAGTTTTAAAGACAATTTATTTTAAAGAGGGGAGAATGTGAGATTGAGACCTTAAAGTTTTGACATTTTACGATTTTTGGTAGTTTGAAAGAATTCAATATATTATTATGTTTATGAATTGAGTTACAACTTGAATTAGATATCTAAAAGGTGAAAGACAAAGCAATTGTGGTGACAATACTCAAAGGAAAAGTGAAAATTCTGATGTAAAAGCATGTTGATCCAATGTGTTGTTAAAACTAAGCACAATTCAATACACTAAGTGTAATTTTTGATAAAAATATTAAATGTGATCCTTCAAAAGGTAATATAAATTTAAGAGTTTTCTATAATTTCGAAGAAGACATCAAATATTAATTCACGTTTATTAGTCATCTAAGCTAGGGACATTAGTAAAATGATAAATCTTACTAGTAAACCAATATGGAGTCATATTTGAACATTGGTTAACTAACTTTCTCCAAAGCTATTTGTAACGATTTTAGTTATTAGTTTACACTAAAATTAATATAGAAAGTGAAAGTGTAGATAACATAAAGACATTAGGTTTTTAGTAATCTTATAGTTTTTACACCAAAAGGGAATTTTAGGTACATTTGTACGATCAAGAGGTAGTATATTTCAAATAAGATTTTCTAAACTAATTATTTGTAGTTTTGTGTTATTGATTCTTTAATTATGTTTCAATTAAAAATTTATAATCTCAATTCTAGGATTTTAGGAAGAATTGTAAACACTCTATGTAATAGTTCAAATAATTTAAGGATTTGTTAATATATGATATCTGAAAGTTTTTGATCATATAATGCTTGTAAATTATGTGATATATGACAAATAATTACAATAGCATGTATCTATGCTATTAAGGTGTCATAGAGATATTACTATAATTGAGTATTGCTTGTGATTATATTTCACAGAACCAATGCATTGTATGTGTTAATGTTTTTAAAAAACTTTTTATCAAAGCCTTGTTAGAGAGTTAATTTGTGTTCCTATTTGGGTGCGATGAAAAGTGGCTGGTAAGAGTCTATCAGCTAATGTCAAATTGAGGCATGTATGAATATACTACCTAAAATAAATTAGGAGGCCAAATTCAAAAATGCATGAATTTGTTGATCCAAAAAAAAAAGTTTGAGACCTATTAATATGTACAAGGCATTTAAGCACTATTAATCAATGCATAAATTGTGAAAATATGAGTATTTACAATTATTGATTGTATTGCATATGATCTATTTTTTTGACAAGTTTTTGAAGATCATATAATTGTAAATAGACATTGGTAAAGATAATTTATACATATAAAAAAAGGACAATATTTTACTTTTATTTATTTTGAATATACTCTGTTATATGTTATTGAAGTGAAAACTTGAAACAAAGAATAAATACATTTAGAGGAGATGTGACCACAACCTTCTCTTCTTTTAAATTATAATGTGTTGTGAACATGTGCTAGTTGTTTAATGTTAATTTGGTGAACGAAACATAGTCGAGTTCTGATACTCGATGACGGTCTTTTACGGGTCTACAAAATAAACACTGGTGATGACCACATGCTAAATGTGCTTGCTTATCCGTGAAATTTGGTAGTAGTTGATCGTTTTCATGGCATATTATCACCATCTCTTGGGTTATATACAGTGAAAAGTAATGAACAGATGGGTCAATGATTATGAAGCATTCATTGTTTGTTTTGCCTGTGAAGAAATCATTCTTCATTTCTTTTATTTGGGAATTAAGTATACATAGCCCT
The DNA here is from genome assembly GCA_026413575.1 of Erythroxylum carthagenense. Taxonomy (NCBI): domain Eukaryota; kingdom Viridiplantae; phylum Streptophyta; class Magnoliopsida; order Malpighiales; family Erythroxylaceae; genus Erythroxylum; species Erythroxylum carthagenense. The sequence goes on along the minus strand of JANZLD010000003.1, from coordinate 22,096,748 downwards.
TAGTTTGATCCCATATTTACATACCAATTGAGGCCCACAATGGAATTATTCTAAATGATCATCTTCATAGCATAAAGTCTCAGAAGGTAGATCACTAGCCTTAAAAGTAAAGCATCTCATGCACCCACTAAATCTGAGAATGTATTGCCCATTTGTGTTAGTCTCGATCTTTTGTATCCTTATGCAAGGACAGTGAAAACAGAGAAAGAGACGTATACTTTCCATTCAAAGTATGTACCAAGGTATAGAATTAAGAGATTTCAATTTCAAATTCTGAATTTGGCAGGAATGTTCTTGTTCATCCCCTGTCTTATCCAGATATCTGAATTAGAGCTAGCTGTACAGCATAAAGCTTTAGAATGATTCAAATCTTATTACTATTATTTTCTTACGAAATTCTAAGGATTGATGTTTTCTATATGTTTGTGATCCCAACTACCGTTTAATGCTTGATGATCGAGTGTTGGGAAATTAATGAGAGCTTAGTGTAATATCTCATTTGGTTCTGAAACTCCAAAAATTTAAATGATAAATTTATACCACTATTTATTAACATATTTAATAAAAATAATAAAATTTTCTTACATTAACATTGATATGACATTTAATTAATTAAAATTAAAATTTAATCAAAATTTCATCTATTCAAAATTGATTTTTAATATTTTATAAATAGTAAAATTCATTTAGTGATAATATTGCACAGCTCACAAAACGAAATAATTGAAACTGGATTTCTACATTTACTTGGCGGCGTAGATACAACAATGTGTGTGAAGAAATTAAATTAGTATCAATAATTGTATAAAAATTAATAATTTAAAGTATGTTTATGGGATTAGCTTCTTAATAATAAGCTTATGTCTTCTATTTCTTTATTGTTTTCTGTTACCCTTTTGAGAAAGTAAAATTAATTCTACTGTTAAATTTGCAGCATGAACGTTTTCTGTTGGACATTGATGGTGGGCATAGGAATGAACGCAGCTATAAGGTTTGTTCTCTGCTTATATGACAATCACTTAACTATAATTAATATATGTATACGTAACATTTGAAACATTTTAAATTTCATTTACTTTGATTTTATTGTGATTTAATTTAACACCACAAATAAATCATAATTTTATGTGCATCGAATGCAATTATTGCAACGACTGCAATTCAACATGGTTTGGAAGTCTTTATATTCAAAGCCCTAGTTAAAATTCCTTGTTTTCCATGCAGCGTGAGAGTCTCAAATGAACTAGGAGCAGCTCATCCCAGAGCTGCAAAATTTTCTCTAGTGGTAGCTGTTATCTCCTCTTTTATTATTGGTCTCGTTCTTTCTCTCATTCTGCTGATTACAAGGAACAGCTATCCATCTTTGTTTTCGAGTGATACAAAAGTCAGAAAGGTTGTGAATAAGCTAACGCCATTGTTGGGACTCAGTATTGTCATTAACACCGTTCAGCCTGTTCTCTCCGGTAATCAGCATTCATTTTAAGTATACTCCTGCAAAATTTTTTAAAGAAATCGCTTTTTTTTTGCTCCCCCTTCTCTGTTACGTTTGCTACAAACTGACGCTGACATTTCCTTTCTGTTGGATTTTTATAAAAGGTGTGGCTGTTGGTGCTGGATGGCAAGCGGTTGTTGCTTATGTGAATATTGGGTGTTACTATGTGTTTGGTATTCCTCTAGGTCTGCTGCTAGGTTACAAGATTGGCATGGGTGTCACTGTATGTTCCTTTCCTAGACTGATATAGAACTTTATAAAATTTCTGAAATTAAAATTTCAGATTTACTTTCTTCCTTTTTTATTTTAAATTACACCGCAAGTAAAGAAGAAAAAGAACTTGAAAAAATGGCATAACGGGTCTGCTGGATTGTTACCAGGGAATTTGGATTGGATTGATATCGGGAACTGTAGCACAAACTTTAATCCTTTCTTGGATGATGATCAGAACAAATTGGAACAAAGAGGTTAGTATATATAACATTGTGTTGTTGTTTTTAGACAAGCTTTTATTAACTAGTCATAGTTTTCTGCAAATTATTGCAGTCTTAGAGTGTATTTGATGAATATCGTATTCTATTATTGTATGCGTCTTTGTACAAAGACAGGTGAAAAAGAATTGGTAACTAAGCAATTAGACTGTTGTGAGCTGCAGGCTTATGTTGCTGGAGATAGGATTAGAACATGGGGAGGACATACAGATTCGAAAGAGGACGGTCCAACAATAATAGACAATTAGCGAAAGGATGGAAAGGCAAGCGTACAGAAGCGGGGAATGGAGCAAGGTATTAGCATTAGGACTCAATCTCTTGCAATTTTTTTTCAGGCCAACGGAGGCATGAAGGAGCTTATTTTTCCAATTTATTAAGTTTTAAATTCATGTCAAATTAAAAATTAAAAAAAAACTTTTAGCTGGGCTAAGTTTGGACTTTATGACTCAACTCATAGGCCTCGGCCAAAGTATACTATGTCATTTAGCTAGAATGCAAAAACAGTCAAACATATTCTTACTTTTAGCTAGAATCCTTGGTTTGTACTCAACCTCTATCGTGTTCGTCGATGTCATTGTTGTCTGTCGCTCTCATCACACTTGTCCAATGTCGTTCCCTATTGCTAGCTATTGCTATTGTTACCTTTGTTGCCTCTGTCGAGGCTAATCATATATAAGTTTGTCTCATGTTTTTAGAATTAATATCTTTTTTATCCTTTGTTTGCTTTTCTTCTTTGCAATCACTAATCATATTTTCACGTGTTTACAGAAATTAACTACATGTTCTTAATTTTTGACTCAAATCTTCAGTATTTAATAAAGTTCTCCTCTATGATCTTATGATAACTTCACTCTTAGGTAGACTTGTACAAATTAGTTAGGCCATATGATCTAATGGGTTAAGTCTAAAAATTAAAGGGCTTGAATTGTAAGAATCAGTCTATAATTTATAAGTTTGGATTGAAAAATTAAACTAAAAAAATTAATGAATTAAGTTTGAATTATAAAAGACTAAGCAATTAAGTCTAAACCTATATTTATAAATATCATGGACTTATGTTAACTAATAATTGTCATCTAATAATTTCTTAAGGAAAATAAAACATACAAACTTATCTAAGTGTTTATATTTTCTTATTTTTTTTAATAAAAAGACTGCTTATATTTTGAACCACTTATTCTATTTTAAATGTTTATTACAATAAAAGATTATTTTTCTTCATGAAGATGACATTTAGGGCCGAGCTTGGCTTGAAGTCAATAGGCTAGGCTCGGGTTAACTAGGCATATGGTCGAGTCTCAGGCTTAAGTTGCTCAGGCCTAGTCTGGCTCGAGGATTGACACATATAAGCAAAACGACTCGATAAGATAGATTTGAGCAACTTCAATTGCAATGATAGGTTTGTCACAATGTTAATCTTATAGGACTGAAAGTAAGGCTTTAGCTTTCTAGGAAAAATCATCGTGATTAAAGTTGCCTTCTCTAACTCAATATAATTCATCTATAAGCCTTGCAAAATTTTGATGGTCTTTACTTATTGTCTTCCTCTTTCACAGCATAAATTAGATTATAGTTTCTGATGATACAACAATGTATAGATATAACATTTTAGTAGTGGAATGGTTGGACTGTATAGTCGATGTCATAGGTATGTCTTCAGTTGTTCGAAGGCATGTTCATATTCATCACCAAAACAAAACTTTGACCTTTTCACAATTTTAGAGAACAAGAAGTAATTGTTTGTATACTTGGAAAATAAGTATGAGGCTAGCCAGCAATATGTTTATTAATCATTGTGTCTCTTTCAAAACTTTGGTTTCATCAACAGTGACATCTGTATTATGAGGGTAGATGTCAATGTCTCGTTATATTACTATGAAATCAAGAATCTTTCCTATTGAGACTTTGAAGACACTTTTTAGTGCTCATCCTTATGTTAAGTTTCCTAAAAGCATTGAAACATTGATGCAAAAATGGTAAGAGATGTTTTTCAGCCTTCCTTTTAACAATCAAGTCATCTACATATACTTCCATATTTTTTTCTAATCAAGGACTGAATATTTTGATGATCATACACTGATAAGTGACTAACATTCTTTAGACTAAATGGAATTACCATGTAGCAGTATGTTTCTTAGTGATAAAAGAGGTTCTTTCCTACTCATTCTACTACAAGCATATCTAATTATTCCCAAAATAAACATTCATAAAGCCAAGTAATTAGTGAGAAATGACTTACACAAGCAGAAAAGAAAGAGGGATTTTAGAGGAACATAGTTCGATGTCGGTTCAACACAATCTATTTTAATTGGCTTTAGCCTCCAATATTTTGATTGATGCATCACCTCGGGGTTTATCCCTCCCACTGACTACCTAAAATTAGAAATAGAATTGGAATTAGAATCAACATCCCCATTTAATCCTGATTCAATGGTACTATCACTCCCATCGTATTCTTCATTTCATAAAAACTTAATATTTCAAAGGCTTGGTGAGAATGTTGACTACTTGTTCTTCATACTTGCAATATACCAACTATATCTCTCCTTTCTTAGCCATTTTTTGTGTCTATATGCTTGCTTCTCCTATGTGTGATTGGGTTTTTGGACAAGTTGATTGCTGAAATATTATCAACAAAATTCTTCATAGGCACTTGAATTGGAAACATAATTTGTCTCAATAAATAGCGTAGCCAAATTGCTTGACACACTATTAAGGCTGCAGCTATATATTCAACTTCACAAGTCGAAAGTGCAATAATAGATTATTTCTTTGATGACAATGAAAAAGTTATGGTCCCAAAATTGAAACAATATTCAGAAGTGCTTCTGTGATCATTAAGATGTCCACCCCAATCACTATCTGAATAGCCTATAAGAGCATAATTATTTGACGAGGAATAAAATAAACCATGATCATAGGTCCCTTTTATGTATCTAGTGATTCTTTTGGCAACTTGCATATGGGATTGACATGGAGATTTTAAAAACTTTCTAATTAGACCAACTCCATATGTAATATCAAGTCTTATACAGGTGAGATATCTTAGAATTTCAACAATCTGCTTGAAATAAGTTGCATCAACATATGCTTCATCACCTTCTTTGGATAAATTTTTCCCAACCACCACAAGAGTTCTCACAGGATTACAATCATGCATACAAGATTTCTTCAAAGGCTTTATAGCATATCTCTTTTGAGATATGAAAATTCCATCTTCTTTTTGAACTATTTCAATAATAAGAAAGGATGACATTAGGCCAAGATCAATCATTTCAAACTTAAGCATTATCGACTTCTTAAAGTTTTCAATCATCTTTTTATTATTTCCAGTAAATATTAAATCATCAACATAGAGGCATAGTATTAATAAATTACTAGAATCATTAGCTTTTGCATATAAAGCATACTCAGAAGGGCACCTTTGAAATTTGATGTTGTGAAAGAAGGAATCAATACATTTATTCCATACCTAAGGTGCTCGTTTCAATCCATACAATGCTTTCTTCAATTTATACACTTTATGCTCATTACCCATCTTTACAAAACCTGGTAATTATTTGACAAATACTTCTTCTTTGAGTGGCCCATTAAGAAATGTGGATTTAACATCCATTTGATGAATTTTCCAGCAATTTTGTGCAACCAAAGCAATTATGAGTCTAATAGTTTCAATTTAACAACAGGATAGAATGCCTCTTTATAATCATAACCAGGTTGTTGCTCAAAGCCCTTTGCCATCAAGATTGCTTTATGCCTCTCCACTTCACCATTTGATTGTACTTTTGTCTTCAAAACCCATTTGAAATTAACAGCCTTGTGACCTAGTGGAAGGGTAGTAAGTTCCCATGTATTATTCCTTTCGATTGCCTACAATTCTTCATTCATAGAGTTCACCCACTTGGGTTCTTGAATTACTTTGTCAAATTTCACAGGTTTATAATATGCAAACATAGTAAAGTATACCAAATCTCCATCATCATTAATAACATTGTTAGACATTAGCTCAAAATCTCGTAGCATGACAGATTGTTGGTTATGCCTCATTGGTATTTCCGTTTATAACATAATGACTTCATCATTTGATGGAACTACTTCATTTACAACAGGAATATGATAGGCTTCTTCTTCCAGAATATGAATATGACACATTTGAGGATTATTGTCCTTATCCATATTCCAATTACAAGCTTCATTTTTGGCAAAATTCACATCCCTACTCACGTTCACATTTTTTGTCGTCAGATTGAACAATTTGTATCCATTATATGTATAGCCAACAATAATTGTCTTCTCTTCTCTATTTGTTCTTGTTTGTGTAGGCATATGAGCATAGGCAATGGAACCAAACACCTTTAAATGCTTTACACTTAGCTTATATCCATTTAATGCTTCTACGAGGGTGATATTTCGAAACCACATTATTGGAGTTCTATTCAACAAGTAAACAGAACATGAGATAGCTTTACCCTAGAAAGAATTAGGAATACCTTTGGTATTTAACGTGCTTCTCACCATATCTATTATGGACCAATTCTTCTACTCTACAATCTCGTTATGCTGTGGAGTATAAGGAAATATGACTTAATGCTTGATTCCATATTCATCACAATACTCCTTGAATTCATTATAAGTATACTCACCAACATCGTCAGTTTGCAAAATTTTAATTAAAATCCTACTATGTCTTCCTACTATGTCTTTCAACATAAGCCTTAAATTTCTTAAAGTAAGCAAAAACTTCAGATTTTTGATGTAGAAATATATCCAAGTCTTTCTTGTAAAATGTTAATAAAAGTAAGAAAGTACCTGTTATTTCCATTTGATGCCACATTCATTGGGTCACATATATCATAACGAACAAGTTGAAATGGTTGTGTTGCATGTTGATTTTTTTTATTATAAATGGAAATCTGAATTGTTTCCTGAGAGTATAAGCCTCATAAAATTTTTCAGGATGATGAATACATAATCCTTTTACCATATTTTTTTGAGCAAGCAATTTAAGACCTTGAAATTTTAAATGACCAAAATGAAGGTGCCATAATCAAGATTCATCTTTTATAATAGCAGTAAGACAAGTGTAAGAATTTTAAATAATATCAACTTCAAACATATGATTCTTAGTCAAAGGAGCCTTAAGAATCATTGTAACTTTTTTTAAATAAAAAATGAGAGTTGGTTGCCATGTGAACTAAAGTCATATCCTTTTTCTATTAGTTGGCCCATACTGAGTAGATTATACTTCATATTTGGCATATATAACACGTCTGAAATGAACTTTTGATCTCCATTCTTTAATTTGATGCGAATTCTTCCTCTCTCTATGACTAATATAGTGCTTTCATATGCAAATCTTACTTTGGTTTGGACTTATTCATCCTAATCAACAAATAGTTCTTTCTTTCCACACATATGATTGGTGCACCCAGTGTCGAGAAACCACATATGGTAGTTTGTTGTCTCGTTGGTAGTAGTAACCATAAAGAGAGCATGGCTTCCATCGTCATCATCTTCTCATGCACAATGAGCCATATGATTGATTTCTTTATTTCTGCACTCATTAGCATAATGCCCATAGTTGTGAGATGAGTAACATTCAATATTAGATTTATCATACCTTCCTTTACCATGTCCACGGTCTCGACCTCTATAATTCAAACTCTATTAGCAGCTCAAAATTTGATTTGCGATGCTCCTAATTTTGATTGCCTCTTCCTCTATGATTATTATTATGGCCACCACGACTACCAATATTATTATGATGAAAACCTCGTCCTCGTCCTCTACTATGGGTGTAACGTCCCAATATCCCATGATAGGAGCTAGGATATTGGAATAGTGTATATTAGGAACCTGGGGCTGCTGGACTTGAGCCTAGCCCCAACAAAGATAGAGCAACCTGGCCTAATTTTTTTTAAAAGCAAAACGACATCATTTTATGGTAAAATGACTTCGTTTTGGAGCTTGGTTAACCCAAGCCTAGCTCATTAATCTCGTGTCGGGCTGAGCTTGGGCCTTTTGTTCATCCGTAATTATATTCATAACTAGTAGTGATCAAAAGGCCTCCAAATGTTCTTCTGAAGTTGGTTCCTATATGGTATTATAAAAATAATAAAGGAATCATGTTGCTTTGTAATACTTCTTAAACTCTGATTGCTCCTATTAACATTCCTCAAATGTTGTCTATAAAGATAACATATCATATATAATTAGTTTATAGTAAATTCTTAGCTCCAATTTTTCAAGAAATGAAATCGGAGGCCTCAATGAATACGTGATATTACAAAATAAGTTATACATAAAATAAAGTAGTGCGAGAAAAGGTGGCAACCACCATTGATCATAGCTCGATCTAGTCTTCGTTTTTATTTCGGTGGCTTTTCATTTATTGTTGGTTGTCACATAGTTTCCTTTACTCCTGCTTGGGCTCGCCCATGGTGTCCCCCGATTCGAAAGGCTCCTTGGCTAAACACAGAAGGACTAGAAAGCGGGAGGACGATGTGCCGATCAACTTGCCGATGTCCTATAGCACAATAGTTACAGGAGGACCACCAGAGGATACCCCAAACACCACCACACCATGGATAGCAGATAAACCCATTGAACTCGAGGAGGGGGACATCACTCTGATTTCCTGTGAACTCGGTGGAGGCCTGACGCTGTCCACTTCCTTCAAGGACAAGCTGGATCAACAATGGAGTCTCACCATGGTTGTCAAGCTTCTGGGAAGAAGGATTGGCTTCCAAGCGCTGAGCTTGCACCTACACACACTCTGGAAACCAACTAGACCACTCAAAGTTGTCGACCTCGAACACGACTTTTATCTGGTTCGATTCAAGGAGGAGGTCGACTTTCTTCACGCCTTAGCAGATGGCCCTTGGATGATTTTTGGTCAGGCTCTATCGGTGAAACGATGGGAGTCCAAATTTCATACGAAGCATGGCTAGATTACCTATGCAGTTACATGGATACGTATACCGGAGCTCCCCATTGCACGATATCACCCAGAAATTCTAACAGCTCTTGGAAATGTAATCGGAAGGACGATGAAAATCGATGAATCTATGCTGTTAGCTCATTGAGGACGCTATGCCGGTCTTGCGGTGGAAGTCGACTTGCAGCAGCCATTGAAGACGGTGGTTAACCTTGATGGGAAATTTTACAGGTTGTTTATGAAGGTTTTCCCCAACTTTGTTACCACTGTGGCGTCATGGGGCATAACCTCCTCGCCTGTCTGACTCGTCTCCGCCCTGTCGCGCCCGAGTCCTTGTCCCTTGAACAGCAACCACGGGTGGAGGAAGAGCAGCACTTGGCTTCCTACGCACGCCCTACCGTGCCAACTCTGGCTCCAGTTGACACACCCACCGGCTACGGCCCATGGGTGCAGGTTCAACGACGCTCGCTCCCAGCGGCTCCCCGACCATCTCCCCAACAGCAACGTGTCCAGCAGAAGACCGTTCCATTGAGCCTCAAACCAACGTCCTCTCAATAAGCAGGCTCGCGATTTCTGGCGCTGGAAGGATCGGATGAATGACGACAGTGCCAGCTCCAACAGACATAAATCCCAACTGGCCGAGCGCATGGGCCAAGGCCACCAGCTGCCTTTAAATCGGGCTATTGGACCAATGCAGAACCCCAACTCTAGTCTCCTCTCCAAGGCCCAAGGACCCTCACACAATAAAAAGAAGGGACCTAGGAGTTCCCATGCTAGCCCAATACAGGCTACCTAGGGCGAGAGCTCTTGGGCCAGTCCACAGCCAGAACAAATTTCAGCCCCTTCCACCCAGATCCAGTTGCAACCTACTCAGGCTGAAAACCATGTGGCTGTTGAGATTCCCACGCATATGGAAATAATATACAGAAACCCACTTATGGCAGCCTACAAAGTTACTAATGAGGATAACACGCAACTTATGGACGGTGTGGAGGGGCCAAGGGCTCCAGACAAGCCTGGGAGCCTCATAACACGTACGGAACCCCCCGATATATCCAAAGGACCCCCACTCCTAGATGCACGAGTACAACATGATACAACTGAGATGCAGGCTGAGCCATCGTCAAAAGAAGGGATTCCGGACGCTCCTATGGGAGGTACCTAAATTTTTAGAATTTTGTTTATGTTAATTATTATTTGGAATTGTCAAGGGGCGGGGGACACCCGCTTCTTCATGATTCTGCATAATAACCTACGTAGTTATAAACCAAGGATCCTCGTTTTGTTGGAAACCTGCATTAGTGGACCCCGGGCTCAGGCCGTCATTAGGACATTGGGTTTCGACTACTCGTTCCGAGTTGAAGCCTTAGGCTTTTCTGGGGGGATATGGATATTATGACAAGCAGAGTACCATATATCTATTAATTTTGCCCACCATCAATTTATACATGCCACTATCGATATTGGCCACAATTCCTTTGCTTTTACTGCGGTGTACGCCAGTCCTTAGTTTGCTACCCAAAGACACCTCTGGCCAGCGTTAGAGGGACTTGGGAGATCCGTCAACATTCCCTGGCTTATCGACGGAGACTTCAATGCCAAACTAGAGCTTAATGATAAACGGGACGAATCCAGATCAACGAGAATTGTGAATAATCATTTTCAAAACTGGGTTCTGGGCTGTAGTCTGTATGACCTGGGGTATGTTGGCTCCAAATTTACTTGGAAATGAGGATCGTTCCAAGCAAGACTTGATCTGGTTTTTGGGTCGATCGAGTGGATACACACCTTCCTGAACACGACCAATCTTCATCTACCTTTCCTAGGTTCGGACCATCGTCTTATATGCATTCAATTTCTTTAGGTGCATGCCACCCTGATACACTTCTCTACTTTTCGATTTCACAACGCTTGGCTCACTCACCCCGATTTTAATGACGTCATAGTGGCTCATTGGAATCCGGCCGAGGAGTCACTCAATACGAATCTTGCTAATTTGGCCCTCCACCTTCAATGATGGAATTATTCAGACTTTGGGAATATCTTCTATCGGAAGCAACGTCTGTTAGCTAGACTACAGGGTATCCAACAAGCCATGACTCGTGATTCTCAAGAGGACTTGTTAGTGTTGGAGGATAAGTTGAGCGGGGAACTGTTGCAGGTGTTAAGCGAAGAGGAAATTTTTTGGCATCTGAAGGCACGCTGTGAATGGATATCGTAGGGTGATCATAATACTAAATATTACCACACCCTGACGAAGTCCAAGCATAAGAAACTAAGGATAGTGAGTCTCAAGGACACTCAGGGGAATGTGGTCATAAACCTAGGTCAATTGAGCCAGTTAGCCAGAATGTATTTTGCACACCTCTACACTCAAGCTCCAGAATCTAGCACTGCATTCCTACTTTCAGGTACCTTCCCTGCTCTCTCTTCGGACAGTACTCGGGATCTGTCTCGGCCGATCCACCCCACGGAAGTTAAAAATGCCATCTTTGGAATGAACCTGAACAAAGCCCCTGGGATTGATGGGTACCATGTCCTTTTTTTTTTTAATCAAAAGTAATGGGGGAGGGTTGGCCCCCGAGTTACCGAGTATATTCAAGCAGTTTTTAGATGGGACAAATGGGAACCGGAGCTCATTTAGACCATCCTGGTCCTTATCCTCAAAACTCCCTCCCCGTCTAATATCACCCAGTTCGGACCGATAAGCCTTTGCAACGTGTCCTACAAAATTCTCTCCAAAGTCATCGTTAATCGTTTCAAGCAACACCTCAACTATGTAGTTCAGGAAAATCAATGTAGTTTTATCCCGGGTCGCCACATCATGGACAGTATTATCATCGCCCAAGAAGCCATCCACTCGATGAGAAAGAAGGCTAGATGGATTGGGTATTTTGCGATCAAAGTTGATATGGAGAAAGCCTATGATCGGATTCAATGGGATTTTATCCAAAGTACATTAGTCGATATTAGAATTTCAGACCATCTGATCGGGATCATTTTGATTTATGTGTCGACGGTCTCTGTGTAGGTGGCTTGGCAGGGCACTTTATTGGAACCCTTCACCCCTATTTGTGGGATCAAATAGGGTAACCCTCTACTGCCATATCTGTTTGTTCTTTACATGAAACGAGTAGGTCATCTCATTTCTAATGAGGTGGACCAAGGTAACTGGCATCCGCTTAAATTAAGCCCTATCGGTCCACCCTTATCTCACCTGTTCTTTGCGGATGACCTGGTCTTGTTCGCTGAAGCTACTGACTCACAGACTTCCGTTATAGCCCGAACTCTTGAGGTGTTCTACAAGGTTTCGGGGCAGAAGGTTAACCAGACCGAAACGAAGATTTTTTTCTCCAATAACATTCCTACGGCCACAGCGTGACGCCTCAGTCACAATTTATCCATTTCCAGCACGAACAACCTAGGTAAATACCTTGGCGTACCCTTACTGCATGAGAGGTCCACGCGTCATACTTATCAATATATTCTAGACCATGCTCAATAGAAACTGGTAGGCTGGCGGGTCAAAAACTTGTCTTTAGTAGGGCGAGTCACCTTAACCCAATCAGTGATCTCGGCACTCCCTATTTTTACGACGCAAACAGTTTGGCTTCGAGGGGTCTCTGTGATGACCTGGAACGCATTATGCGTAACTTTATTTAGGGGTCCACTACTGACTTTAGGAAAATGTCCCTAGTGAACTGGGACTCGGTGTGTAAGCCTAAATGTGTAGGGGGTCTAGGTATCAAGAAGATTCAGGTTTCCAACGACGCCCTGCTTACGAAGTTGGGATGGGCCTTGATTACTAAACCGGATGCACTTTGGGTCCGTATTTTACGGGCTAAGTACCACCTTGCTCCGTACCACTTCCCCCAGACGATAGACCTCCATAGGGCCTCGACTCTTTGGAGAGGTATCGAGGCGAATTGGCACACTGTCTGCCAGGGTATCTCTTGGAAACTGGGCAATGGTACACATATCTCCTGCTGGCTGGATAATTGGGTGTACGAATGGGGCCCTCTCCAAGTAGTGGCCACCTCCCCAATCCCAGAGGAAATCCTCCACAGCAAAGTGGCAGATTATTGGATTGATGATGGACACTGGAAGTGGCATACGTTCCAGCAATACCTCCCTGAGGCGGTGTGTATGAAAATTGCAACCTTATCCATAGCAACAGAGGCCCCTTTAGCGGATACCATTCGATGGGCCCATACTGAACATGGGAGATTTACAGTTGCTTCGGTCTATAAGATCATCGATGGTCAGGTTTCAGATCGGTAGGCAAATCTCTAAGAGTCCATTTGGAAGTGGGTAGGGCCCCAATGAATCCGTTCTTTCCTCTGTCTCCTGACCGAGAACGAGCTCATGACGAACCAACGACGTGTGGTGTGTGATGTTGCTGGGGATAGCAGGTGCCAATTCTGCGGCCAGGAGGAGTCCACCCTACACGTCATGTGTGATTGCTCGCAGGTGACCGCCTTTTGGAAACAGTTTCCTCAGGGAGTGATCACAACGGATTTCTTCCAACAGAACTTGGAGAAGTGGGTTCATTCCAATCTCAGACCCCCTCCTTGGCACTGCCTGAGGACTGAGCTACTATTTTCGGCATTGCTTGTTGGATGCTTTGGTCATGGCACAATAAAAGAATTTTTAAAGCTGATTTTGAGTGGCTGGAGCATGGTCATCGAGCAGTGAAGGAGTTTGTAGGCTGGATAGAGAAGGCGAGGACTGTAGAAAGAAGTGTCTTCTCCACGCAGGGACTTCCGGGGGGTAATCCGGTGGGATGGTCCAACCACCAGTGGACTAGCCCAAACTCAACACCGATGGAGTAGTTAAGTCGGTTTCGTCCAAAGCGTCAGCGGGCGGATTACTTCATGATTGGAATGGAACATGGTGTGGAGGATTTTTACATCACATTGGAAAAGACTCGCCCCTTACAGCAGAACTATGGGGAGTCCACTCGGGCCTCACCATGGCATGGTCGATGTGTAGCACCCCACTCCTGCACCCGACATCGTAGGTGATATCCGAGTCCGTGACCTGTAAGGGTGGCATGCTATAGTACTCGAACACAGTCAAAAACTCAGTATAATTTTTTTTTGAATACAATCATATGCACGGAAATCAGTAGACAATTTGGGCCCGCTTTACTTTGTAAACATTTTCAGTGATAACAATACACTCTATAGTATTTAGAATAGCCAGTTAATGTACACAAATCCTGTAACACCCCACACCCGAGTGACCCGAACCCGATATCGTTGGTGATATCCGAGTCCGTGCCCCATGAGGGTGGCGTACTACATCAGTCGGTCAGTAAAACTCGGTATACTTTTTTTTAAAAAAACCGTTCATTCCATATTAAAAGGAAGCAGTTTCAGTCATTTCACAATCATGCGGAGCAAGCAGTAAACAGTAGTAATACAATCATTTAATAATATTTTACAGTAACCATAAAGTACAATTACAAATCAGTTACAACAATTGTGGACTACAAACTTAGGAAACACAAAGGCAGACGCGAACTGATCCCGACCTCTATCTCAACTTGCACCAGACATACTCCCGTGTCAA
>JANZLD010000003.1:21932138-21943062 GCA_026413575.1 Erythroxylum carthagenense | reverse complement strand
CATACATCTCTATGTATATGTATATTACTTACAAATGAATCTTGGTACCTTATGACCATATATATAATGCTCATACAAATAAAACCAAACTCTTTTGTTTTATTAATAATAAATATTTTCATTACAAAACTGTAACTGAAGTAGAAAAAGTTACATGTAAATACACTTGCTTTCTAGGGCACTATATTTACATAACTCCAACAGTTCTTTATGGAAAGATTCTCTTCCTTCAATCTTTCATTCTTTTTACGCGTTTTCACCCATTTTCATACATAACTTTGTAGTCCTCGTAAATATTCCCTTTTTATCATCTAGCCACTATCGTCGCTATCATAATCTAATATTGGATCTTGAGCTGGATTGTTTTTGAAATTTTCCGATTTTCCCTCTTTTCAACCTTCAGTTACTTCCTTCTCAGTTATTGTTAAGCAAGTAATTGGACTTTTGCTATGTAAGGCGACCAACGCAGCACCATTAGCTATTTCTTCTTTGCTACCATATTCACTCTCGGTGCTTGTGAAGGACTTTCGTTTTTTCTTCTTCACAGTATTGGCACATTCGGATTGAATGTGTCTGAAACCTTGATATTCATTGGATTCTCCTTGCCTTTCTTTCACCCTTTTGTGTCTTGACTTGTTGTCTTGAATTATTACTTGATGAACTTTTGCCATATTGTTTAAAGTCAGATCTGTCCTTCTTTATTCTTTTTAGCCATTTACCAAAATTTCGTGTAAGTAGTACCAAGTCTTTATTTTCATCTTATTCATCTTCCACATCATTCACACTTTTTTTAGTTTCCACCTGTAATGCCTCTCTTATGGCCATGTTCGCGAAACTAAGATCTGCACTAACTTTCTACCAAATTCTGAATCGGTGACCTGCTCTGATACCAATTAAAAAACCAAAGGGGATTAATTATTTCGCAAACTTTCTGCAATTTTTCTTTGGTACCAACAAAATAAAAGCAAGCAAAACTGAAATAATAAAAACACCAAAAATTTGGTAACGTAGTTTGACACATATTGCCTACATCTGCAGGGCCCTCACCTAGCTTAATACTTTCGCAAAAGTACAATAGATTTACTCAACGCTTTACTGAGCCGACACCACTGAACCCTTGACACTATCTCTCAACCTCACTTCCTGTGAAAGAATTTCACACCAATAGTATGATCGCCTCATACTAATCTCGACAGAGGATTTTCTCAATCAATCTTTTAACGAAAGAACAGCAAACAAATAACTTAAGCGATAAAATATTAAAGAACGAAAACTAAATATACTTGAGATAGAAAAGAACAACTTCTTGATGAATTCCGCTCCACTAAAATAGATCTGGAAGTCGTCGCAATAACAATAGACTGATTCACATAAACACCAACACGAAGTATGCGTAGCCTATAGAGAAATCAATTAATAATCGTTAAGTCAATGAAGAATGATACAGCTAACAAAAAATCACGCACAATCCCAGAATACCAAATCTGGAAAATTAGAAACTACCCCACGATGTATTTCAATCACCACAGAGAAGATTTTCTCTTCACCATAAATAGTCACCTTTGTTATGCTACCATTCTATAATACTCACACCCACCATCTTAACTTTAACGCCCACTACACTTTATTTGCAAGACTCTAAAATTGCCTTCTGCTGTATCACCGAGACATACACGGAAATAACTTCTGTTCTATCCTAGAGACATACACGAAACCAACTCTAAAAAAACCTTGAACAAAAACTAATTTAAGCATGGTATTTTTCAGCCACGTTCTCACCTATAATTAATTCCCACTGCCACTTTTATTTCAAAACACCCAAATTTCCTTTAACACCCACAGAACATTTAATTGCAAAACTCCAAAAAAACAACATAAGCTACTTTTTCAACACCCACCACACCACTGTAACTCCTCTTCACCGTAGCTTCCAATGAGACAAGCACATGGCCACAATATTTTATTCAATCAACTAACACACACAACCCCACTCAATACCATTCTCAACTAAGATAGATTTCTGCAGTATTTGTTCAATAATTAATTAACACATGCTATCGCTTTTTCGGCATAAAAGATTCACGCTAGAGATAGATCTGTAGTAGATAGGAGATGTGCATAATTACACACCTTGAAGATAGACTTCTACCATTATTAGGAGATATACACAAATCCTTGACACACTAAAAAACCCACTTCAACCAAATAACCACAACTTTAATTCCACCACACAACTACCTCATTTTTTAATTTCATCAATCCACAAAATCTGCAAATTCAATTTACCAATATATTATATGTCCAATTAAAATGCCAAAACTAAATAAAAGATATATACCATATATCTTAATATATATGACTCCTGAATTTTTATTTAAAGGGTTTTAATAACCTTAATTTAGGCTGGTTCCAGTTTGGAACAAGTTATATTAAGCTCAGTGTATTATGATGTATGTTTGCTCTGAATTTCTTCTGCTTTGAGCTATTGAGGATGCATGATGAATGTTTCGTATGTTTTAGTTTTGTCTCGATTCTGTATGCATGTATGTTATGTTGTCTGCGTGGTGTCCCGTATCCTCCGAGAGGGTATTAGGGCGTTACATTCGAGGCTTTCGATTTCATTATTCCTTTCTTACTTAATCATAGTCACTTTTTAGGAGCTAATAGTTTTGATCCTAGCTTGACTCATAGTCTAAATGGTATCCAAGGTTTAGTGCTGGACTCCGCTTCCGGAGCCCAACATTTGGAGCCATTGACAGAAACAGCACTTGCCCTCAACCATACTAAACCTGTTTCGGGACATTTAGCATAACTTTCTTTAGAGAGCTCGGATTAAGTTGTTCTTTAGATGAATTGAAAGATGACTTCAAGATCTACAATTTTCATGAAGAGCTTAAAGACCAATTCTATCATCTAGAGGGTCAAATTTGGACTAGAACATGTTTTAATCAATGTAAGACGAAACAGAAAGTCAACCTAAGACAAAAGGTGAGACAAATTGGAAAAATGGTCATGAAAGTATAGAACTCGGATTGAGGTTCTCTTTAGATGAATTGAAAGAGGACTTCAAGATCTACAACTTTCATGAAGACCTTAAAGACCAATTCTGTCATCTAGAGGTTTGGATCAGAAGATGTTATAGTCAATGTAAGACAAAATAGAAAGTCAACCTAAGACAAAAGGGTGAGATGAATTGGAAGAATGGTCATAAATTTCCCTAGAGATATCATATTTGGGTTTTTTTAGATGTCTTGAAAGAGGACTTCAAGATCTACAACTTTTATAAAGACCTTGAAGATCAATTTTGTCATCTAGAGGGTCAAATTTGGAATATAAGATGATTTAATCAATGTAAGATGAAACAGAAAGTCAACCTAAGACGAAAGGGTGAGACAAATTGGAAGAATAATCATAACTTTCCCTAGAGATATTAGATTTGGGTTTTATTTAGATGGTTCGAAAGATAACTTTAAGATCTACATCTTTTATGAAGACCTTAAAGACAGATTCTATTTTTTGAAGGGTCAAAAATGGAGTAGACGATAGGATCAGGCGAAATCAAAGGAAAAAGCAGACAAATTAAGAAAATTATCATAACTTTCCCTACAGATATCATATTAGGGTGTTCTTTAGATGTTTTGAAATAGAACTTCAAGATCTAAAACTTTCATGAAGACCTTGAAGATAAATTCTATTATAGGAAGGGTCAAAAATGGAGAAGACAATAGGATCAGACGAAACCAAAGGAAAAAGTAGACAAATTGGGACAATTGCCATAACTTTCCCTACAGCTATCAGAATTGTGTGTTCTTTAGATTGTTTGAAAGAGAACTTCAAGATCTACAACTTTTATGAAGAACTTGAGATAGATTCTATCATCTAAAGGGTCAAAAATGGAGTAGACGATAGGATTAGACAAAACCAAAGGAAAAAGCAACGAATTGGAAAAAGCAGATAAATTAGGAAAATTGCCATAGCTTTCCCTATAGATATCAGTTTCGAGTGTTCTTTAGATGGTTAGAAAGGGGACTTCAAGATATACAACTTTAATGAGGACCTTGAAGACAAATTCTATCATATGAAGGGTAAAAAATGGAGCAGACGACAGTACACAAAAGAAGAAGTTTCGGTCAACAACAAAAGAAGCAGAAAGTCAACTATATAGGATATGACATCATCATAGATGATATGACGTCATCACAGATGATATATTTTTACAAAAGATATGACGTCATCATAGACGATATGATTTCATCACAGACGATACATTTTTACAGACAATATGACATCACCATAGACGATATAAAGTCATCACAGACTATACATTCTATACTCCGGAGTATCTCCCCTTATAAGGACCATAACTTTCAAACCAGAAGTCCAAAAATTCCATACTATATATCATCAGAAAGCTAGAAAGATAAGTTATAACTTTCTAGAAGACAACCTTAACTAATTTTGCCTCAATTAGTCCAATTTTTCCCCCAAAGTCGGCACATAATTTTTATACCTAAAAAAGACTTGGATTTTGAAATGTACAACTACAAAAGAAACATGCACATATACCTATGGAACTTTTCAATTCTAACTCATTTTCCAAATCAAAAGAAATTCATGCATAACATTAATACTTAATTTACATTATTAACGAAAGCTTTACATGTAATTCAACATACATAGAATGCTCAATGTTTAACGTGCTTATGAAACTATCCAAAAGTGATCGAACTAACTTAGTTACACAAGTTTCTAATATCTTGGAGTTTCTGATGCCTTGTAAGGATTGCTAACTTTCTTATTCTGCACTTGAGGAGAGAATAGTGGGGTAAGCTATACAGCTCAGTGACTAATATATTTATAGTCATTGGCAATTGACCACAAATTCAAGCATATGCATATATGTGTGTGTGTGTGTGTGTGCGTGCATATTCAATAATTCAAGCATTCTTCAATTTAGTTTAACACTCATAGCACATAACACTCAAATTCATCATTCATGACAAATTAAAGATGCAATACACAGTAAATGGCTCGAGGGTTCTATAGAAACAGAATGGAGAAACCGGAGTTTACCCCATGAACAGAATGACTCCGATTTCGGAACTCGTATGCCACAAGCGGGGGCCAGGAGAAGGCTCTTGTCAACGTACATGTGACGAACAGAATGGTTCCACTCTCGTCCAAACAAAGGCACATAGTCATTTTCTCATATGCTCATACTTTTATGCTTTGTCTTCATATTTCACCATATGAGGTAAAACATAGCCATATTTTACCATGCATTTTTCAACATTTACAAACAATTCAATTTCAACAAATCAATTTCAACATACACACATAGGCAAAATTTTGCCCAATTACACTATAACCATAAATATGTTACCCACCTAATTAGCTTGCGAAATCTATGTCAATCTTGCCTTTTTCCTTGCTCTTGGGTAGGATTCTCTTAGTTTCCTACAACAACCAAGGTTCCACTCAAAACAACATTCCAATAAAATTTATAAACTTCAAAAAAAATCACAAAAATTCAACAAACACAAATTGAACTCAAATCTAAACTACCCATAACCCATCTAGGTTAGAAAACCTAAGACCTAGTTTAGAAACCCTAAAATCAATTGGGTTCTCCTGATCCATCTTCTTCCAACACAAACTTTTCATTCTCTACACTAACCCTTTTGCCTTTCTAACTCCATCCACAATACAACTCATTCCTTTAATAAAGCAAGAAGAAAAGATGATTAACCTACCTTAACAATCTTGATTTCTCTTCTTTCCTTCTTTCACCTAAACCTCTCTCCCTCTCTCTGAATTTCGTTTCTCACTCTTCTCTCTCTTCAATTCACGTTTTTCTCCTCTTAACAAGCAAAACAACATATTCTTCTTCTATTTCTACCTTTAATGAGCCTAAAAAGTCAATCTTACCCTTATAAACTTATGTTCTCAAAAATGTACTTGAATAACCTTATTACATTAACACTTTAATTCCACTTACCCATTCAACAAATCCTACTAACCGTGATATAATTATAGCTCCAAAACTAAATCTATCAAAACTCTAAAATTATGTTTAAATCGTGCTTAACCTAAATAAAAAATTTCAGGGTCCAACATTTAGGATGCTAAGGACTTTGGAGAATTGAAGACTATGTTCTCATTAATCTTATTCAATTGGCTTTGGATGGTGTTAAGGAATTCTTCATTATTCTTTTTTATAAATTGGCTTAAATTGTTATTGGTCACTTTATAGGGCTTGAAATGAGGGTTTTAACAGACTCTATTTTGGTCATCACTGTGGGATTTTCAAAACTATTCTCTATTCTAGATAGTTGTCCTCTTAGAGAATGCAAATAAGTGTTGGTGTAATTGTTTTGGCATATTATGTTTTTAATATCTTTGGGATTCACATTTCACTTTTATTTTCTATTTTCAAAGGGGATGCCAATCTATATTTTGCATGTAAGGAACCCTAAGTTCAAAGAAAGGAGGATTTTCTTACTACAATTTCTCTTCTATTATAGTCTCCCACACCTTTGTTTTAGCCTTGTTGTCAATGGCTCTAAAAGGATATTCTATGTTGTCTTCCTTGGCATAAATCTTAAACTAATCAAAAAATAAAATATGAACTTTATGGTTATTAACAAACTTGTAATATTTTTCTTCAATTTCTGTTTGTTGCTCTAAAAAGTCGTTAAAAAACCATAATATTTTTCCTTATTCTCCAAAGAGTAAAAATCATCATGTAAATATTTTTTATCCACCTCAAAATCTTTTTACAAGATATACAACTCATTATTTACGTTTTTGGTTATTAAAGAGAATGTTGAAGATGTTGGAGGAGAATGTGGCTCACTGTTTTTGTAAATAGGATGTGGACAATCTCTTAAAAACATAAATGGAAGTGTTTAATCCTTCTTTTATAAGGGGTTTCATTCCCACTTTCACTAGTCCTATGTGGATGTATCTAAAACCTTTTCTTTATGTTTGTTCATTGAGCTTTGGGTTAATAAGTTGATGGTTTTAACAGGCTTTGACAAAGGAATATCGTTCAGTCTTTGTTTTAATAGTGTAATCCATTTTTTGGAAAATTTTGAACTTTGATTGTTAGTAGATTTAATCCTTTTATACTTTAGGAATCTCCTTATCATCTATATATTTTTCAAAGTTTCTATTATTTCCTCATTATTGTTCACGATCCACTCATTGGTACTGGAGTTGGATGCACTAAAGATAGATTTAGATCTCGTAAAGAAAACCATTTTTCTAAGAATATTGAGTCCTTCAATTATGAATAGGCTAAAACAACAGACTTGCGTGCCCTTAAGGTGAGCAAAGGCTTTAGTATAGACACCATAGCATTATCTAACATAGGAGTCGATCTAAATTGCACCAAACAAATAATAATATTTGTTGTTTTCTAAAGAGTAAAAAGCATCATGCAAATATTTTTTGAACTTCCTTCTTATATAGATTTCTTTGTGACCTTTTTTGTCATTTCACATCTTCAAATTGGTCTCCTTTGTAGAAGTCACTTGCAGTTATCTTTGGTGCAGACTTTATATCATGTAAAATAATTTAAATAATTTTATTTTTTTTGGAGACCCTTACATTAGGATTAATAAAATAGTTGGGCTCATATCTTACAAAGTATTTGGGCTTATTATTTAAATAAAATAGAAATTTTCATATCTTTTGCTTAGAATTTTGCTTTGAAAGTACAATATCCTTGATATAAGTTTGGCAGGAGTATCTGTAGGATGCCCCCATATCATTTCCACCAATTGATAAACCAGAATTAGACTTTGCTCCAGTGTTGAAGAAGAACAGTCATCAGTGGCAGTTTATCACATTGTTCATTAAGAAAGCATTAAATTAGGATTGTTGGTATCCATAATAGGTGTACATTGGCAATAAGGCAAATTTATTGTAGATTGGGCCTCAAATTTCTGGCTTATACGACTTAAGTCCCTACTCTATAGGATAAATCACCTTATGGATTTTACATGTGGAGTATGCAAAAACTGTTTTGTCAGGTTGAACATAATGGTGATTGATTTTTACACATTCAATTTCTTCAAGGATATGCATATAGTAATCGTGGGTTTTAGATAAATCCCAAGGTTTATAATGTCATCCTTCGAAAAAAAATCAATATTTATCGCTTTAAATAGGGTCTAGGTTGTAAAATTCATTTTCAATTGTCAAAATATTTTGAAATTTTTCTTTTTCCAAAATAATTGCTTTAAAAAGATTTTTGTTTTGAAATTTGTAAATCTTTTGAAAAACTAGTTGAAGAAATTTCTTTAGATTTTGGCTCATGTGAAACAATTTTTTTTGTTGCATTTTAATAACCATTTTTAAAAGAATTTTCTTTTTTATTAAATGAATCTATTAGAGTTATAGTCAACTCTGTAGTTGTTGAAAGATGCTTTAAGCACTCTTGTCAACCATATTAAGTGAAGTCCCACTTGCTTTTTTTGGTAGAAAAGGTACTATTTTCTCTTCTTATAGTATCTCTTTTCAAGTTTTTACCAGTTGCTTTCAAAAGGTAGAATTATAAGTAGGCGAGCCCAGATGGGTTGGAGATGGGCTCACTTAGCTCTGTGGGCATTTATCAGGGGCTTTTGTTCTTGGGATCACAATATTGTTGCAAAAATTATCTGGTTAAGAAATTATGGATGGAGTTTGCTTCACCTTTGTTGAATAATTACTTTAAGTAGGGTTCTCGATATGTATTGGACTATTTGTTTCCTACCATTCACCTTTTGCTTTGAGATACCTTTGTATCCTTGATCAAAAGCATATGTTTTTACAATTTTAAAGGCATCCAAGTCTGTTAAGTGCAAAATAGTATAATCTTTGATCGTTTGTTTAATTTGTGTGTTTTTCTGACCAAGGCTTTGAGTTCTTTCTCAATCTAACATGAAGAGGTTTTACGGAACCTATTTAGGTTTGGATAAAAATTGATGGCATAATTGAGGCTTTCAAAAAACAAAACATTTGCAATTGTTTTTTTCTCAATGATTTCATTAGAAACTTATTGCTTAATTATAAGGTTCTCTCAATGGGTGTAATGGTGTTATTTTGGAAGTAATGTCCTAAAAACTTAGCCTTGGTTTGAAAAAGGCTAAGTTTGATTTTTGATACTACTAATCCATTTTATCTAATGAGATGAATGAATGTTTTGAAGTGTTTGAACTGTTGTTCTTTAAAAGAGGAAAAAAATCAAGACATAGTCAATGGAAATAATGCAGAATTCAAAATAAAAGATAAATATTTCGTTTATAATTCATTGAAATTTAGAAGGGACATTTTTCAATTTAAAAAGTATTACATTCAGCTCATACTAATCGGATGTGACAGTAAAATTGGTTTCATACCTATTTTTGAGATCTATTTAGACTTGTCAAAATTCAGATTTTATGTAAAATTTTGAAAAGATTTGTGCATTATATATTCTACAATGATTAAAAAACTTAACTGGTTTAGTTAGTTCGATTGTAAATATATTGAACCCTCTAATTTTTTGGTTCGATTTTTAACTTTCAAGTTCAATTTTATTTAATAATTTTTGTTGCTAAAAATGAATCAATTTATTAATTAATTGATCAATTTTATTAATTAATAATTTCTTATAAACTAAAATAAATAAATTAATTTTCATTTAACAATTTATTCTTTCAATTAAAATTTGAATTCTTCAATAAATAAGGACAATTTCTTCCAACTATATTTTAAATTCTTTAATTTTGCTCAATCTTTAACCTGTTGAATCTTTTAAATTTTAAACATGCTATCTTACCAGTTTAGCTTCTATTTCGATTTTTAAAATATTGATAATCTCTTTAAATAAATCCTTTTTGTTGGGAATAGGATATCTAATCTATTTTAGGGTTTTGTTGAGAGGGTTGTACACAACATCGTGTCTAGGACTAGTATGTTATTCTCTTAACTTATCTGTTTTTGTACATAACTACTATCCAATGATTTAAAAAATTGGACTTAATTTCTGGCCTGATTTATATTTATAATCTGTATGAGAATATTTTTAATTCTCTTACATAATTTAACTAATAAGTTACAATTATAAAACTTACATTTTTTTATCTCTTTATTTTGAAATTAAAATTTTATTTTAAATTATAATTGTTAAAAACTAATTAATATTTTATCCTTAAAAATACTAAATTTATTTATTTGCAATAATAAATTATATTTTTCAAATTTTTTGCTCTTTATTTGTCTCCTTATATTTTAATTAAAAACACTAGTGACTTTTACTGCTGCTAGCGAATTGGAGAGTGCAGACGCACCAATATAGCACAAGACAATTGCTTTTATTTTAAAAAAAAACAAAACATACAATTGCTTTTCCACGAAAGGCGGGAGTACGGAAGGTTGATTATTCTAGGCTTACTCAAAGTGACGCTGTGTTCACCTGCAGAATACAGCCTATCTTATAGAGTACAAACTGCACATGCTGGATATGGTTTTGTTTGTTGCTTCTGGCGATTGTAGCTGTCAGTGTCACAGTAGGCTTTGCTACAATCGGCATCGGAATCAGACCCTTTTTCTCATAGTTCAAGCACTTGCACCAATTGATTGTGTTTTCATTGAATCCCCGTGTGCGTTTCGGCAACACTTGTCAACTACCTCTTTCAGAAATAAAGAACAAAAACACTTGTCAACCACCTCTTTCAGAAATAAAGAACAAAAACACTTGTCAACTACCATTCCATAGTAAACGAACAACAAAAGTAAAGTCGGTATTCACAATGCATTTAGCATTCCAAAGGAAACCAACTGCTGTTATACAGAAAGAAGAACGGACACTATTGAATAGTTTTTTTTCATTAAATTATAAAAATTATAAGTAAATGAAATCACTAAAATGTATCTTTTACCCTGCTGTTCTTTATAT
>JANZLD010000003.1:21680161-21698305 GCA_026413575.1 Erythroxylum carthagenense | reverse complement strand
ATTCTTATTATTATTTCATTATTTATTTATTAATTAAATTAAATAATATTATTAAATTTCTTATTATTATTAATTTTATTTTTAATAATAATAAAAATAAAAACATATGTTTATACTTATCGTCAAAAGAAAAAGAATTAAACAAAAAAATAAAAATTAAGGCACTTTTAGAATAAAATAAATAATTAATTATGTACATAAATGAAAAATAAATAAATAAATAATTTACTAAATACATTATATAAATAAATAATGTATAAGTAGAAGTAGATATCATATGCGGCTTGGCTTTAAAAGAGGACTGCATAATGTTTAAATTTTTTTAAAAAATAATTTCATTTTTATCTTAAATAAAATAAGATAGAATAATATTAGAAAAAAAATTAAAAGTCGACTCTCAAATCGTCTGTCCCAATTTTCCTGTGCATATCCTGTCCCGTTGACCGTCAGCCATTAGTGATAAACAAAAGTGCTGTCGGTTTAGCAAGAGGTAGTTCACAATTGATGTTATTTTGTTCTTCGACCGCTCGACTCCTCTCCGTCCTATAAGTTTCTCATTCCTAATCTAGTCGCCACTTCGGTCGGAAAACAGTCGATCTGATGGAGCGTACTTCTGTTCCATCGCCGTCGAAGAAGAGTTGGGGGAGAGCTCCGACGAGCATCCAGTCTCTGGATGACGATATTATTTGCATAATCTTTTCTTATCTCGGACTCTTCGATGTCGTTCGCTGTTCCGTCGTTTGCAAATCATGGTATTGTTTCCTTCAATCAAATGAACCCACAAAAAGGCCAATTTATCTTCTCTAGAAACAATTCGCTTGCTTTAATGGTTGTCCATGACTTGTGTTGAAGGAATGCGTTTATTTTGAGGTCAAAGTTACTGCAAGAGCTCTGCTCGAAAAAGAGAACCAGCAGGATTGATTGGGCCGAGGAGTCACTGAACACGTGCTTGGAGGAACTGGCAATGGAGCACCACAGATCGTCTCTTCTCAAAGGCCCTGTTTTTGTGGACCAGTGGAAAGGTCATTCCTATAGGTAAATAGCCTTTTTTCTTTTTGTTTGTTTTGATATTTTGTTAAAGCACGATTTGAAAAAATGTGGGGTTTTATCTTAGGGCTGAGCAGTGCCGGGTAAAGATGGGATTGATTCTCAGTGGAGTTGGTGACAAGGTACCATCCGTTCTTTAGACAGTCTACTCTGAGTTAATGCCCAAATGATAACTCTACTTTGTTTTGATAATTGTTGGTATTATCTTATCTGCTTCCCCCTAGGTCACTTAAATTTTGAATGAAATGATTCCAGGTTATGCGTCTCTGGTCCCTAGACAGCTACAATTGCGTAGGAGAATATGCTATTCCAAATGGAGCATCTCTTTATGACTTCGATTTTGATGAGAGCAAGGTATGCTTTATCATCTTCATATCTGCTGTGTTTAATTATAATGCATCGGTGAAAATTGCAACGAATTTATAGTGCGTGAATCCATTGAAAATTTTACTGTTTCCTTAATGGGTATAGCTTAAGAAAAATGCCTCTGTCAAACAACACATTAACATTTGTTTCTTATTTTCACTTCCTATAGTGAGGCTTACACAAATTAGATCTTTCACTGCTACCGCATCCTATGATGCACTTGTTGTACATCATCTCTGTAATGCTCTTACACTTCTCTAGTTAAGTAACATAACTGGACAAGAATCATTACTTTTATGATGAGAGATGGCATATACTTTGGGCTTTTATCGACTGGATTTAATATTTCCTACCTTATTCAATATCTGCTTGTAGATTGTGGGTTTGGTTGGCACTCAGATATGTATTTGGAGGCGCAATGGACGGAGAAATCTATTTCCTGAACGGGAAAGCACATTCAACAAGGGTCTATGCATGCGGTAAATTAACCTATATTTGATCGTGTCCTTTAATATCGCTGTACATTAACTTCAATTATGTTAAAAGATTGGAGGCTTTAAGATGCAGCTCTCCAATCTCTCTCTATCAAATTTTAGTTTTGCCTAATAATAATCCACCTCATCCTCTGTGCTCCAATGCTTTATATTTCTTTTTTTACTTTCTTTTCATTTATTTATTTCTTTCAGCTAATTCATTCTCTCCTCAAGTTACTTTGATCCAGATGCTGTGGTTGGATGTGAGGACGGGACAGCTCGTGTATTTGACATGTACAGTAAAAGATGCTCGCAAATCATTAGGTAAGATTCGTTGAGTACATTTAAGAAAAATTGATTTGCATAAAACTGAAACTCAGACCACGTTAACATTTTGGTGTCATTATGTCGGTAAAGATTTCTTGGATTTGTGTGATGTCCTTGGATGGTGATTTGAATATTCATAATTGTGTTTCCTATTACAGGATGCATTCTGAGGCAGTTACTCGCATTTGTTTTAGCGAGGATCAGTTGGTTCTTTGTGGTTCTTCTCTAGGGAGGATAACAGTATCAAGTCTTTCGTCTGATCACCGGGTAGCCACACTCAGAGCCACTGATTACAAAGGTTCATCCCTATAATTTCTGATTATAGCTGCATACCTATCACTTCTTATTCAGTAAATTACTAGGCGCCGTTTATCTCTATCTCCTCAATATTTCATTTTTGTCACTGTTTGGTTACCCCTTGTTTGAGATACATATCTACGGAAACCAAAGGGAATGTCTATTTCACCTTTGTAAATTATGAAGAACTGACCACTAGATATTCTCCTTGCCATAACCAGGGGAACAAGCATTGCTAGTGATTATGTATAATTTGGAGTTGCTTCTTTTTACAGGTATAAAGGCTTTGTGCTTCAATCCATCTTCTCGTCTAGTATTTGCGGGGACAACTGCTGGATGTACTTCTTGTTGGGACCTTAGGTATCTAAAGTACTACTATACATTTTGATTTCTAATTATCCGTAAATAATTAGCAGGCAATAAACCATGAATCAAAAGTTGAATCTGATTAGCTAAGTCAAGTCGTAGTGATAACCTATGATACCTGTTTTATTAATCTTTTGTACATGGTGGTGGTTTGGGATCTTTACATTCCATTACCCCTCTTTGCGTGCTACTCCTAGCACATCTGCTTTTGGGATGCTTTGTAATCTGTGAAGTTTAAGCAAGCATATAGATGAGGAACTAATTAAGAGATGAATTTTGCTGTTACGGTCACTTTCTTCTTCTCTAAGTTAGAGTCAAAAGTGACTTCCATCTTGAAGGCAATTTATTGTTTAGCTTTACTGCCTTGAAGGACAATGCGACGGCTATGGGAAAGACGAGTTAGTCCAAATGTGGTGTATGCTATGCAACATCTTCATCATGACGTGTCTACATTATTAGTTGGTGGATTAGATGGTATCTTACGTGTCCAGGACCAGAACACTGGCGAAGTTCTTTCAAGCTATGTTTTGGATTACAACACCTCATGTGTAGATAGAGGTAGAGTGATGATAGAAAGAATAAGTGGCAGAAAGCTGTCCAAATATGAGGACATTGACAAAATTCATCGAAGCTATAGACCTCCCATCACAAGCTTGGCTGTTGGAATGAAGAAAGTCATCACAACGCATAATAGCAAGTTCATTAGAGTATGGAAGTTTGAATAAGTGACTTCATAACTAAATCACGACTGTATAGCCAATTGAATATTGTAAGTGACTGTATAGCCATCTGAATATTGTGAGTACCCTTTTCTTTATGATTTTGCCCGAAGAACCCATTTTTTCAGTTAGCATAATATGTATTTTCAATTTCCAACTAGTTTTTATATCCAGGTGAATAACCCACATTGAGAGTAAGCACTTCCTCCCAACACCAGGCTAAGCCAAGCATTTGCTTGCCTCCTATGAAGAAGATAAATAATGTTATAGAAATGATGCATTAGAAACGAATTTAAATCTGATATAGGAAGCAATATATAAAGAGATTAAGAAGGCAAGCGCTACAACGTATTATGCAAGATGAATCAATGAGAAAAGTAGACCGCCGCAACGTCTAACATGTTCGTCTTAAGTTCCAAAATATACAGTTTACTGGCCAGTTGGTGGCCGCTAGACATTACCAAAACACAATCCCTAGCCTTTGTTTGGGTGAGGGAAACCAAGAGAAGAGAAAGGAAAAGAAATTGTATTTCTCTTCCTTTCCATTGTTTGGACAAGAATAAGAGAGAGAATTGAGAGGAATGGAAGAAAAATTTGGGCCATTTTTATTCTTATCTTGCAATTTCCCTCCCTTTCTCACCAAATGCAAGATTTCCTTTCCTTTCCTTTCCGTTGTGTAATTAAGCATCCAAACAAAGGCAAAGAGCACAGGTAAATCTTAACCCAAGACACCTGTGTCTTTAAGAAAACTATTACTCATTAAAACAACGAACTTGGGATAAGGTATCGCATGTCCCCTACCAGAACACAAGAGTTCCTTGTCAAGAGCAGCCATTGAAGACTTCCTTCCATACAAAAGAAAGACACATTAACATATTTTCTGACCATTAATAAAAACCCAGAGCAAAAAGGAAATCAAAATAAAACTCAAAACAAACATCATAACCCATCAATTCAGAATTTCAGATCCAAACATAAGCCTGCATTGCATAGTATTGAAACCAAGATCTCCAACTAGAACCCACAGTATAACAGTGAAAATTAAAGTGAGTCATAAACAAATCAAAAACATCCCAACATCTAATCCAGAAAACACAACAAAATTGTTTATTTTTAACCTAGGCAGTAAGCACAACGGCGCCACCAGCCTCCTTAATCTTCTTCTCAGCAGTCTTAGACAGAAGCTTAGCTTTCACAACAATGGGCTGATTCTGAGGCAAAACCCCCTTACCAAGAACCTTAAAGTATCCAAATTGAGTCACGTCAATCAAAGGAACATTGTCCTTGGTTGCTTTGTCCTTCACGTCTTGAGGAATCATGGACCATAGCTTATCAATGTTGACGATTGGGCAGTAGAACTTGTTGCGAAGCTTGTGGAAGTATCGCATGCCCACTTTCCCGAAATACCCAGGATGGTACTTGTCGAAGAGGATTCGGTGGTGGTGCATGCCTCCGGCGTTTCCGCGGCCTCCCGGGTGCTTCCGGTGCTTACCGATTCGGCCGTGGCCCGCGCTTACATGGCCCCTCTTCTTGCGGTTCTTCTTGAATCGGGTCGTCATTTTGGCAGCAGAAGCTGATGGTTCCGGAGAGCAGCGGCTGAGGTGGGAAATAAGTTTTGGTGGGTTTTATTTAGAGGGAGAAACGAGTTTAGACGGTTTTGTCCTCTAGGGTTTTGGGATTGTTTACAAGTTTTAAGGATAGTTGCGGAATCTAGCCAGCCGAAGATGTGTCAGAAGCAAGGTTTCGAGTGGTGCTTGGTTCCCATGGATCCATCTTTTGGGCCCATTTTTAAATTTTCCTGGCAAGTAAAAGAAAATGTTACACGGAAATTGAGTTCGCATTTCTGGCTTCAAAGCTTTAGAATTAAAATGAAATTTGCAGTCGGACAATTACATTACCTGTGCCATCATTCCACGGTTTTATGTGTGTATTCAAACGTGCAAATGGCATAGTTTTGGTTGCTCGAGTGTTTCACAAATCAATTGGCATACCAAACCAATGTCAGTTTGGTAACATCTGCGAACCGAATGGCAGATGTAAATAGGGTGAAAATTTTGTTAGTGCTACTAACTTCAGGGCATGGAGGAGAAAATGAACGGGAAGGAGAGCTCTAGTACTAAAATCAACGTATTTTTTCTACTTTACACGAGCAATAATGTTAAAGTTACACATGAACATGTGTGAACAGCCAAATGAACTCGTAGCAACCAATTAGACTATACTTCTTTTTAGACATTTCATCTTTGTAGAAGGAGAGCTGCACCAACCAAACCGAACCAGAATGTCAAAGCTATCCAAAAGGTTTGGCTCTTCTCCAATCCAACTGGTGGACGCCACACCAAGAAGTCTGCTAAGTAGTCTCTTGAGGACGGAAGCTGGTTTGTTGTAGAACCACTTTTCATTTGATCCTTGTCCTTGTACTTATCAGTCCATGATGCTGCATAGCTGAAATAACCACAAAGTCATCACTTGTCAAGTTTTTGCTAAAGCCTAAAATGATCTGAGTTGTCAATATATTTGCAGCGTCCAAATATCTAACGCAGCCATGAAAAGACAAACTTCAAAGGCTAATCAATTTTAAGAGAATATAACTACTTCAAGTAGTTATCTGAGAAATAATGAAAGGATCTGGGAATTTCATCAGAAATCAAAATCACACAATTTCTACACCTATCATCAATTTTCTGACGTCAATAATGTGATATGGTTGCAACTTCTACAACACATCACACGCAATAACCTAACAATAAAAGTCTTGGTCCACTTAGTATTGTAGAACTCTCTCATATGAATTACAAGCTTGGGAAATATTATGTATCACACAACATCGCCAAATTAACATGGAAAATGTTTGATAAAAACAAGCCAAGTCATGTTGAGTATGTAATGACAAAAAGAAAAAAAAAACTAATTGCAAAAGGCAAGATTAGATACTAACTCAAAAAAAGGGCAGGATAAAATCTGATATACAAAAGCATAAATTCAAGACTTGACATTGAGAATTTGCGACCGAACAGAACAAGCCCATAGTATTCATTGTATTGCAGGTAACCATTTCTCCAGAAAATGTTCAGGCATGCTTAGGAGCATCATGTAACTACAGGCATTTGCCAGGATTGCGTTTAATAATGAGTTGCACAAGTACAGATCACGGCAGTGAAACAAGAAAATTTGGTAAATGTTGCTCGTGGTTCTATCTATGCTAGCTAACATAAAAATCTATCATTTGGATCAAACATCAGTATTATTCCCAAGAACAGCAGCATTATTTAATAATGGAATCACGCTAATTGCTGCAAATTGGGATAAACGGGATGTATTTCCAACTTGAAAAGATTTGCTGGAGCAAACAAGCTAATACTCAACAGGTATCAAGGCCCATCAAGGTACAAAGCATAGATTTCTAGAGTATAATCAACAAATTTTACCTGTCATAACTTGAACCAATCAATGGAATGGTAACCATCTCCTCCTGGCTTATCTTCAGTTTAGGTGCTTGCAAGATATAGCGGAGCTCAGCAGCTTGCCGTCGGATGCTGACACTAGGGTGCTTCTTTTCCAGCTGCTGGTAGAGAGCTATGCAGTCTGCATGGCGGTTTTTAGCCTCGTATGCCATCGCCAGCCATATTTGAATCTGAAGCAGAAAACCATAAAAAATATATATATATAGCTTTTCCGTTACTTGGCCATGAAAACATGTCCAATCCACATAACAAACCGATCCAATATATTCATTCATAATTCAGAAACACCAACCTCACCGCCAAACAATGTAGGCCTAGGAATGATGGTGAGGGCACCTTCAAGAAACTCGATGGCCCTTCCATACATGCCCTTTCCGTAAGCCTTTTGTCCCAATTCAAACATCAATTCAGCTGTTGCTCTCCTCTCTGCCTGCTCCTGTGCTACCTGCTCCGACGTAAACCAACAAAAGAAATGGTAAATTGATCAAATAAGCTCCCAAAATTTACTCTTGAATACAATCTAATCCCTAGAAAACGTTCAATTCACGAAAAGTTCATAACTTGGAGATTAAAAAAAAAAAAGAAACCTTTTCAAGCTCTTTTCTCACTCTCATTCTCTTCTCTTCTTCACTCTGTTCCCTCTCCTCCCCTTCATTCTCTTCCTCCACTGTATTCTGCAACTCCTCAGCCTTCCTCTCCAACTCTTTCATCTCCTCAATCTCCTTCAGCCTCCTCCTCATCTCCTTCTCCCAATCCAACTCCTCCCCCTCCTCCTCACCGTCTCCGTTCTCCTCATCGCTGTCAAAATCCACTCCGTTCATTTTCGAATTCGCTTTCCCTCTCGCTACAGTTCTCTGGTTCCTCCCTTCACTGTCCCCTTCCATTCCTTTAACTCCCAAAGACCCATATGCGCTAGCCTCTTTCTTGTACAAATTCAAAACCAAGTCCAGCGCCACCGGCCTAACCTTCCTCTCCAGCAAGACGGCTCGTGGCGAGGTTCCGTCCAAAAAAAGAGCTAAGTTCCCTAGCATCACAGCCATGGCAAACTCAAAATTGAAGTAGATGAAGTAAGGGAGATTTAGTTGCTTCGCGGACGGTGCACTTGATCTATAATGTTGTTAGATATTTAACTCCATAAAGACCGATATGTCCCTATGTTAACAGGGAAATGGCAGAAAGTGATGGTGGCAATTTCGTGAAAAAAGTTACGAATCTGGCGCTACATGGAATTAGAGCCGTGTAGCGTCAGCTTGCGAGTCAGCTCACGGTATCGGCGATCCGATTTTATGTCTCTTCGTCAAACACGTCACCACCTTCTCTGTGAGGAGCATCCAACGGTCAGGAGATGTTCCCAAAACGAACATCAGTCCTTTCTGGGTCCCAGTGTAATTTGAAGCCATTTTTGGAGAGCAAGGTGAAGACATTTTATACGGCGGTGGCGCTCTCCTTCAAGTCCGTCTCATTTTCCCTCCGCCGCCGGGACACGCCTTTCACGGTGGTTTCTACAAGCTTCTTTCGCTTCTTTTCCATGGCTCTCCTGCTGTGCAACTCGCTACCTCGCTTTCTCTCTAAGCCGCATCAGCGCCGACGGCCCTCCGAGGCCAAAAAGTTGAACTCGGCAACCGTTCGCTTCCCGTCCGATAACCGGCTGCGGTTCTATCCTCTTACGAAAGCTAATCGTTCTCGTTTCTACTACCCGTTGAATTCTTCTGCTTATATGAATGGATACTCTGTGGAGAAGGATGGTGTAGATGTGGAAGAGTTCGACGAAGAAGAGAGAGATGACGGTAATGTAGAGTTGCATGGGAGGATTCGCAAGTTTATTGAATTTCTGCCGTCGATTTTGCCTGGTGGAAGCTGGTGGAGCTTATCTGATGACTTGGAGGTTAAGTTCTTGGCCAAACCGGTGACCATATGGAGCGCGCTCAGCCGTATGTGGCGGTTGGTGGCGCAAGATAGTTGGGTCATTTTCGCTGCATTCTCTGCTCTGATTCTCGCTGCTGTATGTTGGTTTTTATTTTTTATTTTTTCCAATTTCTGAATATGCGAAGCCATTTAAATTCGCTTTGGGAAATAACTTCATTGACTAACTGGTGGTTTATGGTGATTGTCTCAGCTTTCAGAGATATCAATACCACATTACTTGACAGCATCAATCTTTTCGGCTAAAAGCTCTGAAATTGCAGTGTTCCACCGAAACGTGCGTCTATTGGTTTTGCTATGTGTTACGTCGGGAATATGCAGGTCAAAGTCTTGTATGATCGGAAGTCCTTTTTTTTTTTTCTGTAACCTAAAGTCTACAAACATACTGCTTTTTGCTCATTTTGTAGTTCTGAGTGGGCATTAGTGCAAGAAATTAGAACTCTATTTTCTAAGGAATTAGATTCTCAAATTCTCTATCCTCTGATGCAAGAAATTAGAACTCTATTTTCTAAGAAATTAGATGAAAATTGTTAGCAGTTTCTACTGATTGACAAGTCATCTGGCTACAGGCTAGCAACTTCATATAATGGTCTGCTGATTTATTTTTTTTTGAGATATTGATCTTCAAAATGAAATCTTTTTACACTCTTTATAAGGAATTTGAGCCTTTTGTGAACCTTGCGACAGAGCAATTGACACTATACTATGTTTTTTTTGAACTTCAGTGGACTACGAGGTTGCTGTTTTGGCATCGCTAACATGATTCTTGTGAGTGACTCACTTATGGTTAACTTCTTTCGATGGCGGAGCATGGCTCTTATGCTGACTGAGTTCTGATAACTGTGTAGGTGAAACGAATGAGAGAAACACTATATTCTACTCTTCTTTTTCAGGTCCAACAAGTTCTGATCGTTAAGCTGCTACTTGCATGAAGTCCGGTGTAACATTTGCTTTTTAGTTTAAGAAATACTTTTGTTTGAACTTAATGTGGTGGCACATTTATGCAGGATATATCATTTTTTGACACTGAAACGGTTGGTGATTTGACTAGTAGGCTTGGTTCAGATTGTCAACAAGTGTCACGGGTTATCGGGAATGATCTTAATTTGATTCTTCGGAATGTTGTACAGGTTGGTACTGACGACCTTCCAGTTACTAGTAACTGTTTCTTATCTTCTATAACTACTAATTTATGTTGTCCTCTGATGGTTTTTTAGGGTACAGGTGCTTTGATTTACTTGCTCATTCTATCATGGCCACTTGGTCTATGTACTTTGGTGATATGTTCAGCCTTAGCTGCCGTGATGCTGATCTATGGCATGTAAGATTTTTAAAATTTGAGAATACTTTTACTGTATTTATCTCCCTTTTGTAAACTAGGGATATAAACCTAATATGTGGTTTTTGGATGGTTAATAAAGTATTTTGTCGTTATCTTTAGAAGACAAGAAATGATCTCACTGGGACAAAATTGTCCACAAGGCATTTGTTCCCATGGTGGCCTACTATAGTTTACATAAGTTCTATCTGTGAAATGGAAGAAGTTTGAATAGTAATTGTATCTCTAGTAGAACATGGCTTATATTTTGAGGAAAACCATCAGGTGGAACGATTCTAAAAGGACATTAAATTCAACATGCACATTTTAAATGCATGTTCACAAATTTAAAGTTTGTATTAAGTCTTGTTTTCTGGAACTGTATTCAGACAGTTCTGGTTGTTACTTCAACTATTGTTTTGAATTGTATCCAAACACTGCCAATCACCACTGCAACTACTGTTTCTGGTTAGGTACCAGAAGAAGGCGGCCAAGTTGACACAAGAGTTTACTGCTTCTGCTAATCAAGTAAGATGAGAAGCCTTTACATAAGTTAAAGATGAAGGTATCTGACTCTGGCTTTGACTGAATTTTGTATCATCTAAATTCAGGTGGCACAAGAGACATTCTCTTTGATGAGAACAGTCCGAATATATGGAACAGAAAAATTAGAAGTTGGAAGGTAAAAATATCCCTAGAATATTGTGCTATTATGAAGTTCTACAGGTATTCTTATTTTGGTAATAAAATTTTGAAATGTAAGTGAAACAAATTCCAGCAGAATACCTATCTGCGGTAATATATATGTTCTGATAGGAGGATGTGTATATCTCTTTGCCTTGTAGGTACAAGTTGTGGCTGGAGAAATTAGCTGATATAAGCCTGAGGCAAAGTGCTGCATATGGATTCTGGAATTGGAGCTTCAACACACTTTATCATTCCACTCAGGTGGAGCCACTGTTATTGAGTTTTGAATCTTGAACTGCTATTTGCGACAAAGTCTTCTATTTTTTTTAATTGAATAACTACTCAACATTTGATTGATATTTCTTATGATTTATCAGACTCAATAAACATGGTGCTTCTTCACTTTGTCTTCATCACAAGTTTAATTTTAACTGGGTGTAGCTTTAAATTATACCAGTTTGGCACCAACACAACCTGTAATTCTAGTCAATCAGGGGACATTAGCAACCCGTAATTCTATGCTCTTGGACATACTGTATTTTGTTTTTGGATAATTGTCTTTCCCTCACTGCCATTAGTTGTATCAAATTAATTATGGCAAGGTGATGCAGACCTAGACTTAAGCCAAGTATGAAACTGGATCCTTACTCAAGAGTTAGAATGCTATTGCTAGGCTTACAAAAACATCTACTTATAATGGTGTAATATAGAAACAACTTGTCATATTTATTCTTTGGTAGAAACTAAGTGGTTATGCAATCACTCACTTCTACAAGGTGGAGAGGTAGGTCAGGGTTATAGAAAGGTATTAATTCGAGCTTGGGTTCACAAAAAAACTGGTTGTAATGGCAATTTCATTCATTATTTAACGTGAAACAGTTAGCAAATTTTGTTCTTTGCCCTTAACAACATTTGATATTATGAAATATGGACCAATTATGAGCCTTCTTCAGGTAATCTTTCCTGGATTTGGATACTAGATTATATGGCTCTTTCGATGACTATTCACTTTTCTATTAAGATTTTTTTCTTTTGTTTGCAAAACATTTATGGTCTAGATTGACTTCAACTTACTTGGAATTTGCATCTTTTTTAAGGTCATTGCTGTGGTAGTAGGAGGAATGTCTATTCTGGCTGGTCATATCACAGCTGAGCAACTTACGAAATTTATATTGTATAGTGAATGGCTGATATACTCTACATGGTGGGTAGGAGATAATTTATCATCTTTGATGCAATCTGTTGGGGCAAGTGAAAAGGTCTTCCAATTGATGGATCTCTTGCCAAGTGACCAATTTGTATCAAAAGGCAAGCTTGTTAACTACAGAGTGCCAGACATATTTGTTGCCTTTTCTTTGAATTATTTCTTTTTATGTTGGTGGGTTGTGCCTGCACTCTTTACTTAGAGATTGGGGGTTGTTGCTTGATCTTTTAGAATTTTTAATAGAGAACAATTTCAAAAGCACATACGTATTAAATGACAACCGCATTGGTATTGTTATGGTTTAATGGTTTTCTAAGTGGTAACTTTGACGGACCTATGAATTGAATATTTGCTATAAAATCTGCCTAGTGATGTGCACATCAAGATACTTTTGCTATTCTTTTCAGTAAGAGTCAAGTATATATTGAATACAAATTTGAATTGCAGAAAGCACTTTGGTGCAAGTCTTTTTTCTCAATAATACATTTCTTCAAGTGACGATTCTTATCTTTGGTAATGGTGGATATTACTGCTATTCAGGGTTAAAATTACAAAAGCTGAAGGGAAAAATAGAGTTTGTGGATGTGTCTTTTTATTATCCTTCAAGAGCAACGGTATGCTTTTTCCTCTTTACCATTAACCATACAGCACCTACATCCTGATCACATGCCTGTCAATTTCTTTTAACTTTCACTTTTATGCT
Organism: Erythroxylum carthagenense; assembly: GCA_026413575.1. Lineage (NCBI taxonomy): Eukaryota > Viridiplantae > Streptophyta > Magnoliopsida > Malpighiales > Erythroxylaceae > Erythroxylum > Erythroxylum carthagenense. The sequence goes on along the minus strand of JANZLD010000003.1, from coordinate 21,685,411 downwards.
CTAAAATATGGGAAATCCATTTGAATTATACACAATTGTGCATGTGGTTGTTATACTAGTTCCTGGTGACCAGTAAATATTTGCATATTTCTTTGTGAGAGTGCAAAACTTTTGTAGAGGTAACAAAATCTAGTAGGAGATGTTATGGTTTTTCCAAATTTCAAGATAGAAACTTCATTCTTTCTTTTGATGTTCTCAATAGGCCAAATTTTCATATCAAAGTCTGCAATTATCTCGATCTTGACTTAATATGATTTGCAGGTACCTGTACTGCACCATGTGAACCTTTTGGTAAATCCTGGGGAAGTGGTTGCAATTGTAAGCGAACTATCTTCCTATTCATCGTTGTTATATGGCAAAATCTGAATGATTTATTATTTATTATTAATCTTGGTTAGGTTGGTCTTAGTGGCAGTGGGAAGAGCACCCTGGTCAATCTACTGCTCCGCCTTTATGAGCCATCAAATGGACAGGTAAATTTAGGCTGTCCTTTAGTTGTTCTTTGGACTTCGACAATCCTAATCTATTTTGAGATGGAATCAGTAAATTTTCCTAATTTTCTACTGTTGATTAATGGCTTTGGTCTTGGAGAATGAAGACCAGTGTTTGATAAGAGGGTAGCTCCACAGTTGTTGCTACCTTTCAGTAATTGTGATTCTGTGGTTGCTTATTACTTAATCTAAGTTTAATTAATTGCAGATTTTAGTCGATGGCTTTTCACTTGGAGATTTGGATATCAAATGGTTCAGAGAAAGAATTGGATACGTGGGACAGGTCGGCCATCTACTTTTAGTGATATAGATTTTAGTATATCCAGAGGGCTACCTCCTTATAGGGAAACTCTTGAACAGGAACCAAAACTTTTCCGCATGGATATTAGTTCCAATATCAGATATGGTTGTCCACGAGATGCAACAGAGGAAGAAGTTGAGTGGGCTGCCAAGCAGGCCTATGCTCATGGCTTCATCACATCTCTTCCGAATGGTTACAAGACCCTTGTTGATGATGATTTGCTTAGTGGAGGTCAGAAGCAGCGAATTGCCATTGCTAGAGCTATTCTTAGGGACCCTGCCATTTTGATCCTTGATGAAGCCACCAGTGCGCTGGATGCAGAAAGTGAACACAATGTTAAGGTAACCACTTTTTGACAATCATATGCCATCACTTTGGGGTTTTTCCTTTTCTCCTCAAGGAAGATGTTGAATTCAGGAAGTCGATGAATGGGAGGATTAGAGTTTTGACTTGATTTTTTGTGATCGAATTAGGGTGTTCTTCGTGCTATCAGAAGTGAGACATCATCAAGGAGAACTGTGGTAGTAATTGCACACAGGTAGTCATCTACACTATGCTTCAAGTGTTACAATTGTGGGTAGAATATTGATGATTAACTTCCTGCAGGCTCTCCACAATTCAAGCTGCTGACCGGATAGTGGTGATGAGTGACGGTAAAATAGTTGAGGTTGGTACTCTGGGAAGATCATATTGTTTTATTTTAGGAAGGTCAAGTGTTATATATAGGTTCTTTGTAAGATATTTGGGTACAAAGATCGTATGGTACTATTTTCTTGCATTACCCATATGCTGCATTTACCAGGCAAACAAACAATTTTGCTAAAGCAAATCTAACTTCGGAATTGCCAAGTTTCCTTAAATTGTCAAGGATGAGATAATTAGCCAATGTACATATCCTGAAAGCTATTATGGTATGTTTTGCAAGCTCATTATGTAACTTCAGAACTAAGCTACATTCATATTTTCGTTTCTGTTGACATAGATGGGTGGTCACCGGGAGCTACTCCATCAGGATGGCTTGTATGCACGATTGACCAGAAGGCAGGCTGATGCTGTAGCATGATCATATTACATACTGACAATTCTTTCTTTCATATATTTCTACTTTTGCATGCATTAGGATGGAACAGCTTTTAAATACAGATATTTCGATTCTCAAGATACTGTATGCAAGAAGCCTGAGCTGTTTGCCGTGGAACTTGAAATGATTTGGAATGTGAAATGTGGAAGTAATTGCTGAAGCAGTTCAACTACACAATCAGAACCTATGTGAAGTATTCCAGGCAGCACTACACACACAGACTAATTTATGACAAGGACACTTCTCAACTCTTCTTCTTTGGACATATTGATGCCCCCAGGCCAATTGTAATTTTATACAGCATATATGAAGTTCAAGTGGTGCAAATTGCACAAAGAAGCTACTGATACAGTTAAATGTTATTGATTATTTTTGTCACTATTCTTATGTTCAACATTCTTAGTGGCATGTTAAGCCTTCTTTATTTAATGAATTGCTTTAAATTCGTTAATGTGGTAAAGAAATTCTCTGACTCGACGTTTGTCATGGTTGTCGTCTGAACAATCTTCTAGATGCAACCCTTCTTTTGATTTATGGTTTTCCTAGTCCTTTTATGACAGATGAAGGGAAAAGGCATAAGGAAGAAAATTTTACCCGAACACCTAAGAAGTTTATAGAAAATTCAAGTTAGTTATCAAAATCTCTAGATTTTCCTTAAGAGATTTCAATTGCACAATATATATTAATGAGGCTGAAGGCAAGAGATTGAATAATGATTTAAGAATATGTGCTCACCAAATGGGGTAGCAGATTTACTTTTTGGAAGACATTTCTTTACTTGGAACATGCAAACTGGAGATTGGCTTATAATAGTGGTGAATTTGGCCCTTTAGTTGAGCACGCTCCACCAGCTCTATATGTTCAAAGTCTCAATATGACAAGAAGCAGGCCAATTAAAGCTCCATATAGGTTTAACAATTATGGGTATGCAAGCGCATGTTGAAGGATGCAAGGCTTACCAACTTATGAGAAACCCAAAAGCTACAAAAGAGGAGTTGAAGACCCTCAATCAGAGTCTTTTCCTCGTAACCGAGCAAAATGTCAAAATTGCAAGGGATATTCTTAATGAAGTCTAGAATGAATGTTACAAGAACCCCTCAAATATTTAGTTTAAGCTACATGAAGAGCAAGATCTGGGAAGTTACATGAAAGCTTATCCTTTAGCTCAGTGAGAGTTAAAGGAACAATTTTTTTTGTTTCACAGTTCAATGCTCACAATAAGAAATCAAAATAGAATTAGTATCTTATCAAATTCCTTTGGGAACAAAATCAACAATCAGGAGGATCTTAAGGCTTTAACTTATAGCTACTTGGAAGAACATTTTTAACAGGAAAATTAACTTTTTTATCATTTGTGCATGAGGTTAGTGGATTTATCTCTCTTTAATTGGATCTAATGCAAGCAAACTTCCTTGTCAGACCTTTCACAAAGTCTGATGTAGAAGTAGCTCAATGAGCCTTAGTACTAATAAAGTCTAGGTCCTAATGGATTTAACGCCCTTACATATTAAAAAAAAAAAAAAAGGACCATCATTGGTTACTTAGTCTCTGAAATTGTTATGAAATTCTTTATAAACAGGAAAAATGCTAAGATGGTTGAATAAAACCTACTTGGTCCCCAAGATGGCTAGCCTTAATCCATAGAAGACTTGAGATTTATATCATTGCAACGCAATATCTAAGATCATCTAAAAAATTCTTAGTTTAAGATGGAAAGAGACTTTAAAGAATCTCATTGGCCCTCGTCAATGTTCCTTCATTAATAACATTCTCCTACTTCAAGAATTTTTCAAGTATTATCATAATAAGCCATTATTAGGACTTGCTCATTAAAAATTATCTTCCATAAGGCTTTTGACTCAAATGATTGAGCTTCCTAATCAGTTGTCGTAAAGTCTATAGTTTTTCCTAGTATTTTCGTTGAATGGATCCATAATTACATCTCTTGAATGTCATATTGTATTCTTGTGAATGGAGAACTGACAAGAATATTTAATAGGCTAAAGGTCTAAGGCAAGTGGATTTCCTACCCCTTTATCTATTTATTCTTTGTAATAAGGTACTCATTAATATTATCTCCCACAATATTGAACTTAGTGAAAATTTCAAGTATCATTGAAATTGCAAAGAGCTCAGGCTTTTCAACTTGGCATTTGTAGACAATTGACTCTTGTTTAGTGTTGAAGACTCCTATTAAATATAAATAATTTTCATCTCACGATAATTGTTCTCAAAGTCCTCAAGTCTGTCCATTAGCATTATCAAAAGCAAGTTATATGTCTCTGTATGATCTGAAAATTTAGTTGCTCATCTCTTAAGAACCTCTAGTCTTCAATCGCTACAAGCATTATTCAAGTATCTTGGAGTCTCCATCACTACTAAGATACTAACTTACAAGGATTATTTGCCTTTATTAGAGACACTTTATAAGAGGATAAGTAGTTGGTTGAACGTATGTCTTTCATATGCTATCAGGCTCTAACTCATCTTTTTAGTCATAAGCAACTTGTACATCTATTGGAGCTTTCATTTAATCCTCCCAAAGAATCTAATTAACTCCATCGAGAGAATTAGCAAAAAATTTCTCTTATAAAGAGATGTGAATATATCAACAACATCCAAAGTTAAAAGGAATAATCTATGTTACATAATAGAGGAAGGTGGTTTTAGGAATGTGTTTATCAAGGACATTAATAAGATGCTTATTATCAAGAGAATGCAGAGGTTGTTCACTGATAAATAATCCATCTGATTTAAATAAATGCATTCTCACTATCTAGATAAAAAAATTTGGAATCTAAAAACAATAAATAATAACTTTGAGACATTTAATCAAATGTTGAAGATGAGAGACTTTATTAGTCAAGACATTGAGTGTCTAGTTGATAATAGAAATAATACATGATTATGGTATATCACTGAAATGATTTGGGAGCATTATACAATAGACAATAATTGATTTCAGCAAGACATATGTTGCCTAACAGAGCTAAAGTGAAAGAGATGATTTAAGGTTAACAATGGAATTGTTGTATCATAGGATTCTCCAGTATTAGAGAAAGCCTCCCTAACTATAACCCAGTGCCGGCCCTGGGCAAGGGCCAGCAGGGCACCTGCCCAGGGCCCATTGTCAGAAGGGGCCCATCCTCATGTTTTGATTCCCATAGGTTAAAGCAATACCACTAATTCATTATCAATCTTTCAAAGTAGCGTGGAGTTAAACGTTAACTTACCTGCAGTGGTAATAAATGATTTTAAAATTGTTGCAGAGGTTTCAAAGAGTTCATTGGTTTAACTTTATAAGTTAAAAGATCATTTAATGTTATCAGTTAAAGTTGAGTAATTTGTGGTTAACATTTTATACTTATAAATAGTCT
>JANZLD010000003.1:21417912-21431749 GCA_026413575.1 Erythroxylum carthagenense | reverse complement strand
AGCTATATTAATATTAACAACCAAACAGGTTTTTGTTTTTATTTGAAAGAAAAACAGAAACAACAAAACCGAAAACGAAAATCAAAAACTACAACAGAAAAACAGAAGTAGAACCAAACGATTCCTAAGCTGTTGTTACTTTTAGTTTCCAAAAATTAAAAAATGGCAACAAACTTTTGTAACACTCAAAGAAAACACAATTGTTGTGTTTCCATGGGTTGTGGCAATCAGAGGTCAAAACGTTCTCGCTTCTCTTCTCTTATTTTGGTGATTTTTCTTTAAGGTTCGATTTCACTTTTATTTTTTTATTGTAATTTTTTATTTTAAGGTTTTGTTTTTCTTTTAAATACAAACGAAAAATATGTTTGATTGTTAATAGTTAATAATTACATATTATATAAAATTTAAATATTATTTATTTAATAATTCAATTTTATTTATAAATTAATAAATATTTTAAATATATTTTAATTATTAAACTTTATTGAAACTTTATATATTTTGAAGATATTTAAATTTAAACTATATTTATTAATAATAATTACATTGAAGTTTTTTTTAATTTAACATTTAAATTAATTATAAAATTTTAATTAAGTTATTAAATTCAATTTTTCACAATTCTTATTAACAATTAATATTAAATAATTAAATATATAATATTTGATTAAATTATTTCTAATTCTTATTAATAACTAGCATTCAATAATTAAATAATACATATCTAGTTGATAGTAATTCATATTATAAAAATAAAAATAAAAACTAGTTTTTCTGATTTTCATAGTTTTTGAAAATTTGAAAAAACCAAAAATATAAACAAAAACTATAAACTCAAACAAATAATTTTTTTACTAAATTGACATTAAGATCAAAATTCTCTATACACGGACTTGGTACCGGTCAATACCGGGTACCATTTCGGGTAATTTTTAAATTTATGAAATATTCTTTGAATTTTTTTAGAAATTACAAAATAGTTCATTGTTATATTGTACAATTGTACTATATAGTTTATAAGTTTACATCAACCATATTTCTAAAAATTATAATAATAAATAATAACCACAATTAATATGAAATAATAATAATTTTCAAATATTTCACATATAAATAATAACTATAATTAATGTGAAAAAACCAATTATCATTATACAAATATAAAATTAAGAATTATACAAAGTATTTAAAATATTACAAGTTCATCATATAATAAATAATAATTACATTAAAAGTTCAAAATATCCAATAAAAAATAATAAATATCCTTAACTATCAAACTATTATAATTTACCATAAGAGTTCATGATGAAGAACCAACTAAGTAGAAGTGAAATCTTTAACAAAAACATTTATAATTACATTATATATATAGAATTTAATATATACATTAAATATAAGTAAAATTAAAAGAACTAGAAAAACAGAAACCTGAAACTTCATTCAATCGTCTATGGGGGATACTTGTTATAACTAGATTGACTCCAGTTAAAATCCTCATTGTAATATACCACTCCCATAGAGCATATGCCCAATATACCGAAGGATATTCGGGAACATACTCTACAAAAGGGCATGTTAAGACGGTCACATTTCCAAATTTTTAAGGCATCACATAACAATTCATTACATATTTTAATCATTTTAAAACAAAAGCATTTCAAATCTTCATTTTGAATAATTTCATTCACAATCACATTCAGTCACAATCATTTTGTTCCATTTTTATTTACAAACATCTACAGTCTCAAATGTTATTTTACTTTTAAAATTCACATGTACAATATACAGTAGTTAAGAGATACAATTCTTGATACAACATAACTAAGACATTTGTAAGTATAACTAATCCTGACACTGACCTATATCCAAATGCTGAAGTTACTTCAGCTAGACTAGCTAGATCTCCTTTGAATCTAAAAATCAACGTTGCAATTTTGATAAGTTTTGCAAACTCAGTGAGTGAACCATCATTGATGTTCTCACTCAAATAGAACATAAATATCTTATGTATAAAACACAGTTCAATCAGTATAACACCTCATCCAAATTCAAATGTCATATACATCACATCACTCATCATATTTCAATAAGCATATTATGAATACAAAGACTCAATATAGTCATTTTAGAATAATCCAATCATTTATCTCAATTCTTCATATCATCAACATGTACACAAGTATTACACATCATTATATCAACATAATTCAACATTTTTTTGTAGTCAATCTCATGAACACATGTAAAGATATAGATGCAAATACACATGAGACTCACTTTCATTTTATTTTGTTGTAACCAAGCATCTATTTAACTTTCCCGTATTCGTTGTGGATGCCGAACTCATTTTAGATACTGTCTCATACCTATTGTGGATACCGGACTCATTAATCGTTGAGCTTATGGCTCTTTGTGCGCATTTTAAGCTTTAAGCTCTTTTCACGTTGGTCACTTCAGTCACGACTCCTTTATCTAATCATGTATATTCATATGATGGAGTGCAAAATACCACATAATATGCTATAAATCACTTTCTTTCAATGTACAATCGTTTATCACAATCATCGAATCTAAGTCCAACATTCAACATTTAGTTGAGTACATATTTCTCCATTCACATATTAGTAAGCACTTCCAATACATTTCTGAATATCAAGTTCCTTGGACCAATAATGTTTGGAATATCACAATTATATAAGTAGCAATTCAGTAACTGAAATTTAAACAAAAACAATTTAGTTGTAGTGAGGATTATCTACGTCAACTCAAAGTACACTCCAGATGAGCTATTACCTTGGTGAACTAACAACGTCTAGATGGTGGCAATCACTTGTGTATCTATCTTTTTGCAACACACACTCAAAGTTCACAATTCATTAAGCTATCAATCAAGTGATTACTCAATCATTCACATGTATATAGATCATATTTCAATGCATGCTCAATTGACTATCCGGGGTATGTATCCTTATTCACAAATCTTGATCATTCATTCATCATAGCTTGCAAATAACTTGCTTGCAATTAGGTTATGCCTTAAGGTAAGTTTGATTACCTTAAATTCATAAATCATACATTCATCAATTCTTTCCAAGCATTGTTTTCACACAATTTCCCAATTCTCATTTAATCATGCCTAATTTATTTCTTATATCCTTTGAATCATATTTGCATTCATATGAACATCTTTATACCATTAACAACTCTTACTTATCAAATTCATATACATTGATATCAATTATTCCACTCCTTAATTTATAACTTCAATTAACAACTTAAACTTATCAATCACTTAATCATTTAATCAAGCAACTTTCTAGGTTCACATCAAGCCCCAATCAAGTCCAGTTACACCATTATAAAGTATCTTAACCTTCTATAGTCCAACAATTGCCCAAAGCTAACCTTTTATCCTTCCAAAGTACTTCGCATGACCATGGGAAGGAGCTTATAATTTTTAATTTTCAAAAATCTTATATTTTTGTTAAAAATAATAGTAAAATATACATGATATGAATATCACACATAAACTATCCAAATAATGTTGATATGATGAATCAAAATAATTTTTAAATTTGATACAAACTAATCAATTCGATTTAAAATAATAATTTGTTAAAATTATTTTAAATTATTAATTTCAGTTAAATTTAATTGATTCGGATCTAATTTAAAAGTTGAGTTGAGTCGTTATGTTAGTAGTATTTAATTGATATACATATGTTATTCATATCACATATTCCTTTACTATTATTTTTTAAGGCTTTGATAGCTATAAGGGGAAGTGTGAGGATCAACCAAGAGGAACCAAGTAGAAGGCTTTGAAGGGCTCTAATGATAATTAAAGATAAACGTTAAGTTTTTGAAGGATCTCACCTAAATCGTAATCAAAGGCTCACTTTGTTAAATATGGAGCTAACATGATTAAAGCATTAAAAGAAAATATAAAAAATATTATACAGCAAATTGAAGCAAACAAGAGTAAATAAGCACAAGCATTGAATATCATAAAGGCAAATATAAAAGCTTGACGGGCTGCAAAACCTATCAACTACCAGAAGTGCTCAAAAGTAAATATGTGCAAATAAACTTATGTTAAGGCAATTGGCTCACATTAAACTTTAGATAAATGTTTCTCAAAACATGGGCAACATTAAAAAAAACTTTAAGGGTTTTTTAAGAAGAAAAGAAAAGGAAAAGATGCTTAAATAGAAAAGGTTTTGCTCAAATAAGGTGGTTGTTATAGATAACAATGCTTTATGGAATTAAGGGGCTTTAAGAAGGTAGTAGGGGGCTTTAAGCACTACGCCAAGGCTTTAAAGAATGAAGGAAGACATTAAAGCTCTTGGAAGAGCAAGAACTAAGAAGAATTTGGAGAAGAAAGCTTGGAAGAATAAGCTCTTCCTCTTTGTTTTGAACTTCTTCCTTATATAAACATCATTGTGTCCTTTAGTGTTATTACACATCTTCAAATTGGCATGTTTTGCAGAAGCTCCTTATGGATGTCTTTGGTGTAGACTTTATGTCATGTCAAATAATTTAAATGATTTTCATTCTTCTTTTAGAGCCTTATGTTAGGCTTAATACAATAATTGGGCTCACATGTTTATAAATTGATCAAATTAATGTCTTGGTCTTATAGATGCTTATTATTTTAGTAGTTGCTTTATATCTCAAAATATTCATCTTCTATAGCCACTCAAAATATTTTAGTAGTTCACTTTGTTTTAATAACTAAGAATTTTAGACTAACCATTTTTCTATAGCCACTTGATGGGCTTTGTTTCCTTGTGAAAATTTGTCCCACCATTTCATCTTGAATTTTCTCAGCAATGTTGGAATATCCAACTGCAGATCTTGTTTGTAGTTATAATTCTACATTAAAAACCTAACGGATGAAGAACTTCTACATGAGCACAACATTTGGAAAGAAAATGTCTTTATAGTCATTTGTTTGGTTTTTTCTTTAAAAGTATAACATATTTCATATACTTTTTTGGCAGGAATATCTATAGGGCGTTCTTGTACCAGTTTCACCAATTGATAAACATAATAAGAAATTGTAGTCACTCTACTGTTGAAGAAGAATAGTCAAAAGTGGTGGTTTGTCACATTGTTTATTAAGAAAGCATTGAACTAGGCTTGATGGTAGTTGTAATAAGTGTAAACCAGGCAATAAGGCAAATTGGTTGTAAATAAGGCCTTAAATTTTTTGGTCTTCCACGAATCAAGTCCCCACTTTATAGGATGAATCACCTTGTGATTTTACATGTAGAGTATGCAAGAATTGTTTATTAGGTTCAACATAATGGTGCTTAATTTTTACACATTCAATTTTTTCAGGGATATGTATATAGTAATTTTGGGTTTTACATAAATCCAAGGTTGAGAATGCCATACTTTTGGAAAAAAAAATTATTTATCAATTTAAAAGGATATAGGTTGTAAAACTCATTTTCAATTGTCCAAATCTTTTTAAAATATTAATTTTCAAAATATTTACTTTGGAAAGCTTTTTTTTAAATTTTGTACATCTTTTCAAAAACTTGTTGCAAAAATTTCTTTAGATTTTGGCTCATGTAAAACAAATTTTCTAATTGCATTTTCAACAATCATTTTCAAAAGAATTTTCTTTTATGGTCATTGATCAAGTCAATCTCTCAAAGCTATAGTCAACTTTGGAGTTGTTGAAAGATGCTTTAACCACTCAGAAATGTAAACTATATTGGATGAAGTTGCATATTGCTTTTTTGGTAGAAAGGCTACTATTTTCTTTTTTTCCACTATCTCTTTCCAAGTTTTTATTAGTTGTTCAGTTATGGGCTTTGAATTAGACAGGCTTATATAAGTAGAAGATGGGCTCACTTGGCTCTTTAGGCTTTTAACAAAAGCTTTAAAGGGGGGATTTTTTTTCTTAGGAAAATTCTTTGATTAGGAAATCAATGATAAAGTTTGCTTCACCTTTGATGAATTCAATATCAAAATCAAAGACATTCAAAATTACTTGCCATCTAGAAAAAAAAATTGTTTTTAAGCAATATTTTGAACAAATTTTAACAAAATTTCTTTTACAAATATGTAGTCAATAGGAAGTAAAACATTTTGGTTTAATAAATAACCTTAAAACTTTGAGATGTATGAAACAATGGATAAAATCTCTTTTTTTGATTGTTGAGTAATTACTTTAAGTAAGGTTCCAATGTCCCAATGTCTATTGGATTATTTATTCCCTACCATTCACCTTTTGCATTAAGCTACCTTTGTATCATAAATCGGAAGCATTCATTTAAACCTTGGTCTGCTAAGTGCAAAAATGGGAATATCTTTGACTGTTTGTTTGATTTGGTTTACTAAGCTTGTGTGTTTTTCTGACCAAGGCTTTGGGTTCTTCCTCAATCTATCATGAAGAGATTTATATAGCCTATTTAGGTTTGGATATAAATCTATGACATAATTGAGGCCTCCTAAAAACCTTTGTAATAGTTTTTTTGTCAAGGATTTCATTAAGAAACCTGTTACTGAATTATAAGGTTCTCTTAATGGGTGTAATAAAGCCATTGTGGATATAATGTCCTAGAAACCTAACCTTGGTTTGAAAAAGGCTAAGTTTGGTTTTTAACACTATTAATCCATTTTTTCTAATGATGTGAATGAATGTTTTAATGTGTTTGAAGTGAAGCTCTAAAGATGACGAAAAAATCAAGACATCATCAATATAAATAATGTAGAATTCAGAATGAGGGGAAAATATTTCGTTCATAATTTTTTAGAATTCAAAAGGGGCATTTTTCAATCCAAAAGGCATTATATTCCACTCATACTCATATGAGACATTTCTCAATCCAAAAATATTTTTGTAACTATCTGTGGATCTATTTGGGCTTGTCAAAATCTAGATTTCATGTCAAATTTTGAAAAGATTTTTGCATAATATAATCTCTAAAGAAAACATTTTTTTATGGGAAATAGGATCCTTAATCCATTTTAGGGCTTTATTAAGAGGCTTGTAGTTAATGACTAACTGGTTACTTCTTGAAATTCTTATTCATATAAAAAGCTACACTACTTCATAGATATCTAGACGCAGAGATTAACTTTTTCCTTAACAAGTCATTGATCTCTTTTCTACATAATTGCTATAACTCTTTATTCATCTAAATAAGCCTAGCTTTTGTTAGGATTTTTTTTCATCAACGTTCTTTTTATAAGGAAATTCCATAACATGTTGGTTTCTATTCCAAAGTGTTTGGCAAATCAGAACATATTTCACTTTTGATGATCTTTTGTAAATTTCTAATTTTGTGTTTTGTTTCCTCCTATTGTAATGGGTTTTTTGTTCTCTATATTGCAACATTATTTTTCCATTATGTCAATTATTTTTGTTTTGCACTAATGATGTTGTTCAATTGATTATTATAAATGGAACATGCTTTGATTAAGTTGATATTCCTAGTCTTTGACTTTTCTATTAAAGGAAAAAAAATTTGTTATTCATTTTTGTTGAGATATTGTTATGGCTCATAATGTAACAGGTAATAAGTTTTATGACAGGGTTCCTAAGATAACTATATGGTGTATGTTACCTACGACTACAAAGGAAGTTTTCACAAAAAATTCGCATTAGTTTGGTGGTTTTTCCTAAGATTTAAGTTATTGGCAGCTTTAAGTCTTTCTTGTGTTTTTTTACAATAATTTTGTAGGGATTATTCCTTACTTGATGCAGTTTAGATAAGCTCCTATGCCAAATAATGTTATGGTGTTTATACTAAATTCTTTAATAACCTTAAGGGTTATCCTAATCAATTATTTTTGGGAGGTAATTTGGTTAAGAATGAAAAGAAAATCTTCATGTAATTTTTCAGCATTGTTGAGTTCAAGGTTTTCATTGATTTCTTTGTCTGACTCACATTCTTCTTTCTTAATTTTTTTGAAGCAAATTCCTCATGGTTTCACTATCTTCTTTTTGTTTTTGTTTAAGAATTTTCAATTCTTATTTTATCATTGTGATTTCTTGGTAAAGATTAGAAAGTGTAGGTTCTGAGTTTTTGTTTATCTTTATCTTAGCTTTGTCTAAAATGTTGGTCAAATTGTTGGTATTGGAGGAAGTTGAAGGTAAGCTTAACTAGGGGTTTTAAAAGATTGTTGGCATTTTTCAAAAAATATTTGTGTAATTGGGGCTCTTGAATGTGGATTATAACTTCTAAAAGGAACTTTTGGTCTTTGATCAGCATATTGACTTGTTTTTCTAAATTTGATTATTCTATCATGTCACCACTGCGTGTTAAGTTATCAGTTTCTAATCCTAAGGCTTCATTTCAAGATCTTCATCATAATATTGTTTAGAGGACTTACTATTGAAAATCATTAAGGCTTGGACTTGATCTGAATTTTTTTAGTCTAAATCTAAATGTTAGATTTTCCTATTGATTTTACAATATCTAGTTGTATGGCCTTTTTTGTTGCACCTATAGCACATGATGTTTTTAAATTTTGATCCTGATGGGAAGGCTTAGGGCTTGTTCACATATTTCTTATTAGGCTTGGTTTTTATAGAATTGTCTATATCTTTTGTATGGGAATCTATTCCTAGTTTTGTTTTATTGGGCTTTACTATAGTCTATTTTTGTTATTATTTTAGGAAATATCAAATTGTTGGCAGAAAGTTCTTGACTCTTTTTTAGTTTTAAACATTTCATACTTCAATTGTCATGGTATAGTTTTAGACCTTCACATTGGGTATATCTAATAAGCTCACTATAGGTTAACCAATTATATGGGATTTGGTCATTATAGGTTTTTCTAGTTTTGTTTCTCACTTTTTCACCTAGTAGAGGAGATAATCCTACTAAGAATTTCTCCTTCTAAAAAGGTTTATTTGAATCTTCTCTAAACATTACTCTGGTTAAAAATGTATCATTGTACCACTTGAAATCATAGAGTTTTTATAGTAATTTGACATTTTTATCTTTCAAATATCAAGGCTCCTACGAAATATAAAGAGATTACTAAGATTAAGGTTAGGACTGCATCCTGAATGGGCTCACTATTTTCTTCTAAAATGTTCTAACCTTCTTCATTCATCCTAACAACTCTAATTATATCTAATCTTTAAGATTTAGTAATTGGTAATCCCACCAACCTTTCAATTGCCAAAAATTTTGGCTGTTAGTAGATCAAAAATTGCATGATTAGAGGTTCCTAATTAGGTTATATAGCCATTGGCTACCATTTTCATTTGTTAAAACATATTTAAAATGTCATATTTGAGCATTTCATTGATATTCCATTTATCGAGAGAAGAACCATTATACTTAGTTTGTTGTAAGACATTGGGGTTTTGATCTATATCTATGTCAGGGGAAATGCATTTTATCCAATGGGGTTCTTGCTACCAATGACGTTTGTTCAGAATTAGAGAAGGAAGTTCGATGTAACATCCCGTGCCAGGGGCTAGAATATTGAGGAATTTCGGTGCACTGTATTTCGACACCTAAAAATAAATTGTGCATACATTTATTTACATATTCCTGGTAAAATGGATGTATAAAATGCTAATAAATTATGGAAATTTATTTAGAGACTATTGGTATTATTTCAGAATTTTTGGTGTATTTTAGGAATTTCTGAATTGGGGTATTTATAGACTAGGAAAAATATTGGAAGTAGACAAATGACATTGAGACATGTGGCAATCTTTAATGTTGACAAATGGCTTTCATGCGCAGTGACACATAGAGAGGGGTTGTTCATACACGTAGTCACGTGTATAAGAAGGAAAATTCTACAACTGGAATTACTCTTCATTTTGGTTTTATTCTTCATCAAAAGCATGCAACACTAGACACCTTTTTTTGTTCTTTTCATCCATCACCGAAACTACTTATTATGCATGTTTCTGTTTTTGGCTTCTAACTCTCAATTACTAGAGCACTGGCTGAAGAAGATTATAAGCTTGTGTTGATGTTTGTTTACTTGAGAGGATTAGAAAATCTAGAAATTGTTGAGCTGGAATTTTACAGAATTAAGTAAGTGATATTCTAACTCTCTGAGTTTTGTGAATGATTTGGATGATATGTTAGTGTTGGAAATGAATGCATACATGCGAAGGTATAGCAGTAGTGTTCGGAGAATACATGTTCTAAATGACTCAGCTGAGGATTTGAAACTGTGAATATGGGGAAAATGTTGGAAATTTAAAGTTGCAAGTGTGTTAATTGGATTTTGATGTTAAGTGTGAATTTTGGATTTGTAAATTGTATGCGTGTATTGATGAGCTAAAAAGGAGTTAGAGGGATTGTTTGCAAGTTATTGGAGTTAATTGATGGAGATTGAGTTTCAGATAAAAACACAGTAGAGAGAGAAAACACAAATTCCACATTGGATTTTGAAGCTTGATTTTTGATTCTTGAGTTTTGAGTTGTATGAGTTGTGATG
Source organism: Erythroxylum carthagenense (assembly GCA_026413575.1). NCBI lineage: Eukaryota > Viridiplantae > Streptophyta > Magnoliopsida > Malpighiales > Erythroxylaceae > Erythroxylum > Erythroxylum carthagenense. Next base: position 21,421,312 of record JANZLD010000003.1, on the reverse strand, counting down.
AGCTGAAATGAAAGTAGAAGAATTGGTTTAAGTGTGATATGTCTTCATTGAATATAATGGAAGTGAGAAAATATGGGAAAAGAATGAAAGAAGAAGATGATTTAAACGCAGTAAAGTTCGCTACGGCCAACTCTTTTTGGTTCACCACGACCAACTTAAAGGATTTCATTTTTGTGAAAGTTCGCCGCGGTCAAATCTTGCGTTCACCTCAGCAAAGTTTTAAGAATATGGTGAGGAATTTTGCTCTCTGGAAAGTTCATCACGACCAACTTTCTTGACAGCTTAAATATGCTTCAGTATTTTAGGCATAACTTTTCTGTAGTTATTCTAATGGAGTGATTTTTGATTTGGAGTAAATTAGAGACATAAGGCTACAAATTGTCTGAAGAGATTAAATTCTAATTCTACCTCTAAGAATTTCATAATCTGATTGAAAGTTGAGATAAGAATTCTACTGAAGCATAAGAATAGTCCAAAATCTTTTGAGTATAACTTTCATAATACTAAACTAAATTGGATGAACTTAGTATCATGGGAAACCTAAGACAAAGAGGGAAAACTTTCTAGAAGGAAGCATTACCTAATTACCTCACCTTCCTGATGAGAATAATTGAGCAAAGTGCACCTAAAAGTTGGTTGTGAAATAAATCTGGATTGAGGGATTGAGCATGATTTCACATAATCGATAATGTGACAAGATTAAGGATAGGAAACCCAGATTTTTTTACATGAACATGCATTATACATAGTATACATGAATGTGCATAATTGAATTTATAATTGTGTACAATAGTAATATAAGTTTGTATTAAACGTTTTAAAGGAACTCTTAGAGTGACCGATTCCAGATATTACTGGGACTTCGAGGCAATAAGCAAATAGGGAGCTTTTGTAAGTAATTTAGTAAGTAATTTTAGATGGTAATTTTTGTAAGTAATTTAGATGGTCTCTTTTGTAAGTAAATGTATGTAAGTGATCTTTAAGTATCTATAAGTAATTCAGTAAGAAAGTTTTGATGGTTTTGCTTTGACTGTTTTGTTTACTATTGATTTTGCTCTAATAAATGATTTGCAAAGCTGTCAGTAATCATTAGGACACTCACATTTTACTTTGTTCTGTTTAGTATTGAATTGAATTGTGTTTTATGATGATTGTGTTTTGAACCTTGGGTCAATGAATGTCTGAAATATTTAAAGCATGCAAATATGACTGACTAATTATTGTGCATGTGAATTTAACTTGTTTGGTTTTGTAACAGTCAAGTCCTAATCGTGGGTAAATAGGCATGCCTAGAAGGGTCTGCAGCTACTTTTGTGGCACTTCGATGTCTTCTGTTAATGACACTTTGGTGTCTTCTGTTAATGGAACTTCGGTGCCTTATGTTAATGGCACTCCAGTGTCTTCTTTTAGTGGCACTTCGATGTCTTCTGTTAATGACACTTCGGAGTTGTGACTTCGATCTCTTCTGGACACTTCGGTGTCGGAACTTCGTTCTCTTCTGTATAAGTCCCGTTACCCACTTCTGTTCATAGATTTACAATCTGATTCATTTTGTATTTTGATCTATGATAAGATAAGATTTGATATGAAGTAAATATGAAATTATGATCTAATGAGTTAACACCCTATTCTAAAAATCAGTTCTATATTTTGAATGTTTTGTTTTGCTATTGAAATTATTGACTTTAGCTTGCAAAGTGTTTTCTTTAATAAATCTTACTCTGTTCTGAATTTCAGTATGTTGAGATGCTTTTGTGTAACATGATTCAGTATCTGTTGTGGTTAAACATAGTTTAGTTATTACTCACTAAGCTATATGCTTAGCACGGTGGATTTGCCCCATATAGGTTCAGAGAGAAAGACGTAAGGACTGGGACAAGTCAACTGCAATGGTCAAAGGAGTTTGAAATTTGTTTTGTCCAAATTGTATTTCAATTTTGTTTTTGGACTTGTATCTGATGTATATTGAAAAATCAAAGGGGGTTAATTATTTCACAAACTTTTCGCAATTTTTCTTGGGCACCAACAAAATAAAAACAAGCAAAACTGAAATAATAAAAATACAAGAAATTTGGTAACACATTTTGGCACACCTTATCTACGTCTACGGGACCCTCATCTACCTTAATACTTTCACAAAAGTACAATAGATTTACCCAAGGATTTACTGAGCCGACATCACTCAACCCTTGACACTATCTCTCAACCTCACTTCCCGTGAAAGAATTTCACACCCAATAGTACAACCGCCTCGTATTAACCTTGACAGAGGATTTTTTCAATCAATCTTTTAACGAAAGAACAACAAACAAATAACTCAAGTAATAAAATAATAAAGAACGAAAACTAAATACACTTGAGATAAAAATGAACAACTTCCCAATGAGTTCCACTCCACTGAAATGGATCTAAAAGTCGTCGCAACAACAATAGGCTGATTCACATAAACACCAACACGAAGTGTACGTAGCCCATAGAGAAATCAATTAATAATCGTTGAGCCAATGAAGAATGATACAACCAACAAAAAATCACACACAATCCCAAAACACCGAATCTGGAAAATTAGAAACTACCCCACGGTGTATTTCAATCACCACAAAGAAGATTTTCTCTTCACCATAAATAGTTACCTTCACTATGCTACCATTCCATAATACTCACACCCACCGTCATAACTTTAATGCTTGCTGCACTTTATTTGCAAGACTCCAAAATTGCCTTTTGCTGTATCATCGAGACATACGTGAAAATAACTTCTGCTATATCATAAAGACATACACGAAACCAACTTCAAAAAACCCTTGAACAAAAACCTATTTAAGCAGGGTATTTTTAAGCCACGTTCTCACTTTTAATTAATGCCCACTGCCACTTTTATTTCAAGACACCCAAATTTCTTTTAACACCCCCAGAACATTTAATTACAAAATTAAAAAAACAACATAAGCTACTTTTTCAACACCCACTACACCACTGTAACTCCTCTCCATCGTAGCTTCCAATGAGACATGCACATGGCTACAATATTTTATTCAATCAACTAACACACGCAACCCCACTCAATACCATTCTCAACTAAGATAGATTTTTGCAGTATTTGTTCAATAATCAACTAACACATGCTATCCCTTTTTTGGCATAAAAGATTCACGCTAGAGATAGATTTGCAGTAGATAGGAGATGTGGATAATTACACACCTTGGAGATAGACTTCTACCATTATTAGGAGATATGCACAAATCCTTGACACACTAAAAAACCCACTTCAACCAAATAACCACAACTTTAATTCCACCACACAACTTGTAACATCCCGTCACCGATGGGATGGGTACAGTAGATTGCATTCATATTTGGCATGCTCATGCATTATTTAGCTATGTATAATTTGGTAATT
>JANZLD010000003.1:20949387-20964109 GCA_026413575.1 Erythroxylum carthagenense | reverse complement strand
ATCAAACCTAATTATTCACAATTTCACAATTCATAACCGTATCACAATTAAATGCCGGGAAAAAGTCATGAATGCATATACCTATCAGTGTACGTGCCAAATGACTCAATCCTCTACAATTAGAGGCCAAATGAATACTCAGTCGATATTATGGGGTAAAAATCCTATCCCGTCCCAAATTACCAACATAACCTTCCCATCGGTGACGGGATGTTACATAAATGGTTTGGATTCTGATTATGACCAAGTTTGTGGTGAGATTTTGAGAATGGAACCCAGGCCGTGTCTTGAAAAAACATATGCCTCTGTATGCCGAGAAGCTAATTGAAGGGTCCTACATCGAACTAAATCAACCGGAGAGGCTACAGTACTCATGGCCAAAGGTGGAAAATTTCGTAAGCAAAAGAACAATGGGAACGCCGAAAGGAGCTATGAGGTTTGCAAGCCTTCCGAAAAAAAAGGAGGTGGTCAATTGTACTGTACAAATTGCGAGATGGTTGGTCACACAGCTGAACATTGTTATACTAATATAGGATATCCATCATGGTGGGATCCCGAAAAAGCACCTAAGCGCAAAGGGAATGCAAATCTTATGGAGGCTTCCTTATCAGAAAAAACAGGTTGATGAGGGGGAGAAAGAACATTCAACTGTGCTGAATGTCATATCTATTGGTAAGTCTTTTAAAGCTTCCTCTCTATCTAGTTCAGATACTTGGATTATTGATTCAACAGCGACTGAGCATATGACTTCTGATTGTACTATGAAAGATATGCAGAAACCAACCATCCATGAAGTCAAAACCGCGAGTGGTGAAATTGTAACCATAATTGGTGAAGGTTCTAAAACTTTAAATGAATTAAACCTCAACTCCATTCTTGTTATTCCCTCTTAAAATTATAGCCTATTGTTTGTTGCGCAAATAACAACTGCACTTCAATGCATCATAATATTTTGGCCTTATTTTTGTGTTTTTACGGACATCAAGACGAGACAGACGATTGGCTGTGGCACTAAGAAGGAAATCTATATTATTTGGATCTTAAGCCATCATCTTCGAAAGCTCTGGTAACGGCATCTTGTTTACTCGCTACTTCATCTAGTATTTCTGAACTTTGGCTTATTCATAAACAATTTGGTCACGCTTCGTTTGGATATTTGAAACATTTATTTCTGAATAAATTTCTGAATTTTGATTTGAAATCTTTTGAATGTGATGTGTGTGCTTTGGTAAAAAGTCACCGTATGAATTTTAAGTCTCAAGTTAATTGTAGTCCTAAACCATTTATGTTTGTTCATTCTGACGTATGGGGTCCTTGCAAAATTCCTACTTTAAATGATACAAAATGCTTTGTGTCATTCATAGATGACTGTAGTCATATGACATGGATTTGTCTTATGAAAAATAAAAATGAAGTCTGTGATTTATTTCAAAAATTCTTTATCATGATTTCAAATCAATATAATATGAAAATACATGTCTTAAGAACCGATAATGGAGGCGAATATGTGAATCATGAATTGTCAAATTTTTTAGTAAAACATGGTATTATTCACCAAACCTCATGTCCTTATACCCCACAACAAAATGATATTGCTGAACGAAAAAATAGGCATTTGTTAGAAATGACAAGGTCTATATTGATTAGGTCTAGAATGCCACTACAGTTTTGGGGCAAAGCTATTACTGCATCCACTTACTTGATAAATTGACTTCCTTCAAAGATTTTAAACTTAAGAACCCCTCTAGACAAATTGGCTAATCATATAACTATGCCTTCGATTTCTAGTTTGTCTCTAAAAGTATATGGTTGCATTGCGTTTGTACATGTGCATTCTAATGAACAAAAAAGTAAACTCCATCTAAGAGCATGTAAGTGTGTGTCTGTTGGGTATGGGGTGAATCAAAAAGGGTGTAGGTGTTGTAGTCCTACTTTATTGAAAATTTTTGTAACTAGAGATGTAACATTCCATAAAAATACTTTTTACTATGATAAGGAGGCAACTGCACGTAAGGGGGCGAAATATGAATTAGAATACTTGCAGTCCACTAGAAACGAAGGTAGTGGAAATGAATTTGTACATAGTTTACACGAACAAAGTGTAATGCATGGTTTACATAAGGAAAACACATTACATAGTTTACGTGAACAAAATGATTTTGAAACCATGGATTCTAGTCTAGTAAGGAACAGTACCATGCATGAAAATAAAGATTGTTTTTTCTACAAATAGAACCTATGCATGATGAAATTTTATATGATGAAAGTCAAAGTAATGAAATACAAAGTGAAGTTAAAGATGGACAGGATCACCATATGGACCTAGGAGCTGAGGACGAAGAAGAAAATATAAATGAACTTCCTTCAGTACAGCCATGTGTGTCTCAACTTGATGTTGAAGAAAAACGATCCTTACCGAACAAAACCACTCGAGGTAAGCCAAAACAAACATATGAACCGACACTATCTTCTACCCCAAGATACCCTCTTGCTAATCACATGTCTTATCATAGGCTTAGTAGGGAATCTCAGTCTTTTTTGAATCAAATATCTGTAGTTTCTATTCCTAATAGTATGTAGGATGCTTTAGAAGACCTAAGGTGGAGAAAGTCAATGGAAGAAGAAATGAAATCATTGGAAAAGAATGAAACATGGGAAGTGGTAGACTTACCTAGTGGAAAAAAGGCAGTCGAATGTAGATGGATTTTCACAGTAAAATACAAGGCCAATGGCGAGATTGAAAGGTTTAAAGCAAGACTTGTAGCAAAGGGGTATAGCCAAGTATATGGAATAGATTATGAGGATACTTTTGCACACGTTACAAAAATCAATACAGTACATGTACTTCTTTCTCTTGTCGTTAATTATGATTGGCCATTATATCAATATGATGTGAAGAATGTTTTCTTACATGGTGTTCTCAAAGAAGAAGTATATATGGATTTACCACCTGGTTGTAGCCTAAAGACGGAAGGAAGTAAAAGGGTCTGTAGGTTGAAGAAATCATTGTATGGATTGAAACAATCCCCTAAAGCATGGTTTGGAAGGTTTACAAATTCCATGAAAGTTTTTAGTTATAAACAATGCAATTCTGACCATACCTTGTTCTTTAAAAGGTTTGGGGATAGAATAACTTTGTTGATTATATATGTAGATGATATGATTATCACAGGGAATGATGCTACGGAAAAAAGAAGGTTACATGAATACTTATCAACTCAGTTTGAAATGAAAGACCTAGGAGAATTGAAATATTTCCTAGGGATTGAAGTCTTAAGGTCGAAGAAAGGAATCTTGTTAAGCTAAAGGAAATACGTGTTAGAATTGCTGAAAGAAGTGGGAATGACAACTTGCAAGCCAACTGATACATCAACACACTAATAAACAAAGAAAGATATCAACGATTAGTAGGAAGGTTGATGTATCTTGCACATACTCGTCCTGACCTCGCCTATTCAATAAATGTAGTCAGCTAGTACATGCATGCACCATGTGAAGTGCACCTTGAGGCTGTGATAAGAATCATAAAATACTTGAAGAACTCACCAAGAAAGGGAATTTTATTTTCAAAAACAAAAGATATGAAGGTTGAGTGTTATATTGATGCAAATTGGGCTGGATCAATTGATGATAAAAGGTCAACTACTGGGTATTTAACAATTGCAGGTGGGAATTTAGTAACATGGCGGAGTAAGAAACAATCAGTAGTAGCAAGATCAAGTGCAGAAGCAGAATATAGAAGCATGGCAGTAAGAGTATGCGAAATATTATAGGTAAAAAATCTACTTGAAGAATTGGTAATTGATTTTGTTAAACCTGTGAATTTGTATTGTGACAATAAAGCTGCGTGTGATATTGCTCATAATCCTGTACAACATGATCGCACAAAGCATGTTGAAGTTGATAGGAATTTTATCAAGGAAAAAATCGAAAATGGAGAAGTTTTGGTTCCTCACGTCCGTTCAAGTGAGCAATTGGCAGATATTCTCCCTAAAACTATAGCAGGTCCTGTGTTCCACAAGTTCTTGAAGAAAATAAGATTGGAAGACATTTTTTTTCCAACTTAGGGGGCGTGTTGCAACCGAAAGAATAAAAGTTGCAGAAGATTACTCCATGATTATAATGATTAGGATTCAGTTTGTATTTACTTATTTTGGGTCCTTATTTAGCCCATAATCATTGAAAATTTACTCTAGCAAAACCTAAACCTCAAATGTATATATATACGAGGAAAAGGAGGAAAAGATATATGAAAAACATAATTTCACCCACATACGCTTCACGAACAGCACAGGATTCAAGTTTGGTGCACTGATTTTTTTTTAAATGAACATATTCTAAACACCCAAATATCTTAGGAGAGAGCATCAAGATGGACGGCAATTGTACATGATGAGCAAGAGCTTGTAGTGGAGTTTCAAAGTCTAGCATTCGAGATGGCATTCGATTCAACAAGTACACTGTAGCCATCACTACATCTGTCCAATAGCGTCGAGATGCATTAGCGTCTGTCAGAAGAGCACGAGCTATCTCAAGGATATGCCTGTTCTTTCGCTCTACAACACCATTTTGTTGTGGTGTTTGAAAGCAACTAGTTTCATGATGTAGGTCGTGTGCTTGAAAGTAGTGTCTTAGCTCACTGTTGTCATATTCCCCACTATTATCTGAACTTAGAATCTGAATCTTTGCAGAAAATTGAGTTGTGATCATGTTATGAAAGTGACGAAAAATTCCAAACATCACATTTTTATTTTTCATCAAATACAGTCAAGTCATTCGTGTGCAGTCATCGACAAAGTTTACAAACCATATAAAGCATGACAAAATCGAAATAGGGGTTGGTCTCCAAACAGCCAAGTGAATTTAAGAAAAAGGTGTCTCACATTTTTTCTTACTTTGTGGATAAGGAACACGATGACTCTTTGCCATGATACATGTTTCACACTTAAAAACAGACTCATGTAAGTTGGAGAATAAACTTGGAAATAAGTGCCTCATGTATGAAAATGATAGATGCCCTAGTCGACGATGCCATAACAAAATCTGTCAATCTCTGTCTTCAGCAAGACGTGTAGTGTTTGCCCGTCCACCAACAAAGCCATCCATGTAATACAGTCCCCCTCTTTTATTACCACGACCAACCAATAATCTCCTTAGTGAGAATATCCTGAAATACACAAAACTTGGGATAAAATAGTGCACAACAATTCAATTCCTCAATAGCTTGGCCTACAGATAACAATTTATTTAAAAAAGATGGAACTAGTATAGTGTTCGAAAGTGAAAACGAGGCTAAAAGCTCCACTTTTCCAGCCCCAGCAACTGGGTAAGTTATTCCATTGGCATTGGCAATGCACGTCCGTCTTGGTTGAGTAGTTTCAATGAAATCTTGGGGATCAAACGTCATATGATCTGTCGCTCCCAAATCAACAATCCAATTGTGGTTACTTGGATTATTAAAAGTCATAGCTTCATTTGCAATGGCTGGTGAAGCGTCCTGTTGTGGCATGAGGGAAAGTTAAGGTTTGTTTGTTGCAACAGAAGGAGAGTCTCCTGCTTGCACATAAGTGGCTCGACCAGCTTCACGTTTCTTTTTCACCTTGATTTCATGCCACCAATCTAGGTATCCATACAGCTTAAAACAAGTCTCTTTAGTGTGTTCTGTACCCCCACAGTGTGTGCAGCCTCCTTCCTCTGCTAGTGATTTTGATTTTGACCTTACATTCGACTTCCCATTGGGTATTAGGTGGAGTGAAGAATGTTGCTGAGGCTTCTGTCCACCTTTTGAGATCATTGCAGTCACAGGCACATCATTTCCTTTTGTCAGCATCACCATTTGTCTAAGATCTTCCCTCCTTACATACGCATATGCTTGTTCTAGTGAAGGAAACGGTTGAAATCGTAGCACATCACCTCGAATCTTGTCAAGTCGATCATCCAATCCATCCAGGAACGTATACACTCTGTCTTCTTGTGAAACTGAATTATACTTTTGTATATCAATCTCGCATTTCATAGCATTTGGACGACGAAAATCAATCTCTCTCCAAAGGCCTTAGAGGTTGTTGTAATAAGTTTCAATAGATCTCCCATCTTGTTTAAGTTTCATTACCTTTCTCTTCAAATCATAAACTTGTGAAGTGTCACCGCCATCAAAATAGGTTGCAGCAACCGCATCCCATACTGCTTTTGCTGTTGAAAATCTTATATAGTTTCCAATCAGTTTGGGATCCATGGAATTGATTAGCCATCCCTTCACCACTACATTATCAATTCTCCATTTTCTGAAACTAGGATCTGTCTCTTGTGGTTGTGGGAGATCCCCATCTATGTATCCCAACTTGTCCTTGCCTGCGATGTACATCTCCATGACTTGGGACCAAAGTCCGTAGTTGGTGTCGTCTAGTTTAATGCCAACCATCGCTGTAATTGGTTCATGACTTGCCATGGTTGATGTCTGGTTCACCATCTGTGATATTCTTGACGTCAGATCTGACAAGATCGTATTTTCTGTTTGAGAGTTCCTTGTGGAAGGAGTAAATTCCATTGCTCTCGATCTCTCGTGTTTCTCTACTTGTAGGCCCTAAAGCCTCACTCTGATACCATGTCAAAATTGGTATATATTTTAATTTTCTTTCGTATTTCTTACAATGCAGAAGACTGTACATATTTTATTTACAAGTACTATCTATGGAAGGTAATACTAACAAATCAAGATCACAGGAAATTAATGAAGGAAATCCCTTTAATTTCTCTGCTGATTCTTTTCCGTTGGCTTCCAATTTCAACACATGTCAATATTTTGATCATCAACAATTGTTACTGCTTCAGTTTCTTTTTCTCAGGCAAAACACTACTACAAGAACCTGTTCACACAGTTCCTAAATCGAAGATAGGTGACTCCTTAATCATGCAGTTTTCTTGGTCAAAACCTTTACAACTGTTCTGTAAGACAAAGAAAAAGGAGAAACACACAGAAAAGGGGGCAATACAAGTTAGCCTTCTTTCAGGATTGATCTGTCTGTATTACAGAATTTAGAACAGACATCAAAGCGTGAATTTGCATCATATTTCCGTGAAGAGAGCAGTTTCAGAAGATTGACTGATATCCCCAATATTTTCTTTTCTCATGTTTGCTTCTTGCATGGCAGGCTTGAGAACTATACTGCGTACAGCTTGTATTAAGTAATATAATGCAAGAACAATGGGCACAAAACATGATAACAAGTTAACAACAATGTCCATTTTGATTTGTCTCCTAGGAAGAATGTGACTTCCATTCAAAAGGAAATCACATTAGCTCAAAAAGACGCCATCATTCCACAAATTTTTCAGAGGCACATAGTGATTTTGATCAATCACATACATCAATCTGTTCATTTTCATCTTGCAAAATGTATACTCACAATATATATGACAAAAGCTTGGTCAAGATCCACGCGTAAAAAACTGAAAATGTTGCACCAACTGGGATAGTTACCACCCATGAAGCTATTATCTCTTTCACGGTTTCTGATCTTACACTATTTAGACCTCTTGCAAAACCTACTCCCATAACGGAACCCACCAAAGTATGCGTTGCCGATATCGGAAGTCCCAGCTTTGATGCAACTAGAACCACAGAGGCTGCAGCAAACTCAGCTGCAAATCCTCTGGTTGGTGTCAGTTCTGTTATCTTCTTCCCAATTGTTGCTATCACTCTATACCCCCACATCATTAGCCCGGCTATTATACCAAACCCACCCCACGCAAGAATATCATTCGGAATTGTAACGACGACCCCAGATCCAGTGGCACCACCTTGAAGGATAGCCAATGCAGCAGCCAAAGGACCAATAGCATTGGAGACATCGTTACCTCCATGGGCAAATGACATGAAGCAGGCTGAGAGGATCTGCAAATATCCAAAAACCCCATAAACTATCTCCAGCTCGGTACCCTTTGGCCCCGCAAAATCGGAGAGAAAGCCTATCTGTTTATTCTGGATTGCAGTGTCTTTTGGTTCAGGTTGTGACGTAGTAGCTTTCACAAGTAAATGACCGAGATGTTTCCGGATGATTTGGTTAACAAGGACTGCACCAATTGCACCACAGGCTAGAGCCTGTGCCAGGGCCAAAGGAAAGGACTTGCTTAAAGGAAATGCTGCAAAAGATATTCCAGTCACACCCAGAAAGACAGTAATCGGTGCAGCTGCAGCTGCAGCTTGTCCCGGGTTTGGAGCACTGTACACAAACTGCAGCAAGTGAAAATATTCAGAGCATTAGTTTTGAAATTGGAGATTAACAAGCTAGCTTTGTGATTTAGATGAAACATTAGACACTTTAAACGATTTTGGAAAGCGTTTAAGCAGTAATTCCCCCTTTACAGACAAGCCAGTAATTTTCTCCACACAAGACACTTGAGTATATTTCAAGATTGACAGCTTCAAGTCTGAAAGACAGAACATACCCTACGAATGCATTTATAGACGAGGAAGGAGACCAGTGCTCCGATTACTGGTGAGATAACCCATGATAATATTACTCTTGCTAGCGACCCCCAGAAGACAGCACCTGCACCTCCGTAGACAAGACCAAATCCAACCATTGATCCCACTATACAGTGTGTAGTAGAGACGGGCCAACCATAATAAGATGCTACCTAGAAACGTCAAGAAGAGTACAGATTAGCAGAAATCACATTGAAGAGCTGTCTGTCAACGAAAATGGACTAAGGAATAAATTCAATCACCATCAGAGGAGATAGGACTATAATGCTTAAGATAAACCTTGTAGCCTTTACTGTTACTGGCCATAAAAGGCATCTGTCTATCATATCCGAAATTTCAGTTTCCCCTGGATTGTTAATTTCAGATTAATTATCCGTAGTTACGTATACCTGGCAAATTTTTATGAGTAAGAGGTAGCTTTTGACAGACTTCTCTGATCTTTTCCTCACTTTTATTGGAACTACTATAATAAATGACGGACCTTTTTCTTTGCTGATACTTGCAAGACTTTCTCTCAGGAACCTCATGCATAGACACCTACTGTTATCTCCTTCTCTTTTGTCTCGTGTGGCATAAGTTGGAACTAATGAGTAGTGACAGACAACATATGCTCTAGCACCAACCCAATAAGTTCTACCAAGTGTATTTAGATACCTCATCACTCCACTGGAGGTTTAGATAACGACTCTACTGGAAAGGGAGCAAGTACAAAAACGGCAGACTTTGAGAAACTGTTAAATGTTCTGTATCCTAAGGGACAGATGACTGGCAATCAAGAGCATATATCCCCGACTCTAAGTGGCATTATCAAATTGAAAAATATAGAGTATCGGTGTAATTGGTGATTTGCGTATAAATTATAAACTTTCCACATTCACTGGAGAAATTCCACACTTCTAACATAGCTGAAAAATCTGGAGCCGTTAGCAAATCATTACGCGTCAAAATTATTCATTACGCGTCTTCAACAAAGATGCAAAGATTCAATAGAAATTCCTGACTTCCAAAAAGAGATCTAATAAATAAAGAATGCAAAAAAAAAAAAAAAAGAGGCAAAGTAAAGTAGACCTGCAACCAAGTACCAGCAGCGGCCAAAGAAGAGAGCAAACCAGCAAAGAGCAGAGTGTCCCTTCCCTGGAACACACTAGCTACAAGAATTCCCTTCTGCATTGTACTTGTAACATGTGTGCCCATCAACAATGCTCCTGAGAACTCCAAAACAGCCGCAGTTAACACCGCTTGCCGGATCGTCAATGCCCCAGAACCCACAGTAGTCCCCATGGCATTGGCCACATCATTGGCTCCTATATTCCAAGCCATATAGAAACCAAACAAGAGTGTTGCGTATGATAAGATCTTAGTCTTTATGTCCAAACTCTGAATCACAGACTTCATGAAGAATGGAAGACTAAGAGCAGCGAATGCTATGAATATGGATATAGCAGAGGTTGTTCTTGAAGAGATACCGAAGGCCTGAGCCATTCCAGGTAAGTCATCGTCATGGATTTTCACTGTTTCTTCATGTTTCTCTATTTTGATTCCTTCTTTTTTCTCTTCTTCACCTCCAGCTTCAGCAAAAGATGATAGACTAGCAAAAGGGTGCTTATATTCAGAGTTCTTGAGTCTCAAAACGGGAAGAAAAGGCTTGATTTGTGTCTGCTGAGGCTTGAAGACAGGGGACTCTCTTTTGATCTCGTATGAGCGTTTTCTAGCTAGATAGAAGTGAGGATGATGAAGCAGCACAGTTCCTGGTGTGACAGCATTTCTTACAGAAGGTAGACAGTAAGAAGAAGTCATGCTTTGGAGAGAATACAACAGAAGAGGTAAAATAGAGATATGGATATGGAATTACTCGGGAAGATTCCTGTCCATGGAAGAATATGGCGGAAGCAGAAAAAAGGAGGTAGGTGGTGGTAGAGGAAGAATGGAGGAGTGTGCACATTGGAGACTTTTGGAGACCATTTTCTGAGTTTTGTGATTACAGGTAGGTGAGAGAGGTGATTTGGCCTTCAGCTTTGGTGGCTTCAAATGAATGGTGCTTGTGCTTCCTGAGAAGCTCTCGGAGTCTTGCACCCACAAATTTAGCAGTCAACATTTAACTGAAAACAAAATCTATTTTAGATCCCTTTTATCCAAAAAGAGCAATAACAAAATAACCTTCCACTCATTACAAGTCTAAATAAATTATTTATCTATCCCCTCCCAAAACATTATCAGGCCCAAGTCAATATATGTGTTGCAGGAAGCAACTTCAAAGACTCTCCTGAATGGGGATCGGTACAGGAAACTTAGACTGAAATTGTACATGTGCTTCCTTAATTTCTAACACTACTGAGGTTGTTCCTTACTGCCTGTTCGAAGTGCTGGAGGAAGATCCTTAGCTTCTCCAGACTAAGAGTTCGACGAAGAATACAAGTTTATGAAGAACCATCAGCTAATATTAGCTAAAAGATTGATTGTTAACAATTAACAAACTAACAATAAATCCTTCATTAATTACTCCAAAATTTTGTACCAATTGTATTGAATTCTAAATATTTGGACCTTCAAATAATTATTTGGTTAAAAAGTTAAAAATTTTATAAAAGAATTTGAGATATGTCTTGAATTTTAGTGAATAGTCGAATTACAAAAATTATCAGACATCGGATAAAGACCTAAGAACAATGTTAAACTCATATTGATAAAAAATATTGAGTCGTCGAGAGCAAAATAACGCCAGTGTCAAGGTAGATTAGGCACCAAACTTAGTGCATAAAATCTAAAGATAGGAGAAAAAAGAATTTCACTAACCTTAAGACTTCTGAAAAAAAAAAAAAAAAGGTAACCTTAGGCATCTATGAAAATAGAATTATATTATCCTTAGACTTCTTACATGCAACTGTAGCCTATAAATACCTTAATAAAGGTTGTATAATGAAGGTGGTTATTATACTATTCTTCTTGTATCGTCTTTCTCACATTAATAGAAAAAGTCTATGGGCTTACCCATAGATGTAAGACTCATATTGGTCGAACCACAAATGTTATGTAATTTGATTCATTTACTTTCTTTTTGTATAGCTTTTGTTCGTGCAATAATTGTATCAAAGTCTACACTTTGTTGTCAAGTGTCTCTTTAGAAATTCAATATTAGGAAATTCAATTAATTGAATTGATTTTACTTTATAGAAGGTAAAGATGAGAGTGACTCTTGCTGAGTAAGGATGTGCAGCAACATTAAAAGGAAAAGAAAATTTGTCAAAAAATTTGTAGGTGTTGGAAAAAGAAGAGATTCCATAAAAGGCACACAATGCAGTACTACTGAGTTTGGAAGAAGAGGTCCTGAGAGAGGTGGTTGATGAACCAATCGTTGTTTTGTTATGCAAACTACTTAAAAGTAAGTATCAAAAAAGATCATTAACAAATCATTTATATAAATAGCAACATTTGTATACTTCGAGGTTGACAATTGGAACAAGGTCTTAGGTTCGACTCCTGATAACGGGAAGTAGTGGACCGCTCTGTTAGGGAGCTGACCAAGATCATACCGTGATTCAATCCTCTAACGGTGGTCGGGCCTGCGACTGGGGGCCTTTGAGGTTGGGGATCAACCTTTTAGAACAACGAGGTTGACAAAAAGGACACAGGTAAAAAGATTATTGATAATTTTAATCTAATCCTTTTGGATTTACAAAGTATTGGGGTTTAAATTGATGAAAAAAATCAAGTCATAATCTTTTGGTATTCCTTACGTAATTCATATGAAAAAAATTTAATATTATGTTGTATGTTACATAGATTATTTTTTCAGTAATGTGAAAGATGTTATACAATCCAAAGAATTAAAGAAAAATGTCCCTGGCGTATATAAATATAGATCAAATTTGAATTTGAATGTTAGCATAGATAAGAACAAGGAAAGGGATTATGTAAATTGGAGTAAGTCATGGCCTAAATTGAAGGCTAAAATTGTTTGATGCTTTAACTGTAAAGGAAGTGGACACTTTAAAAGAGCCTATCTATAAGGGAGAGAAAAAAAAAAAAGAAAATAGATGACAAAGCAAGTATTGTTGCAGTCCATAAAAGGTTACAATGAAGAGGATGGAAGAGGCAATGATATTTTGATTATAAGCAAATCTAATTTTAAAAATTGTGGGTGATAGAGAGTGGCATGTCTTATCATATCAGTTTTAATAAAGATTGGTTTTGATCTTTTAAATAATGGAATTATACAATCATATTAGATGGTAATAGAGAGTATGTAGTTAAAGGAAACGGTTTAGTACTGATTAAAATGCATAATGAAGTCATTAGAATATTGAATCCCTAGCATATTCTTGAGATTTAATAAATTTTGATTTCTGTGAGTACTCTTGACAATTAACGGTATAAGTTTTATGATAACGTTCAGTAGCTTAAGGTAATAAAGGGTGTGTCGAATGTAATGAAATAAAAATTACAGCATGACATCTATATCTTAACGGGAAATTACAATAATATGATTGGTGATTGTCTCTCAATCTTTAGGATAGAAAAATAATAGTATCAAAATATGGTACATATAGCTAGGTTATTTCAGTGAGCGAGAGATGACATTATTTTACAAGGAGAACTTATTGAAGGATGACAAATAAAGTAAATTTTCATAAATTTCATGCACTTGGTAAAAAGTTTAGAGTATTCTTGAAGGATGATAGTATTATGATATGACACATATAATTAGGTCATTTTTTAAATCTTGCCCTTAAGTCATTATATATATAAATAATTAATAATTAATAAATAAATAATTTTATCAAAAATTTTTAAATAAATAATTAAAATTATCTGCTGGTCAGTTGCCAAATAAGGCCTTAATGAATATTCACATAATTTAAAACACTGGAGTTACTATAATAAGGAATGGTTCTAGTTAGACTTTAGAGATTTCAATTCAAGGTGCAAAATTATATCTTAGATTTGTGAATATTGAAATTACAAAAGTCAATCACGTCGAACAGGGATATAGGAATGACACCAGTGACCAGACTCATATTGCAGGTCTCATTTTATAGCCAATAATGAAGAAATCATAATTAAAAAAATATGAATGAAAATGGAATATAAAAATTAGAATAAGAATGAAATTGTTAATTATGTATGTTTGGTATAGTATTAAACAAAGTTAAAGACTTAAAGTCATATTAATATTTGGTATTAATATTAAAAACAATAATGAGAAATTTTTTATCCATATTTAGTTATTATATGATTTATTTTGTAAATAATTAATTAAAATATTTTATATTTTATAAATAAAATAAAATTTTCAATTATTTATAAAATTATTAATTTTAAATAATTATTAATGATTTTTATGATAAGAATAAAATTATCAATGAATCAAAATAAAATAATTATTAAATAAATTAATATAAAATATCATAATATATTTTTTGAAAATAATATTATGATAAGAATCAATATCTTGACAATATCTTGATAATGACTTAATAATATTCTAATTGAAAGAAAATCAAACCCAAAATTACAGATTAATTTCATGATTAATCTACACAAGTAATTAACCCTAAAATTGCAACATACTATATTCAACAATTGGATTGATAAATACCTGGAAATTGGGGAAACATTGAATCCATTGTTGTTTTCTGTGAAGTGAAGCGAAAGCGACAGAGACGCAGAGAATTTACTACTGCTATTCCGAATCCTTAATCAGCAAAAAACGCATACAGTTTCAATGGGGCAACTGTATTTTATAGGTTGGCTAGCAGTAAGGCCTCCTGTGCTTTATAATACATGGGCCAAGCCTACCCATCATAGCAAACCCATGAACACAGGCCCAATGACACGTTAAAGAGAGAATTACCATTGACATCTAATTAATCAGGATTTGTGCAAAATAATTTTTAATCATGCTAGTCCACAATTATGATAAAATTCTATCAATAATATCTCTTATATCTAATATCTTGATAATGACTTAATAATATCATAACAATATCTCTTATTTCTTATTTATATTTGGTCGGGTCGGCCATATTGGGCCCGGATCCAGTCAAAATGACCTATGGGCCAATCGGTCCATTCTTCAAAGATCAGTTTTATGCCTAGGCCAAATCCAAGTCCAGCCCACGCCCTCCTTGGCCCATTCGTAGAACGAAATCTCCCATGTAAACACGTAAAGACCTAAACCTAACTGCAAAACCGTATATAAGGTATAATTCTCCCATAATTGAGGTACGAAATCAT
>JANZLD010000003.1:20922032-20943463 GCA_026413575.1 Erythroxylum carthagenense | reverse complement strand
AAGACAGATGCAAAAATACGTATACATAATACGTATGAGAGGAACTGTACACATCCTATCGGTGACGGGATGTTACAAGCAATTACTTTAATAAAGTTGTCATATAACTCTTAAATTAGCTTCTAACTTTTCAAAATATAATAATAAAAATTTATAAGTACTCATTATTCTATTGCGTCAAAAACACTATAAAAGTCACTAAAGACTATCAATATTGCAGTTAAGATTGTCATAATTACAAGAAACTTGAAGCCCTATATAAATAGTAACAAGCTAACATTTATATCAAGATATGATACAGTTTATTCATGAAAGTGATTTTGTTCTTGTTCTCTTATATCTAAGGTGAATTTTATATTTTAAATAGTTTTTGCAAGTGAACTAATCTAGGGTTGAACATGTTAATCCCAATGTTATAATATCATATCAACAATATTAGTTAATTCTTTTTCAGCCTAGCTTTTAGATTGATTTTTACCTCTTTGGGTATGGACTTAGTCTTAAAACCTTTGGTTCTTACCTAAATCACCCTTCTTCTTCCTCCTCCGGTTGCCTCTGCATCCTCTCACCCACCCGAACTTTTCCATTTAGATGGTCTCCTTCCTCTACCAATTCTTGATTCAACTAATAAACCTCAGTCTCTAACATCTTTTAGGCTTCCTACCCTCGCCTCTTCTATTCATTTCTTGACCCTTACCATAGCTAAAATTGGATCTTTTTCACCCACTCTCAACCATCCTCTTCTCCCAACAAACCATGCTACTACTCGTGTTACCTCAAAAACCAAATCAATTCCCTCCGCCCTACCACTACTTGGATCAGACCTCAGCAATCTCTCTTTCAAGCCCTAGCTCTTCTCCTTCAATTCATCCCAAGGCTTCAAACTTAGTAGTGAGTGATGGTGAACCTTAATAGATAGAATACCCAATCAGATAAGATCATAATCAGATACGAATAGAATAGATCTTAGTTTGTTATATCTTTCATGTACAATCCTAACTACCTCTACATCTTTGTACCTATACATATACCACTGATGTATTGATTTACGATATACAAGAAAACACAGAAACAATTTCTGTTGTTAATCGTCTTTCCTTATATGGTATCAGAGAAAACTACGACTTAACGTCATCGATCCAAAAAGAGAACAACAATGTCAACAGCCTCAAATACCACAACACTGCCCACCGGAGAAGGCGAAGAAGTAGTTATCATACTACCCTCACCTGTTCTGCCGAGGCTAACAGGAAACAATTTTCTAGCTTGGCGTATCCAAGTTGAAGCAATTCACATCGGCTACAGACTCACCGGATACGTCAATGGAACTAAGGTCTGCCCACCACCTGAAGCAGTCGGCCACACCACCTGGACAAGGCAAGACAAACTGATCCTTGCTCACCTTATGGCTTCCATTCATGAGACACTCCACGGAATGCTTGGCTCCGTGAAAACATCGAAGGATGCTTGGGACCTACTCACCAAAGCATACGCCAATAACTCTCGCTCAAGAGTCATGTCACTTAAGGAGCGACTCCTCAATGTCTCAAAAGGAGATATGCAGATGCATAATTACCTACAACAAATAAAAGCAGTCACCGATGAACTAGTAATCATCAACAGTCCGGTCCACGAAACAGATCTAATAATCCACACACTAAATGGATTAGGCCATGACTACCGAGAGATAAGTGCCGCAGTTCGTACACGAGAAACTCCTATCTCGTTTGCCGATCTATATGACAAGCTGGTGGATCATGAAACGCAAACCAACACTGCAATTCCCTCTGTTAATGCTGCCAACCGCATTTCCCAGACAAGCAAACCACGTCGAGGAGCACAATCGGCACAGTCTGGAGCTCGCGCCTCTTTATCGCAACAGCAGCAACAAAATCGTGCCCCTGTTCAGCACCAACAGAACCGCACACTTGCACAGCCCAGGCACTGGAGTCAACGTCCAATCTCTCCAAGCACACCGGTCTGCCAATTTTTGGACTTCCCTGGTCACACGGCCAAAAATTGCCGCAAACGCAAGCGCGCCATGGCATCTGCTCATCATGTCACCACATAACCAGTGCAACAAAACACAAATTGGCTGCTGGACTCAGGAGCTTCTCATCACGTCACAAATGACTTTCACAATATGACTCTATGCTCTTCGTATGATGGATGCGAGCAACTACAAATAGGTGATGGTTCAAATCAGGATATAAGTCACACCGGTAAAATCGTTACCTCTACCCAACCAAAACCATACTATCTCAATGATGTCTTATGTGTTCCTACTATCGCTCGTAACTTACTTTCGGTTAGAAAATTCTGCAAAACTAATGACGTTTCTGTTGAATTTTTTCCCAACAAATTTCAAGTGAAGGACCTTCGGACGCGGCAGCCTCTCCTTCAGGGTTCGTGTCGCAATGATCTCTATGAACTCTCACTTCCAAGCTCCAAACCGATTGCCCTCCATGCCAACATCCAACCCAGCCCTGAAATCCTACATCATGTCTTCGATCACCCCTCAAACAAAGTAATGAGTCATCTCCTGTCCAAACTTCAGCTTCACTACAATTCTTTTTCCAAAGCATGTGTGTCGTGTCTATGTTCGAAGAGCCACAAGCTCCCATTCTCCAGCTCGCATCTTACAAGTGAAAGGCCTCTCCAAATCATCTACAGTGATGTGTGGGGACCTACTCCTGTACATGCTTTAGATAAGAGTCGCTACTACATTGTTTTCGTTGATCACTTTTCCAGATTTACTTGGCTATATACACTTCGCAATAAATCTGATGTCTATGAAGTTTTTATCCAGTTTAAATCCATGGTCGAAAATTTTTTTAAACACAAAATCACAACTTTATATAGTGACAATGGCGGAGAATTCCAAAAACTTAAGACATTCTTATCTAACAACGAAATCTATCACTTCACGACCCCACCTCATACACCAGAGCTAAATGGCATCTCTGAGCGTAAACATCGACATATAGTCGAAACCGCTCAAACACTTCTTCACCAATCCAACCTTCCCCACACATTCTGGTCTTATGCAGTAACCTCAGCAGTCTACTTAATTAATCGCTTACCATCCCAATCCCTCCAGATGAAAACACCATACGAGATACTTTTTCAAACAACCCCCTCATACCACCACCTACACTCCTTCGGCTGTCTATGCTTTCCCTGGTTAAAACCATACACAAAAACCAAACTCGACAATCGATCCATCCCTTGCATTTTTGTTGGGTACTCTCTCTCCCAATTTGCTTATTACTGCCTTGATCCAACTACAAACAGAGTCTATGTATCCCGACATGTTACCTTTGTTTAAGATAAATTTCCCTACCATTCTCTATCTAAACCACACACCCTACCCATACCACCCGCAACTAACGACCATCCCATCCCTACTACCACACCCATCCTACTTCAACCAGAAACAATTTCTGTTGTTAATCGTCTTTCCTTATAAACCTTATGTGAAACATAAAATAAATCCTTAAAGCCTTTGATTGTAATCTCCCTTCCATTGGAAATCCTTTACGCAAGAGCTACAAAATGAAGAGTAACATTAGTAGTTTTTTTATTAAAATTTTTTTTGAAAAGAAACCCTCATTTCTTCCAATAAAACTATGGGTAGCAACACTACAAACTAAAAATAGTAAGGAACAAGTAACTATTACAGAGGAGGACCACTTTCTATTTAAGTTTAGAGGTGCTAATAGGATGACTAGAGAGGTTAACTGATGTTTATAAGGAAATAGAGTCTAGGTGTGTTATTAGATAAAGACTATCTAAAGACTAAACCTTTACATATTTGATTTTATAATATTCCATTGAAATACGGGATAACTATGGGTTTGAGCTTTATGGTAAGAGTAACAAGGAAATCTCTTAGATTGGATGAGCAAATATTAGAAATGAAAAGAATTGATCTTGTTAAAGTGTGAGTGGAAATAGATAAAAACATAAAGCTCCCTACCTCTCTAACAGTTCAGAGACTAGAAGAAGAAGGAGATTCTCTTACCATTGAAATTTCTGTAACTTATCCTTAGAAACTAGACCAACTAGTTCAAAAGTTATGAAAACTAAAAATTCCTTCCCCTAATAACAATTTTCTGTCCCAATCGATCCAATCACTTGAACAATCTAAACAAGGTCTACCATCTAATCCCACCGCTCCTAGTGGCTTTTCAACAAATCACTAGGAGACAACACCAGCTCAAAATCCTTAAGATATACCTATATCTTCAGCTCTCAAAACCAATTCACCTGCTAAGGATTTCATTAATGAAGATTTAACCCCTGTTCCTTATGTTTCGACTATCAACCCACAAAACTTAGAAGACTCCAACTTCACATCCAAAGACTCCTTCTTTGGTAATTTTACCATAACACAAAATCAGAAATGAAGGAATTCAATATTGCTTAAAGCTAAGGAAGAAAATCTAGTAGGAAGCAAGAGGGTAAAGGCCTGACAAGCCCTATTAAAGCATGATCATTTCCTAGAACATAAAAAGGCCTTATCTGCTCTAGAAAATAGTAAGCAATGAGGGGCTTTAAAAGGATTAAAAATCCTTTTATAATTGGCTTCCTAGAAATAAGAATCAAACGTGAGTCTTCAATAAAAACATATGGTTTATAGGAGATCAATGGATTACTCTTACTAATCATGTCTATCACAGATTGAGATAGGATAATTATAGCCTACAACCAAAGGAAGGTACCAAACTCTAAAAATTCTGACCAGTTCATTCACATGGAAATTTTTGCAAAGCCACTTCAAGAAAAAATCCAATTCACTTTTATTTAGTCAGCTAACTTGGCATTTCAAAGGAAATAACTTTGGAAAGACATAGAAGGAATAGCCAAAGTAGCCCAATATCCATGAATGGTACTTAAAAATTTGTATTCAATAGTACATTCCTATAAAGAAAAAGGTATAGGAAATAGAGGGGAAAGTGGACAACGAACTTAGAAATTTTCTAAGTAAATCAAGCCTAATTAACCTTAACTTCAGAGGTAATTTATTTACCTGGTTGAACAAGCTTAAAGGGTACTAACATATTAGGAAGAAGTTAGATAGGCAATTGGTAAACTTAGAATGGATGGCAAAATTCCCTAATTCACTAAGTTGATTTAATAATCCAGGTCTTTTTGACCGCTCCTCTTTAGAAATCAGAATGAATCATCATGAGAAAAAACAACAAACATCCTTCAAAATTTTAAACTTTCTTGTTGAAATGAGAATGTATGAGGACATCATCAAAAATAGGTTGAATACCACAATAGAAGGATTTAAAGCCTATAAATTGGTTTCCAAGGTAAAGATCATCCAAGAAGATCTAAAGAAACTTCATAAGGAACACTTTAAAAGTGATTTTTTAAAGGAAGTGGAGTAATACAAAGGTGAACTAAAAATGGTGCAAATAAACCTAAAAAAATGATGAAAGAGAAAGAAAAATTGCAATTACACCTTTTTGCTTTGGGAACTTATAACTCCCTGTTAAGGAAAAAAGTTAGAACTAATTGGTTAAAAGAAGGATATTCAAATAACACCTTCTTCTAAAAAGTAATGCTTTAAACAGGCAAGGCTAAAAGATCTTGCTTATACATATTTCATAAATTTCCTTAGCACCAAGTCCAATACCTCAAATTCCCTCGCTCATCTCTTAAAATTTATTTCTCCTTCCTTGACTCAAGCCTACACTAATCTTCTTTCTGCCCCAGTGACCAATTTAGAAATTAGGAATGCAATCTTCATCCTTAATCCTAGCAAATCTCTAGGCCCTAATGGATTCAATTGGTTTTTTTTCCAAAATTCTTGGCATCTTTAGAATCTCATGTTTGTAATATATTCAAGGAATTCTTCAATTTAGGAAACCTCCTCAAAGAGCTAAACAAAACTTATCTTTGCCTTATCTTTAAAATACCTGACCCGCCCTCTCTCTAAGATTACAAACCCATCTCTTATTGCAATCTCCTTTACAAAGTTATCTTTTAAATGTTGACCTTGAGAATAAAGCCTCTAATGAATCTCCTTATTAATATTTCACATACTGGTTTTATTGCAGGGAGGAACCCATCTCTTGTTGCAATATCCTTTACAAAGTTATCTTTAAAATGTTGACCTTGAGACTAAAGCCTCTAATGAATCTCCTTATTAATATTTCACATACTGGTTGTATTGCAGGGAGGAATATTAGAGACAATTTGTTGCTGACTCAGGTATTTATAAAGATTATAATACCAACAAATCCCATCAGATGTTACTTTATTAAGATAGACTTTGCAAAATCTTTTGATACTATATATCAACTGGACTTCCTTGCTATTTAGTGTCTAGGTCTTTTGTTTTTCCTCTAAATTCGTTAATGCTTGTTAATTACTTCTTTTAGTGTTTTGATTAATGGAGAAGCAACTCAAGTTTTTAAAAGGGAAGAAGGGTTCAAACAGGGAGATCCATTATATTCCTATCTGTTTGGATTGGCTATAAAGGTTGTAACTAAAATGATCTCCTACCCAATAACACAAAAGGGATCTTTTAATTACCACTATAAATATAGGAGGTTAAAAATATTCAATTTGTCATTTGCAAACAATCTCCTACTACTATATGGGGCGAATAAAAGATCAGTGCAATTATTGATTGACTGTATAGAAGATTTTGAATAGGGATGAAAATAGGTCAGGTCAGGCCAGGCCGAGCCCGAGCTGTTCTGTTGGGACCTAAGCTTGGCCTGATGCTTGATCGAGCCTCAGGTAGTGGGATCGAGCCTAACTGGGCTCTAGATATTTTTAATAAAAATATAAAAACAATGTTTTTTTTACATAATAACATCATTTTACTTATATTTGTCTGGCCTTGGGCTTGGCCGGGCCTAAACAGCTCAAGCTTAAGCCCTATCAACCCAGGCCTGGCCTTGATAACCTTGGCGTGGGTTAGGTCTAGTTAGGCCCATACCTAAATATCATCTCTAATTTTAAAAAAATGTTAAGGTTGGTAATGTATAAAAACAAGAGTCAAATTTCCATTTCTCTAAATCCCTAATCATTAAAGCAAATGTTGTTTCAAATCTCAGGAGTCCAATCATCCAACAACCTTTTCAATATCGAAGACTACTAATATTAGCTTCTAGGCTACCTTATGAAGATTGCAAGCTTCTTTACAATGTGTAACCAAAAAAGAAACTTCTTTATGTTGTCATTCTAATAAAAAATTGTAGCTGGATGTCAAAGAAATTATCTTATGCTGAACGAACATAATTAATCAATGCAATTTTAAATGGGATGCATTATTATTGGAGCTCACATGTAGCCCTCTCAGTTAAAATCATCAAACATATTGAAAAGATGTTCAAGAATTTCCTACATAGTGGTGAAGAAAAGGGCTTCCCAAAGTCAAATGGAAGAATATATGGCTTACTAAAATCCAAGGAGGCTTAGGAATCAAATTATTAAAAGCAACAAACAAATTGATCTAATGATAAAGAAGATTTGGGGATTATACAATGATAAAGAAACCTATGGGTGAAATAGATGTATGAGGAATACATCAAAGAAGCAAATCTCTAGTCAATAAAACCTCGTTCTATCTCTTGAACCATTAGGTTCATCCTAAGCCTAAGAGAAGTTGTTGGGAGAAAGATAAAACATATAATAGGTAATGGTGATTATATTAGCTTTTGTTTTGATAAATGGGCAGATCTAGGACCTTTTTTCTCCAACCCTTCAACAAATCTATCTAACTCATATTGTCCATCAATACAAAAGTAAGTGTGGTAATCAAAGACAACTAATGTTTTTATCCTTCAAGAGTTGTTCTTGATGCCTAGTTTTCCTAATTACTTCCTTAACTAGAGTAAACATGACAAAATCATTTGGACTATAAGACACTCAAAAAGGTTCACAATAGCACCATATGTATCCCTTTCTACCTACAACCTACAAGCTGTTAGATAGTGCAATCTAGTCTAGATCAAGAAACATGCACCAAATCAAATTTTCCTAATTTGGCAACAAGGCAAATTAGAAGCTTATCTTGTAAAATCTCATTATTTTTTTAAAAAATCAATTTGTCCTCTTGTAATATTTTGTAAAGTACATACAATACCTCATTTGGAAATGCATTATTTTAATTTCCAAAAATAAAATGTTTTGTCTAATATATTCTTGTATATTATTGTTGGAAAATGAAGTAGGATAAAGTATTTTGATTTTAAATATTTTTTGTGTTATGCACTTACAAAAATAGTATATAAAAGTAAGTGACCATAGAAGTCCAAAGAAATGGAACTGGTGATGGAGTTGATTCTATACTTTCTAGTTACAAAATTCAAAATAACGGAATGTCTTAAGAGGTGGATAAATTAGTAGAACAAAATCTCATAATATTTTTTAATTTAAAATATTGCAGATATAAAATGTGATAAGAGAAATTATAATTTAATTAAATTCAAATTTAAATAATTTATTTAAAATATATAATTTATAAATTATTAAAACTAGATTTTACGGTTATATATATATATATATATTACATATAAAGAACGTAAGGTAAATGCATTAGTTGAAGCAATAGTCGGTAAATTAGTTTGAGTACAACCTTATGAATAAAAAAGGAAAAAGGTGGCCTTATGTATTCCGATGAGCCAGGCAAAGTGCGTGATCCTCATAAAGAGGATAAGAAGATAAAGGTGGATATACTCAGCACCTTTCGAAAATTCAAGCGAAAAAACAGCAATTTCGGTGCGTGGGATGTGCAACAGTGAGAGAAAAGTGGGACCCAATTGGCATCTCCAACATGGCCAACCTTCATAGGCGTTATCATTTTGGCATGACATATCCATGATAGTGACTAAAGATGATCAGTCTTATGCTTAGGCCCCCAAAACTTATCCTTAAAAAGCCGCCAAGGGTTAAGAGTTCGACATTTATGTATATTACGACCAAGTTGATATTAACGTCACGTTTTCAACTGCAGTTTGGTCTAACATGAGATTTGATTAGTGACGTTAACCTGTTTGTAACCTGTAATTTGTTAAGTGGAATTGTTGCATTCCATATTCCGATAAAACGATCCTTTGTTTATTGGCGTTTGGTGGCAGCACTAATCGAACCTTGAATGTCTAGAACCGTCAGCTGAATTATAATTGTCCTTTTATGACCAAACTAAATATGAAGGATAATCATAATGTCCACATTAAAAGCTGGATAATTAACAAATTAGGTGGTCATGATAAGAACATCTTTCGTTGTTCATGTATGCTTATTCCATAAAACATTTTTTCATTATAGGTATATGTCAAGCGTGGTGTATGTTTATACAAGGAAGGGAGAAGTTGTCGTGGTGGACTTTGACAATTACTAGGTTTCAGCTTAACGGCACACAGAAATGAATATCTACATCTTTATATGAATTAGAAATATAATATCCTCTTATCTGATGGGAGGTTAAATTAGTAAATATAAAAGATTATTGAGAGATTAGAAAGTACATTTCATGTTTATGCATAGTATAATATACACATACATATAGATAGTGAACTTTTGCACATGAAAATAACTGTACATACATTCATGATAATTCTGGGTATAATTGAATTGTGATGTAATGTTATAAGAATAGTAAATTTTGTTGTATTAAAATTTAATTAGTGAGTGTATTTGTTAATTTTAAATTTTGATGAACTTTAGGAATGATTTTCAAAAATATTGAATATTATTATTAGATTATGAAAAATGCCACGTGGCAAGTAAATTAATGGATGAAAATAGAATTAAGAAAAACAAATGATATTGGAGACTTTTTTTGAAAATGACTTCGAAAATTTAGAGATGAATTTGAAAATTATGAGTTATTGATGTCGTAAATTAGTAATAATTGGAACAAAAATATGGGAATAAGGACTCAGTTCAATAGGAACTTAGTTATGCTTTAGAAGATAGATGAGTGACAAGTGTTACTTGTCTAGTTTAGTTTTAATATTTAGATTACTTTTGAAAGATCAAGTCAAGTTCTTGTAACTTGAAAGACTAACTACAGAGTGTTTTCATCTTCATCTCCTTATTCGTAGTCTTTTTCTTCAAGTTTTCTCTTTTACACAAAGTTTTTCATCAAACCTTCACTAAAGTCATACCTTGTTTTATTTGATCATTCCCACTTCAACTTTGCTATTTTCTTTCATTAACCTTAAGAAAAACCGAAACTTGCCATTCTCTACAATGGTGTATGTGAGTTGCATGAAGATTAGGGCTTCTTGAGTTTTTGAAGAATTTGAAGTTTTAAGAAGTGAGTATCATATAAATCCTTACGAGTGGTAGAAATATGAATTAAATTTGGTGATATATTTGTCATTACATGATCATGAGGAAATGGTTATTTCATGAACATCGTGAGTTTAAGATGAAAACATTAATTTGTAGTTTTTATGTATTCGATGATTGATATGTCATAAGAGTGTTTTAAAATAATTTTTTGAGTTAAAAGATCAATGAAAACGTATATGAAATTAGTGCAGAAAATTTATGAAAGTTGATATTCTTATATATGCTCTATTTTAATGTTAAACGAATAAATGTTACTTTTGTATATATGTGAGTTCTGTGGTGTTTAGGAGATGATTAAAAAATGAATTTAGAGTTAAGAGATAAGTATATGGTGACATTTAGAGATGAGGATGAATGATTAAATAATAGTTAGAGAAGAAATGGGAGAATGTAGAAAAATAGAAGATGCAGCAAAAAAAAATAGAAAACGTAGAAAATGAAGGAAATGCATGAATGGTCATTTTCTGTTTTGATGATTTTATTTTAAACTTACATTTTGGATTTTTGTTTATGAATGTTGAGTTTAATAAGAGTCGAAAGTGAAGAGAAAATGAGAGTAGAATCAAATTAGGAGCGTTAGATAGAGAAAAAAGAGGAACAATATACAGAAATGAAGAACATGCATAGAGATTTTTAGTTCTAAAAAATTGGTGTTAATTCTTGATTTTGGATTTGTTTATGAATGTTTTAAGTTAAATGAGAGTTGAAAATGGGTTTGAGAGGAGTTAGAGAAGATGGTTTGGAATAAAAGAAAGAAGAAGAATAACATTCTTGGAGGAGAAGAAGGAAAGCACGATTGTGACTTTCCTTTTATATTCACGATCGTGGAGACACACGGTCGCGACTTCCTTGGTTGGTAAAAATATCAAACATCTGTTGATCTTTTGACCATAACTTGTTCTCCCAACCCGCAAATGACATAGGACTTGAACCATTAGATTCTAAACATGTTGATCTACATCTTCACAAAAAATCATAACCGTCTAAATTCAATTGAGAAAGATTGAGTGATAAATGTTGGACGAGAATAATGAGAAATTCTTGAAAAACTAATGATTGAAATATTTTCGTGTAACTTGCTTCGATATTTTGAAGATATCTTGTGCTGTTGTTATCCGAATATAATGATTTTTTATTTGGAGTAAACTAGAGATATAGAACCACAAATTGCCTAAAGAGATTGAATTTTAGTTATGTCCCTAGAAATCCAGATTTTGAAGTAAAGTTGGTTTTAGAATGTTGCTTTAGCTTGTGAATAGTCCAAAATGTTTGGGTCATAACTTTCAGATTTCTGAACCAAATTAAATGATTTTGGTGTCATTAAAAACTTAAGAGATAGGAAAACAAATTTCAAGAAGAAAGTATATGGTTAGATTAATTATGCATTGTTAGGAAAAACCTGAATTTAACCAAATGAGTTATGAAATTAGATTTTATGATTTATTGGGGTATAAATCATAAGTATAAATGATACTTATGTGAGGTTGGAAATATGAATGTTTACATGACGATTGTAATAGAGTGATATCCAAGATTGTCATGACATGTATTGTGCATATTGCATATACATGTGTATGCATTAATGAATATTTATAATTGTGCAAATTGTGATATATGTTTATTGTTGTGTGATATAAAGGAGCAACTGGAACGTCAACATCCAGACGTTGTCAAAACTTCGAGGCTTTAGCTTCGGGAGTAATTTATGAGTAACCTAGACGGTCTCACTCAATTAATTGTTTGTTTTACACTATGTCTGAATTCTTGAATGAATGTGATTTGATTATGATGATTCTAGGCAATGAAGGTCCAATGATTCTGATGTATGAATGAGATAAGAAGCGCTCCTTGTATGTGAATGTGATGAAATAATTATTGCTCAACAAATCTGTTGAATGTCGGACTAAGGTCTGACAATAAATGTGATATGAATGTGAATGTGCAATCATGTGATTGACTGAGAATATATTATGTGAAATATTTAATACATGAATGTATGTAAGATAAAGGAAGTTGTGACCGGAGTCATCAGGATAAAAGAGTTTAAAGCTCGAATTTTGATTAGACCCTCAAGCTTGTTGTAAATATATCCGGTATCCACTAAGAAATATGAGACAAAATTTGACACAGCTAGGTATCCACTAAGGGATATAAGCTAATAAAAAGGCACACGGTCACAACGACAATAATAAATGAAAGTGAATCTCACTTGCATTGTATTTACACTTGATGTGTGTATAGTATAAGAATGAAAGGATTATGATGATTGTTTTGAAAGTGAAATGTGATCTTTTATGAATATGCAAAAAGATGTGAATAATATGTTACGTGTATTGATGCGATGCATGAATTAAGTGAACCATCGATGACGATTACCTCATTGAGTTTACAAAACTCACCAAAATTGCAATGTTGACTTTAGGACTGAGGGGCGACTTTAGTTACTAAGGGATACTTTTACTTTTGGGAACAAGAAGAAATGACTCAAAGGTCGGTCAGCTGGATATGGACAGATTAAATAGATTTTGTATATTTCATTTTTCATGTAGTACTTTTTTATTAGACTATGATGTTATATAAGTATAGATGTTGAGAGATACGCTGTAGACATTCAATTTTTACGAAATGAAATAACGAAATTGTGGTTTTAAAATATTGTGAATTTCTTAATGATGTTTCACAAGAGAATAAAGATAGATGACGCTATATTAAGTGAATATTGTAATTAATCATAGTGCGTATTATTATAGATTATATAATGAAATATCTGCGGGACGTCCTGGTATATATGCTAGAGTAAGGAGGCGCTACAAGAATTGTATGGAGTAAAGGGGTTTTGTACCTTTGTTATTGAAAAAGGAAAAGGAAAGGAATAATTGTGGTAAAGACGAGTGTTCTTCCCATTAACTTCAAAGAAATTGCGATCTCCCACAAGCATGGAGATGGAGGTGCCAGGCTCAGAAGTCAGAACTCCTTTCGAAATTCAAAGGTGCTTTTGGGATATTCCCGCACCTTAACCTGCTGTCGTTTGTCTTGGTAATCTCAAGCTTGAGGCCGAAGAGAACGCGTGGACACTTCAACAGACAGGGGACCAGACAGCGGCTCCATCTAATCCAAGGAGTAAGAAAGTATTGAATGTAGGAATTAGCTCCTCAGATTGGCTCAACCTGCAGGGGAGCTTCTCGAGTCTTTAGCACTTCAGGTCTGTGGAGCGTATAATATCGAGGCAGAATTTGTTTTACATTAAACTTTCCTATTGATTTGAATTCTTCATTTAAATCAAACTTATACTTCAATTAATAAATTATTCAAAATATATGATTGATTAATTTAAAAAAACTTAATGACTTTTTAGTTTTGGTTTTTAAACGTTGGATGTG
Organism: Erythroxylum carthagenense; assembly: GCA_026413575.1. Lineage (NCBI taxonomy): Eukaryota > Viridiplantae > Streptophyta > Magnoliopsida > Malpighiales > Erythroxylaceae > Erythroxylum > Erythroxylum carthagenense. Next base: position 20,929,757 of record JANZLD010000003.1, on the reverse strand, counting down.
GAGTTTAAGTTCCTATACGCGCTTAAAATGCGTGAATATGAAGAGAAACTGATTTTCATTAGCAAATATTATTTACTAATGTTTTGGGAATGTATCTATCCTTCAATTGTATCGTTACGTCTGTTATGAAGTAAGAGGGGCCCAGGCGAGTCACCCCTTGGAAGAAGCTAGCAAGCTGGTGGGCGTGGGAGTGGAAGTGGAACCCATGGCCATGAGGACTTGGCATGGCATGTTCTATTGTTCTTCAGGGTGGAATTATGCGGGAGAGAGGGTGAGGTCTGGACCACACAAACCCTTTGTGATTGATAGTGTTAAAGTTGGATCATTCTAGGAACAGACCGTTGTGAAAATTGCCTTTATTAGTTTTTTTTATTATTATTCACGAAATATTTTAGGAAGGTTTTAATTATAGAAAGGTATCATTAAATTATTCACACTCAAATCAATCTCCAATAAACTAGATAGGTTCATTATAAAAGGCAAAACTCTGACTCTAAATTTTAAACTCTGGCCGTTATAATAGTTTTAGGCTACTCGATTAGTCTTTTAACGATTCGAGGTCTTTCAAGTGTGAACGAAAGGACTTCTGTAGAATTTTGGCACTTCTCTTAACCACCATTCCGTTTCCTTCGGTGTAGAAAAACTTGGCTTTGATTTTAGATCAAATCATGGAGTTCTTATCGATAAAGCAAACACAAATGGGAGTTCATATTCTCAAAATTGAAAGCGAGAAAAGAATATTATAGTAATTTAACCATTGAAAATAGTTTCTTTATTTGTTAAAGATAAAATTGTATATTATTAAATTTTTTTAAAATTCCGAGTTTAATTACCGCGGACCCGCTTTCTCCGAGATTCTCTTGACCGATGTCATCTGACTACAACCCCTCCACCTCTTTCCCCTGCTGTCCCAATCCCCAAAGGAAAAAAATTAATTTAGAAAAACATAAAATTGAAAGAGAAAAGTCTATAAATAGGAAAAGAAGAGTTCCATACACAGGCTTGAAGAAGCAACTCCATAGTTCCAATCTTCTTCAAAGCTCTCCTCAGTCTTCCTCTCGAAACTATTTATCTTTTTCATCTAAAAACTGGACCCCTTTTCAGTTCTATCCAAAACCCAGAAAAGCATGGTCGGACCTTCACTTGACACCACCAAGCCCGCTGCAACAACCATCAAATTCCTCTGCAGCTACGGTGGGAAGATTGTCCCCCGTTATCCCGACGGGAAGCTCCGTTATCATGGCGGCGACACTCGTGTCCTCGCCGTTGACCGCTCCGTTTCCTTCTCTGGTTAGCTTCTGTTCCTTTTATGTGTTTTTCGCTTTTCTCGTCTGCGATTTCCTTATTTTGTGAGATAGTGAGGAAAATATTGGAACTTCCGTTTATTTTTTGTGTGTAAAATGAGGTAAAAAAAAAAGAATCTATTGTTGATTTGGAGTTGGGGTTTTGTGACGTCTGGTGTTCTTACAGAGTTGTTGTTGAAGCTGGGAGAGTTGTGTGGGTCATCGGTGACTCTACGTTGTCAGTTGCCGACTGAGGACTTAGACGCTCTGGTGTCAATCACCTCCGATGAGGATCTAGCTAATCTCATCGAAGAGTACGATCAGGTTGTGACGCCAAAGGGATTTTTAAAGATCAGAGCTTTTTTATCGTCACCCAAAAAAGTATCTCCTTCTTCCACTCTCCCACCTTCGTCGCCTGTTCGCTTCTCCCACACGTCTTCCTCCTCCTCCTCCTCCTCCTCATCGTCCTCTAACGGACAGAGTGGTCTGGCTCCGGCAACCTCTACTCCGAGGTGCCACCGTCAGATTTCCAGGCCCCCGGTGGCGTATCCGGTGAAGAGGGTTCCTCGCTATGGTTACCATGTTCACGGTAACCCAGCTCATGTCTACCTTGTTCACAATGGGAATCATTGGCAATAACAGTGCCCGAACTGAACTGAGAACTGTGAACAAAGTTATTATAAATACCAAAAGGAGTTTTTAAGAAGAAAAGAACGTATGTGTTAAAGGGGAGAAAAGGAGTTTAGCAGCTATTTGATGTAATTGGGGAGTGTAAGAATCATTAAGAAGAATTGGTTTTTTAGTCCGTGGGAAAAATTAATGAATATTTCAGTCCAGTTTCTATTTGGATTTCGTCCCAAAGAATATTTTCGACGGTGAGTTGTATAACCCTGTTCTGGGATTGTTTTCCATACATGGATGGATTAGAAGATTATGCCTATGCTATCTCCTGCAATGTTCCCATTTGTTGCATTGGACATTTTGTTAGTTATCGTTGAGATTCTCTCGCTGGCACCCGATGTGCTTGTCGTTGGATATCGTTTGCTCCATCTGTGTGTGCTTCTCCTCCATCGTCAACTCCATTTTCACTTACTGTTTTCTGTTCCCTTTTTTTTTACGCCTTTCTGAGGAAGTAGATTCGTCAACTTGCTTCTTGACGTTTTTGGTTGCATTTGCTTAATTATCATTCTTTGTTTCGTTTGATTAGTTTTGACTTTTGATTGTTGGCTTTATTTGAAATAATTGTTTGATGTTTCTATTGCAGATTCAACAACGAATTAAATTAATCAGCCTTGCAGATGACGGAGAAGTTAATTTATGATCTGAAGAGGTATATTTGAATGCCGATGTGAGGACCTCTTTAGCCTTTTCCTTTCTTTTTTCCCTCCTCATAAGAATTTAGGTTTTAAGTTGCATCAGAGTCGTCAGAGGAAAATAGTTTGATTAGATTTTAACTTAGATCCGCTCCTGAGGGATAATAGTGATGTCGGAGATTGATACATTACAGGTTAACAGAATCAGAGCAGTGAAGGATCAAGATAACTTAGAGATAATAGTGATGTCGGTGATTGATACATTACAGGTTAACAGAATCCGAGCCGTGCAGGATCAAGATAACTTATGCGGAATCTATAATCTGGTAGAATGATTTCCATATATACTGGAAGAAGATTTCAACCTAAAGCCTCTTCCGTCTCAAGGGGAATAACCCATTAGTTAGCTTCCTCAACCTCCAGTGTGTTTAAAATTGACCTGACCTTTTCATTTATTATCTACAGATTTCAGAATTTGAATTTGGAGATTGAACGCATCTTATTATGACATGCTAGTCTAGATTTTTCTAGGAAAGATTAGATAGACCTGCATAAAGTAGGAGTTTGCTTCTAAATTTATGTCTGCCTCATTAGATAGGTTCGTTTGTTTTGTGTCTTCTCTTCTATGATGCGAGTCATGGGCCATGGTTAAGTGGTGATTGATGATTTTCCTTTTAACCAGATATGCGTCCAAGTCCTGCTAAGCAGGCTTGCAGGTACAAGAGAACTGGTAGTGGATGGGTTTGATTTTTGATCATATTACTCCAAGAGAAGTGATAGCAATTATGGTTGGAAAACGGATGGGGACCACTGAGAATCAATAAATAATTAATGGTGTGGAGACAATCAATTTGCTCCTCTTGACAACTTTGCCATACCAGGAGCATGCCAAACAGCATAAATGCGGAATGACATGAAAATTGAAGATATAATAAATGGCGGACGCTGACCTTTGGCTAAGGAGGGAACTGATTTTTTTCAATGTTCAAGAGAAAGCTTGCCAGTCACTTACCTTTCACCAAAAGATTCTCCTTTGCTGTCCTGGTTGTTGGAGAGACTCTTTGATGACAATTATGAAGAGATTTAATTAGCATTCTAAACAATGAACCAAAGCAAGTTGTTGATTGCTATGCTACCCATAGAAGATAACATTAAAGTGGTTCCTGGGATCTCCTAACGCATACCCCACACCCATGTGGGTTTCTTCTATTTACTTTAAGAATAGCAAATTGTCATGCGCGTACGTTTCCTTTGGATAAAGGAAAATGGAGGATAACATTTTTTTTTGTTTTTTTTTTCAAATAAAGAAAGCGCGACAACGGGAAAAGAGAGGGCGCCGTAAATGTGGGCGGCTCTATTTTCTCTTGGCGGCGTTGAATCAACGTTGGAGACCTCAAGGTTAGTGTTTGCGTAAGCGGTAAGCGTTAGTGGAAGGTGGGGTGGCCTGAAAGCGATGAGGGTTGGGACATCTTGAAGAATACGTGAAAGCGATGAGTCAGGGTTGGGGCATCTTGAAGAATACGTGTCCAAGACATGTTAAAGTCAAGCTGAAAAAGCTAAGCAAGGTGGTTGACGTTCAAATATTTGAAAATTTCCAACTTTCTGCATAGGAATTGTCCTTGTTGCGTGAAGCTTCATGCACATCTTGTTCCGCGACATTTGCTTCCTCAAGATCACATTAAAAAGTTGCAAAGAATTTGCAATGCGGCTTGAAAGATACCAACGGAGGAAAATTGACAGTACCTTAACATTTCAAGTCATCTACATCTTATCGGCAAGAAGGAAAAACTGAGGATTAGAATGGGTGAAAATGAAATATGAGTCCTTGGGCTGTTTATTGATTATACTGACTAAAATGCGGCTTCAGATATTTGGAAATGGATTTTGACGTTAGAAGGTTGTTTGTCCCCGAGCATTCCAGGCACTTCAAACCATACGTAGATAATAAAAGAAGTCTTAGTTTCTTCACAGCACCATCATTGAAGCTTCTACGACGAAAGTTAACAACTTTAATTTATAGTTCTCTCGTTTTATAATCAGAGTAGCCTTTCATAATCCATTGGACAATATATAAGACTTTTGTAGATAACCTAATCAACCTTTTATGCACTATCTTCCTTACATAGTTTCTTCTTTTGATTTATTAAAATATTCATTAACTTTCAATCCTCAATTTAAATTTTTTTAAAAATTTTCTTAGTATACTTATTTTAACATATAAAAACACTTTGTTGATCTTATTTGATCTTCATTCCAAGGAAGCACGTTAATGTTCCTAAGTCAGTTATTTCAGAAACCTTCATCATATTATGTTTGAATTGCTTAATAAGAATGACATTAGTTCATATTACCAATGAATAGTCCATATATAGAGAAATAAGCAAAACATCAATATTTGACTGATTAACATATATATTTTACTCACTCGGACTCTTTGTAAAATCAAGACTTAATAGCTACTCATCAATCATGTTGTATCAAGCTCTTTGGAGCATATTTCAGACCATACAAGGCTTTTTTGAGCAAATAAATCTTGTCTTCGTCTCCCCTTATTGCATATCCGCAGGTTGTTTAATGTGTATTTCCTACTGTAATAATTATTAAGAAATATGATTTTACATCAAGCTAAAATATCTTCCAACTTTTTTTAGCTAATATAAGAAGCATTCTAATGGTATTAAGTCATGTAACAAGAGCAGATGTCTATGAGAAACTGATACCAAACACATGAGCAAACCCTTTCACTATAGGTATGGTCTTGTGCTTGTTAATTGAATAATCAACATTCAACCTAGTTCTGAATATCCATTTGATGTGAACTTTCAACACACTACTGTCTAATTCTCAATCATATTTACCTCCTTTTGAATTGTATTTCTCCACTTTTTAACTTCATTGAATCATACTAGCTCAAACATTATAATAATGCATCTCTAATATATATCATAGAATACTCCGGTACCTTTGATAGGAGGATCAATAACTTGTACACCTTACGCTAGTGGAAAGTCATTAATTTATTTTCTATCTTCCTTTTTTAACAATAGTATTGCTCTTCTACAAAATGAACATCTTTGCTTATTAGAATCTTTCTAGTTATGGCGATTTTTTTTGTAAACCTTAAATATGCTATTGTAGCCAATGAAAAGGCTAGGATCTATTCTTTTATGAAGCTTATCTCTTTTCACATGAGCTATATGTGATAAACATATGCCACCAAAGAATTTAAAGTTTCATAAAGAATGCTTATAGTTATATATTTCATTTAATTATGTATTTATTGTAATTTTGTTCACCTAACTTGCATCACTTTTATATTGTCTCATTTGCATGTGGGTCTATCGAAAACAGCTTCTCTACTATACAAGAGTAAGACTGCGTATCATCAGACCTCTCCAGACTCCGCTTCATTGCGAGACTTCGAACTGCGTGTGATAATGATGACGATGATGATAGTTATACTCTACTTCAAATAAAGTTTTTCCTTTTAAAATCTTTATAAGGGGCATGTTTAGTAGAAAAAGGGAGTAAGATAATTGTTTCTGTCCAAAATTTCTTAAAGAACCATTTTCCATGCGGTATGCATTGAATCATCTCTAATTTTATTTTGTTTTTGGAGTAAAAGGGGTAGTTAATTAGTGTTCAATTCTGGCTTCTTCACAAGTTAGGACGTGAATTCTATATCTGCTTTGGTTCCTAATCCAGGCTTTAAATTTCATAAACACTTATGTAAACTCTAAATTGAACCTTAGGAAGTAAATTCAACATATTTGGTTGGGTCATCAATAAAGGTAATGTAATACTTATTTCCCTACAGTGATGGATTAGTATGAGGTTTATAAAGATTAGTCTATATCAACTATAACTTTTCTTATGCTCTCTATATAGTCTTTGAAAATTATAGCCTTATTTGTTTGCATAATGATATTTCATACAATTTGGCATGAGTTCACATAGAGGTGGTAGGGTCTTGGAAAAAAAACTCTATTTTCTTTATCAGTAGTAATGTAGTATAATAGAATTATCCTAACCTCTTATACCATAGCTTAACTATGTAGTCAAAGTTAGGACAGATAGAGGTGGTAGGGTCTTGGAAAAAAACTCTATTTTCTTTATCAGTAGTAATGTAGTATAATAGAATTATCCTAACCTCTTATACCATAGCTTAACTATGTAGTCAAAGTTAGGACAGACATCCTACATCAATTCTAATGAAAAAGCTTTACCTCTTTTTTTTTTCACTTAAACAATTTATGTCTTTTTGCATTCGTAGTAAGGCATATTATATTATAATTTTGTATCTCTTTTCAAACAGTTAACTAACACCCAAGAAGTTTTGATTAATTTCCAAGTGCATAAAGCATATATGTGATTGATTTAGTATCTGGAGCAACTTTAATTATCGTTATTTCCTTTCCTTTGATATATATGCATTCCTTATTACCAATTATGACAATGGAGATAACAAACTTATTGAGAATTTTAAAAAGATTATAATCGTACTTCATATAATTGATATAATAATTTCCAAATAGCTGACTTTTATTTATAAGTTATTGGTAGCAAATTGATTGCCACAAATAATTTTTCTTACCATTGATTTGAAATTATGATTGATTGTTATGGTCGATTTATGTTCTTACAAATCTTTGAATATGGGTTAGTTATTTATATTTGTGGCATCTAGCATAAAGTCTCCTAAAACATTTGAAGTGTAGATGACTCTTTTTTTCATAATGACATAAAAGTTAGCTTGTTTTGAAATGTAATTAATTCATTACTGAAATAATAGAGTACAATTATCCTTTAAACGTGGGAGCGTGAAAGTGTTCCCCTAACTGTCCTTTGTGTCTTACAAGAAATTATATTATAGCCCTTGCATTATCCCAACTTAGTCCTTTATAATCTCCACCTTGCTTTTATCCCTAGAGTAACTTGAGTGTATAATTGCCTGACTAATGTAGCTAATCGCATATAATGGTTCAGCTTTAAAAACCCTTATATTCCTCCCTTTCCATATGTAATATATACAAGCATAACGTGAATAACTTATTGTCATGCATATGCTTGTGGTGGACACTTTGGTCCAAAACGAACTGCTAGTAAGGTGTTAGAAAGTGGTTTTTTCT
>JANZLD010000003.1:20857545-20872971 GCA_026413575.1 Erythroxylum carthagenense | reverse complement strand
CAAAAAACCTCGTATCTGTGACGAAATAATAGCTAGTCACAAAAAAATTGTCACTAAATGTCTTAACTCTTGTAGTGTATATAGGTTGCTTGAAATTATACATTTCAATTCAAATTATATTTATATATAGTTCGAATAACATGATTTTGTATATTTAAAATACCTACTTTAAAATTTTCAGTACATTTCTCATAGTATATAAATGTGTAGAATAATTATAACAACCTTTTAAAAACAATAACATCATAGTAAAAATTCTGCTAAAATGCAAGATCTGAATAGATTTAGAAGTATGCAACCTTACTCTTAACTAGTAAATTGAAGCTAATTTTTTGAATTTATATGATATTTTAATTATTATAGTTAAAATTTAATAATTACTAGTTTAAAATCAAATTAAGATGTTTATAATACTTGCATATGAATAATAGTTACAATAAGTATATAATTCTTAATAAATATAATAACTTTCTTATAAATACTTATCATATTTTAATTACGATAAAATACGTTAACTTGTAATAAATTAATAGTTGTCCTCGTTATAATATACCGTATATGCATATTTTATAATAAGAGATACTTTTATATTCTTTTAAACATTGAAACATTAAAATTAATAAAAGAAATTAATTTCTTTCATAATTTTAAATATATTTATATATAATTTGTGCATATAATAAATATATAATCAAGGAATATTCATTATATGTATAATTTGTGCATATAGTACATATATAATTAATGAGACATGAAAATTATTAAAGTACAATTACATAATTTTAAAATAAATGTGAATTAATATATAAAGTATGTTTAAGGTTAAATTTAATATTTAAAATTATACTACTTTTTTTAGTTTAATATTATATACTAGTTGTTATAATAAAGTATACTATTTTTATAAGATGTACTTTTAACATGTGAAACAGTTAACTTTCTGAGATATTAATAAAATCCTTATACATTTTAAATAAAATTATATTAAATATCTAAAAATTATTAAAATTTGTGTCAGTTAAATATTATGTTGTTAGATAATTAAAAATTTTTACTGTGTCTATCAAACAATTTCTGTAAAATTTTGTTAATTGTTATTTAAAATAAATAAATTAGTTTACTAATTTTTATGAATTATTTATTAAAAAAGGATGGCCACTATATATTTAGATATATAGAAGATTATCGTAATTGGCATAATAACTCTTAACTAACATTCACAATATAAAATATTAGGTGGTCCTAAAATTGTTAAGCTTTACTATATTTTAGTATCCTACCATTTTGATGATAGTCAAGTTATGTACATATTTATTTGCTGTTTGGATGAATACGCAAAGAATGTGATACTAAATCAGGCTATTAAATATGATAATTCTCATTGTTACCCCAAAACCTACTTGAAGGCCTTGTGCACTTGAAGAAATTTTCTTCTCGTAAGGCGCATGCCCTTTTTCTTTTTCTTGCTATAACTTGTAAAAGTAGATTAAAAATGGGCAATAAAGTGAGAAAAGGAACAGAGAAAAGCGAAGAAAGTATCTTAAATTCTCGGAATTTAATGCACAAAAAGTCAACAGTAGGACGGGCTGCCGTAATAGAACCCGCATGCATGAGTAGCCTATGGATGGATCGCTACAGAGCTAAAAAGTGGAACCAGAGCTAAAAATTAATTAAGGTTTAGAGGCATCTTTTGACTTTTCCTTAAGCAACCGTGAAAATAGGTGGAAGATATAGTACACACGTTCCATGTACAATTGTCTTTGGTTTAATTATCGGAGACAAAATGATGGTGTACGACGGTAAATGTTGAACATATTTGAAAGCAACCTTCCAATGCCTTTGCTCCGACATGGCTTAAATTTCACTTTTAACATCTTAAAACTTCTCCTGTTGTTCCACTCAATTTAAGACAATTGTGTTGCGTATATTTATATTGAGTATCTCAAAACCTTATATACACAATAGTTATTTGAATATCATTAACTACTAAGCGGAAACAAATGTTACTTAATTGATGGTTATATTGCATGTATCAGTACAAATATAGAATTCAGCTTACTGGCACTAATTATTGTTGGTCGAAAGTTAAAAGATTATCGATTTGATCACAAATGTTTAAGGTGAACAATTGGCCATGAGATTAATACACATATGACATAATTCCAGTAGCTATTGTTATCCTCGTAAAGTTTTTGTCGGTAGTTAAAAATGAATTAAAAAATGTAAAATGGTAACTCGGAACCCTTCTCGTCTCCACAGATCACCTATATGGATGATAGTGACGACTGGAGATATTCCATCAATAATGCTGTTTTCTTTTACCTTTTGTGTTAGTTAACTAAGCAAGTTGGCCAAGGCATGTGTATGGAGGTGACAGGACTGGCCGTGAAGGGTACAGCGTATCAGGTATAATGATGGAGCATGCATGGAGAGGCAAGCATATTTATATATATGCATGCATGAGTCAATTTGTATGTTTTTTTTTTACGCGCCAGAAGAGGCAAAAAGCTAGACCTACACATGAGCAGAGGCTAATTTTATAGCAGATATGATGAAGTTGTATAAAGCAAGAGGGCACAGATTGTAGACAAGATTGTATAGGGAACAAATTGATCAGAAAAAAGCCTGCCACAACTGTAAGTTACGAATAGGCTGTTCAGAATGTGATCAAGTGCTTCTACTCCCCTTAGTTCTGTCGTGACTAGAAAACAACAATCCTGCAGTCTTAACCTTGTTTAAGCAAGAAGAGTTGGACCTTGATCTTTAGCTCCACAATCCTACGTTAATGAAAATACTCGAATTCGCTAAACCGTAAGGCATGAAAGTCGTACATTCAGAAACTTCTAGATGTAGGTGAGTTGATAATAAATTTTTCTGGCTTAAGTGAAATTGTGGGTTTGAATTGTTCTCATGTATGTGGCCGTTTAAAACTTGGAGTCAGAGTTTTGCCTCCCGCAATGAGCCTACGCAACTCGACCAGGGACTAGTCTGAGAATAGATGGCTTAAAAGTGCCTTCCTATAGTTGAGATTCTTCTGAGATACCTCGTGGACAACAAAAAAAGAGAGCTTACATTCAGATCTCTATGGAACTACACTTTATATGGTTGTCCAAATTTTAACATCTCAATTATGAAAAACTATTGAACAACAATTTAGATTGCAAATCTAATTCTCTCTATTTAATTAGAATTCAATTTAGACTATTTAGATATTTAAAACTGTTAAGACACTAATCCCACTTCGGTGGCATGAGAATATGAGAGGAGGAAAGAAGCCGATAAAAGAAAGCTCTCTCCTCCTACTTCAATGTACCTAAAAACATAATTCCACTTTCATAGTGAAATTTCTTCTCTCTCCGTAGTTTTTACCCTATTGGGATTTTACACGTAAATTTCTTATATTCTTTAATTTCTTCCTATTTTTTATATATTTTCCTTTTTTTCGTGCTTTCTTTTTCAACAAGTCATATCAGAGTCACGCTTAGGTTAAGTTTAAATCTATTTGCCGTATGTTCTGTGGTTGCTACTTAGTGTGGATCCTCCACGTCAGAAAGTAAATTAGATTTTGCAGTACCTTCGGATGTGTGCGGTGTGCTAGTGGGACCACCTTTCGATTTTCATGCCTAGTGGGACCCATTGTCCCCTAATATTCCTAAATTGTTCAATGTCATCATTTATGAGGCTCATTTCATGTGGAGCCCATGAGGTTACTATTCACATGTGGGATCAACTTACATGAAATAGTGGGAGGAGCTTTTCGGCAGAATGTCAAAAGTGAAAGGAGAATATAAGGTAGATAAATTCAATGGTGAAAATTTCTCGATTTAGAAGATGAGAATGAGGGCTATCTTGGTGAAAGATAAGTGCCTCGCAGCAATCGTCAAAAGGCTAAATAATATCATTGTTGAAAAATGGGAAGAAATGGATGTAAATGCAACGACAAATTTACATCTCGAATTGGCAGATGAGATATTGTCAAGTATAGAGGAGAAGAAGACAGCCAAAGAAATTTGGGATTATCTTTACAAGCATATAAGAGACAAAGTCCTTACACAACAGAATATTTCTTAAGAGGAGGTTTTACACTTTACGGATGTCAGAATCTTCAACAGTGACTGAGCACGTCAATATATTGAATTCTCTATTTTCACAACTCAAAAATATTGATTGTGTGATAGGAACGAGTGAACGAGCGGAAATTCTACTTCAGAGTTTACCAAATTCATACGATCAACTCATCATCAACTTGACGGCCAACTTGCCTGTGGAAAGTTTGAACTTTGACAATATTGTAGCTGCAATCATTGATAAGAAAAAGCGGCACAAGAATAAGCAAGGATCTTCACAACAAATAGAGGCATTGGCGATGACGAGAGGTAGATCGATGGAACGTGGTCCCAGTGGGAGTCAACAACATGATAGATCAAAATCTCATAGTAAGAAAAATTTTAAATGCCACAATTGTGGTAAGAAAGGTCACTACAAGAAAGATTGTTGGAACCTAAAGCACAGTTCTGGTCCTCAGGGAAGAGTTGCCGACCCTTAAGGAAATGTTGCAAGTAGATCAAACGACGATAACGCCTTGACTTGTGAAGCATCAACAACACATGATCGCAAGAGGATGATGCAGGATGTGTGGTTGGTTGATTTTGGTGCAACCTATCATATGACCCCTCGTAAAGAATGGTTCTATCAATACGAACCAGTCTCAGAAGGTCTTGTATATAGTTGCAGTGATCAGGTCATGAATGTTGTTGGAATTGGATCTATCAAGATGAAGATGTAAGATGGAACTGTTCATAACATTCATCAGATACGACATGATGAGGGAATTCGGAAGAATTTATTACCGCTGGGACAATTGGATGACCTCGGTTGTAAGATGGAATGTGAATGAGGAATCATAAAGATAGTTCGTGGAGTGCTAGTGATAATGAAGGCAGAGAAGATAACTACCAACTTATACATGATAAAGGAAGTGACTTTGGTGGATGGAGAAGCTTCAGTTGCCTGAAGTAACAATGAGAGGTCTTTGATGATATGGCATAGGAAACTTGGTCATATGTTGGAGCAAGGAATGAAGATTCTCGTGGACCAGAAACTATTTCCTAGGCTCACAAAGGCTTCATTACCATTTTGTGAGCAGTGCGTAACAAGCAAATAGCATCAGTTGAAGTTCAACACATAGGGCTCTTGAAGCACAAATGTTCTAGAACTGGTTCACTCTAACGTATGGCAAGCATAGGTTGTGTCCCTGGGAGGAGCGAAGTACTTTGTATCATTCATTGATGATTATTCCAGGAGATACTAGGTGTATCCAATCAAGAGCAAGGGAGATGTATATCAAACCTTTAAGGAATACAAAGTGCGAGTCCAGTTGGATACAGGAAAGAAGATGAGGTGCCTCAGGACAGATAATGGAGGAGAATACATTGGTGAAGATTTTGATAGTTACTGTAAGCAAAATGGTATCAAGCGACAGTTCATAACGGCATGCACTTCACAGCAAAATGGTGTGGCAGAGCGGATGAACAGAACGTTGCTGGAGAGAACTAGGGCAATGTTGACGACAGCTAGTCTGGAGAAGTCCTTTTAGGCTGAAGCTGTCAACAATGCTTGTTAAGTGATCAACCGAAGTCCGTCAACAACAATTGATTTAAGGACACTGTTGGAGTTGTGGACAGGTAAACCAGTAGATTATTCTAATCTTCATGTTTTTAGAAGTCCTGCATATATGATGTACCATGCCCAGGATGTTTCAAAGTTAGATCCAAAGTCTAGGACATGTATTTTCGTAGGCTGTGTTGATGGTGTAAAGGGGTATCGCCTATGGAATCCCACTACCCACAAAGTTGTTATCAGCAGGGATGTCATCTTCATAGAAGATAAGCATTGTAGTGAAGATGCAGGTACATCAGGGTCAAATATTACAGTGATATAGGTGAATGAACATATTTCTGAAATACTGTCTGATTAGAATCCTGCGGAGAATGAGGTTGAAGTCGAAATCAGACGATCGGATGCTGAAGTCAATGAAATTAGACGATCAACTCGCACAAGGGAAGCTCCCAGTTGGCATTTTGATTATATTATGGATAGCAATGTAGCATATTGTCTACTCACTGAAGACGGAGAACCATCAACCTTCCAGGAGGCAGTAGAAGGTTCAGATACGTATCAATGGATAGCAGCAATGTAGGAGGAGATGGAAGCTCTGCATAAAAATCAGAGTTGGAATCTTGTACAGTTACCATCAGGGGGGAAACCTATTGGCAACCAATAGGTGTTCAAAATCAAAAGAAGTAGTGATGACCAGTTGGAGAGGTATCGGGCAAGATTGGTAGTCAAAAGATATGCTTAAAAAGAAGGTATTGATTTCAATGAAATATTCTCACCTGTGGTTCGAATAACTACCATTCGTATAGTTCTGGCATTATCAGCAGTGCATGATTTACGTCTAGAACAGCTAGATGTAAAGACAGCTTTTCTTCTTGGTGATCTTGAAGAAGAGATTTATATGCTCTAGCTAGAAGGCTTTGAAGAAAAAGGAAAAGAGAAATTGGTTTGCAGGTTAAACAAATCTCTATACAGACTCAAGCAGGTGCCAAGGTATTGGTATAAGAGATTTGATTCTTTCATCATGAGTCTGGGATACAATAGATTATACGCAGACCCTTGTGTATATTACAAGAGGTTTGGAGGTGATGATTTTGTCATATTGCTATTGTATGTTGACGACATGTTGGCTACAGGCCCTAACAAAGATCGTATTCAAGAATTAAAGACTAAGTTGGCTAGGGAGTTTGAGATGAAATACTTGGGACCAACAAACAAGATTCTTGAGATGCAAATTCACCGAGACAGGAACAATAGGAAGATCTGGCTTTCTTAGACAAATTACTTGAAGAAGGTCTTGCGGCGCTTCAATATATAGGACTATAAGCCAGTGTCCACCCCACTCCCTATTAATTCCAAGTTGTCCTCTGAGATGAGTCCTAGCAGTGAAGCAGAGAGAATAGAGATGTCTTGCGTACCGTATGCATCAGTAGTGGGTATCCTCCATGGTCAGCACCAAACCAAACATTGCATATGCAGTGGGAGTTGTGAGTCGGTACATAGTAAATCCTAGTAGAAAGCATTGGATAGCAGTAAAAAGAATTCTTTGTTGCATCAAAGGAATGTTGAATACTGCATTATGTTACAGAGGATCAGATATAGGTATTTGTGGTTACGTTGACTCAGATTATGCAGGTGATCTTGACAGAAGCAAGTCCACTACTAAATATGTGTTCTTACTTGCTAGCAGAGCTATAAGATGGGTATCTAAGCTGCAGTCAGTTATGGCTACATCAACAATAGAAGCAGAATATGTTGCAACTATACAAGCTAGTAAGGAAGCAATTTGGTTGAAGTTGGTCATGGAGGAGTTCGAGCACATACAAGAGATAGTTTCTCTATTTTGTGATAGCCAGAGTGCTTTGCATCTTGCAAAGAATCCAGCCTTTCATGCTAAGAGTAAACATATTTGAGTTCAGTACCACTTCGTTCATGAGAAAGTGAAGGAAGGGACAATTACTGTGAAAATTATCAACACGAAGTAGAATGTGGCAGATTTTCTGACTAAGGTTGTCAACACAGATAAGTTCATATGGTGTCGTTCTTCCTGTGGCCTGATAGAGACATAAGCAGCATGGAGCCGAGAGAGAAAGAATAGTGAAGATTAATTGGCATCCAATTCAATCTTCAAGTGGGAGAATGTTAAGACACTCATCCCACATCGGTGGGATGAGAATATGAGAGGAGGAAAGAAGCCTATAAAAGAAGGCTCTCTCCTCCTCCTTCAATGTACCAAAAAATATAATTCCACTTTCATAGTAAAATTTCTTCTCTCTGTGTGGTTTTTACCCTATTAGGGTTTTCCATGTAAATTTCTTGTGACTTTAATTTCTTCCTATTTTCTATATATTTTCCTTTTTTCGTGCTTTCTTTTCCAACAAAAACTTCATGCATTTCAATTAAACATGATTAATTAATGGCTCATTGATTACTCTTGCAGTCTCCCCGTTTTAAGTCATTCTAGCACGTGATAATTGAATTTTAAATTTGTTGAGTTCAAATTTAATGGTCAACGGACTAAATGAGAATCATAAGCACCAAATTTTAAATATAACTAGTTCTAGACTCGTGCTTTGAAATAATTAGCACACAGTATCTTATTTAAAATTTTGAAAAAAAAGTATTACATCTTTATGAATTTATAACTATTAATATAATTAATGACAAAATTTTAACTAAATGATATTTTAATTCAATATATGATTTTATTTATATTACACTAATAAAGTTATTTTGAATTTCTACAAACTAATCAAGTTTTAATTAGGGTTAATTACCAAAAAAAGCTCAAACTTTCATCAAATTTTCAATTATAGCCCGAACTTTAAAAAATAGCAATAAAACACTTAAACTTTTAATTTTTTCAATTATAACCTGAATTTTAAAAAGTAGCAATAAAACGCTCAAACTTTTTTTAATTCTAGCTTGACGTTAATGCTTCTGTTAAGTTTGCTGACACGGTTTGCCATGTGTTTCAAAAACTTTAACTATTAATATATATTAGCTAAAATTAATACAGCAAATTAAGATTAATGAAATGATGTCATTTAATCATATAATTAAAATGACTTTGTTATTTAAAAATGACCTAAATCAGATTACGCAATCTCGACAATCTTATACTTTGATTTCAATTTTTCCTTTGTTTTCAAATTATTTTTTCGATGCCTTCATCCTTTAGTTTTCAGATTATGTAGTCTCGATGCCCTCACACTAAGGGCATTAAGAGAACGAACTAAAAATGAAGAGCTTACTGATTCAATACGTTGTAATGCGGAAATAGTTTGAGGTGTCAAAAAAATAAATAAAAACAAAAGGTTGAGGACATCAGAAGAACAACAGAAAACGATGGGCTAAAATTACAAAAATTGAAAGTTTGAGTACTTTATTGCTACTTTTTGAAGTTTCGGCTATACTTGAAAAAATTGAAAGTTTAAGCATTTTATTGCTACTTTTTAAAGTTTGGCTATAATTAAAAATTTGACGAAAGTTTGGTTTTTTGGTAATTACTCCATTTAATTATAATAAATTAAATACTAAATTTAAAAATTAGTACATGATACATTTATCTCTAATATATGTTTATTTTAACTATTATGGTATGCATGTAGTGTAAAATTTTAATTAGAATTCAAACTTGTAAATTGCTAGCTACTATTTTCTCTTATTTTAATAATTTGTTATAACTATTTATGTGTATGAAAAGTATGTTACTGCCAACTACACCAAAGGCAAAAAGGGTTGCTACTGATTACAGAAAGTCAGAAAATGCAAGAAGAAAGAAGAAGAAAAATGAAGGCCAGCCTAAATCAATTTTCATTTATCCCAAATCTTCTCTTCGTTAGTTCAATCTTAACAGTTTAGAGAGTATTTTTTCCTATTTCTTGCGAGATTTAGTACTTCTCCTTGTAAAATCAATGTGTTTATTTCTTCATTATATATTTCTTCGATCCTATTTAGGTGCGAATCTGCTTTAATCTAGTCAATTTTCACAATAAGTAGTATCAGAGTATGTTGAAAGAATTATAACGAATTTTTTGGCACTATCTATTCATTTTTCATGTGAAGACGATGAAAGTTGACCAATAATAAAACAATAACTAAGAAAGGTGACAATTATTCATGACTGTAGCGGTCATTGTAGCTGAGCTATAGTAACTAGCACTATGACAACAAAAAATGCTTTAGACAACAGACAAAAGTGTAGCTATAAGTACCACTATCGTTGCCTTTTTATTAAGGCAATAGAATTTATATCAATACAAGAAGTGGCATCGCTATAAGTATAATGCAAAAGAATTTTTTGATTAGGCAACAAAATAAAAAGTGTTGTTTTAAGTTTTAACTAAAGCAACACTTTAGTTTCCAAATACAACAACAATGTTAAATAGATATTGCAACACTTTTAAATCTTTATAAGGCAACAAAGTAATTTTTTTAGGCAACAATTTGTAAAAATAAAAAGTGATAATTTATTCTTTTGGTACCAATATTATTTAATGTAAAATCAAACTCTTATCATTATGTAGGCAATGTACGTATACATTGAAAGAAATATATAAATATTAATGTACATCTTAATTGCGTACGTACTATCAAATGTAAACAACAAAGTATTTATCTATAATACATAGTTCATAAGGACTTATAAAATTCAATCTTTTAATATATTCAAAATAAAAAAGCAAAAAAAATCACTAGCTAAATTATTCATTTAGAATATCGTCCTCCATTCTATATAGAATATAAGTTAATTAATCTAAATACTAAACAAAACCAATATGTATGGGCCCTCCAAAACCCTTCACCAACTACCTTCTTGTCCACTCCTAATCATCACCATCCTACAAAAAAAGGAACAAAGAAATAAGAAATAGATTAGCATTGTAAAACTACTATATATGCTCACAAACAGGTTGATATATCTAAAAAATGAAATACTAACTACTTTATTGTGACGTCAATTTAATTATGACAAATTATATAGTCTAAAAACTAACAAAAAAGATAATAAGATGATGTACAAAAACAGTGAATTAAGGAAATTTTTTACCTAATATTCTTCATGTTGATATGTATAGTTTTGAGGAATAAAAGATTCCTTTCTTAATTGACTAGGTGTATTCAATTTACAAAGTATATCGATGTTAGTAGCTTGCCCAAGCTGAGATTGAATAAGGTAGAACATTTGTTTCATCATTTCTTCTCTATCAACTTTATCTTGTTTTAATTGCATTTTCATTTTGAAGCGTACAACTCTCTCTTATTTTAATTCCTTTCTTATTCTCTCCTTTTCAACTTCTACTTTTTGGTTCATCTCTTCTTCTAATGCATTTTTATGGATTGCAAATACTCATTAGGAACTTTATACAAGACTTCACTCACCATATTATTAAATCAATTAATGAATAATAGATGCATAAGAAATTGTTGCTATAAAAAAGATGGATTAAAAATGTAAAAAAGTTGTTGATTCAATGAAGAAGTACGTTAACTAGAATAGTTAAGTTACATAATATTCTATTTGTCTTATTAATAGAGTTATTATGATGATTGATACATTAAGGTGCTTCTGCCCACAATAATAATATGGAACTAGAGAAGGAGAAATTGGATCTATAGAAAAGAGAATCTACCCAAATAATTACCCACTTGGAAAAAATATCAACTCATAACTACCAACTCAATGTCCATTGTATCCAATAAACAATCGTAAATAAAAAGCATAGAAACTATTCCAAAAGAGATAATTTTTTATTTCACTTTGACTGTTCTAGCCTCTGAAACTTAGGCAACAATTACATGAAATAATAAGATCAATACAATCATGTTGCAGGAAAGGTATGAAGAAGTCAGGCAATTTTGAGTCAAGATGAAAAGAAGAAGAAAAAAAACGAACATTAAGGAAATAAGTAAAAAATGGCCTTATGAAGACTAATGAGTACATAGTTCTCAATACGAGGCAGAGTAGAGAAGTGATCATAGTAATAAATGTACCTCTTTTCTGGTCAGAGAAGTGATCACAATAATAAATGTACCTCTTTTCTGAACTAGACTCCTTCTAGATATCAGAACCTCCAAATGAACCGTCAATCTCCACACTTAAACAGTTGTGTTGAAACATAAAAACATAATCAAATAAACATACTAGCAAGAAAGCCCAACACAAATCATAATCATATGATTAGAGTTGAGTGTTGTTACTAGCAATAAGTATGAACATAGATCATAGAAACATCCAAAGCAAGTCCTCGACCTTCTTAACAATTTAAGAAATGTGCATGATTCATCTTTAAATAAAGTAGTGACTTTGAATGACTATAGCACACACTAGATTACCATCGTTTGTTTCAAAAAAATGAGGACGTTGTAAGGAAAAAGACTACAACCTACTTACCTATCTACCCAGAAAGAAGCTACATCGTCATTTGGAAACCCAAGTCTATAACCCTGCTAGTCGAACTTGAAACTATAGCTTTAGCCACCAAACGTATACAACACCAATAAACCCAAAAATGACCAAAACTCATATTTTAGCGAAGAAACTAAAATATTTTAATAATAACATGAATATTATAACAAATTCTAATAAGAAATGCTTTAAGATGCTATCAAAATTTGACCTAAAATGGTCAAAACCCAACAATATTCTGATCAAATAATTGAACCCCATTTTTAGCTACTACACTCATAAACTCTCCCATAGAGCAACAAACCTCCATCCACCTAAAAGAAAAGACCTAAATTATATTTAGAAAAGATTCTCACAAATAAAAATACCCAAACGTTTTCCTATAGCAGAAGATCATTACTTGTTGCAATTACCACGAATTTCAAATGCCTTAAAAGCGTACATCAGCTAAAGCCTAAAAACTGATTAAAAAAATATCATCAAAAACACATATCCAGAAAGAAAAACCCTTATTGCAAGCCAAAGAAAGATCTAGACTTTGAGCAACCCATAACACAAACTTTGAGTATTAACATGAGAGATTGAAGCCAAATGAGCCATGATCACAGAAAGATGAAGAGGCACTTTTCACAGAATTCCCAGATAGATTCTTTTGATTTATAAGAAACATAATTAATGTTTAGAGAGATTGGACCATGCACAAAGGGGCTAAAGTTTGAATATGTAATCTCTGGGAGGGTAGGAAAAGACGATGTCAGTCTTTTTTTCAGTTCATTGTTTATTTTGTGCTTTGTTCACATAAGTATCAATTTAAGTATTATCATTATTATAAATTTTGTAATTGATGGAAGTAAAGTGCCTGAAATTAACTAATAATTTCTATTCTGAGATTTTCATTAAATCGTCATAAAATTGGTTAAAGATTAAAAAAATTCAAATTTTAAAATATGATTGAAAAGATTGTACTTAACTATCAAATAATTTAAAATTTTACTAAGAACTAATTAACAAATTAATCTAATCCAGCCTGGTTCAAAATTTAAAGAAAATAATGTTATTTTATATTTAAATGTTTACAAAATAAATAATATTTTTAATCGAGTTTGGTTAGACTTGATTGTGTTCGGGCTCAGGTCTAGTTTGAGCCTATGTTTCTAAGTCCAAGGCTACTTATTGTAACCCTTAATTATTGTTTAAAGTCGCAACAGATTTAATTGTTGCTTATATAAAATTTTATAGCAACGAAATTTTAATTTTGTTGCCTTTTAAAATATATGGTAACACATTACTATTAGTGTTGCCTATTAATATTACTAAAGGTCACGCTTTAACAAATGTTGCATTATATTAATTTTAAGCAACACATTTTAAACTGTAACAAATTTAACGTTGCCTAAAGCATTTTTTGCTATAGTGTAGATATTATTCACGTATACGATACTGTTTATACGTATTATTCACGTGGAATAGTGAGAGCTAAGCTTTGTTCATGATAGAAGCAATGGTGAAAAGATTTGATATTGAGAAGTTCTATCAGAGTAATTTCTCATTATGGAAGTTAAAGATAAAGGCTGTCTTGAGAAAAATAATTGTTTAGCAGCCATAAGTGAAAGGTTGACAACATTCATAAATGATAATAAGTGAAATGAGATGGACGAGAATGCTATGAAAAATCTTCACCTGACATTAGTAGATAGGGTGTTGTCAAGCATGGAGGGGAAGAAGACGACAAAGGAGATACAGGATCATCTCACTAAGCAATACGGGGCCAAAATACTCAATAACAAGATTTTCCTTAAGAGAGGATTGTACACTCTTCGGATATCAAAATCTACTTCAGTGACAGAGCATATCAATACCTTGAATACTTTATTTTTTCAACTCACATCATTGGATGATAAAGTAGAGTCTCAAGACTATGCTAAACTTTTAATTGAAAGTCTATCAGATTCGTATGATCAACTCATCATCAATTTAACAAATAATGTCCATATGGACCACCAAATCTTTGATGATTTTGTAGCTACTATTCTTGAAGAAGAAAATCATAACAAGAACAAGGATCATAGGCAAGCAACTGCACAAAAAGCGGAGGCATTGACGGTGATGAGAGGGAAATCAACAGAACACGGCCAAAGTGAGAACTACAACATGGTGGGGGAAGTCAAGAAGCAAGAAGAATTCAAGATGTTACAATTGTGGCAAAAAGGGTCAAATGAAGAAAGGATTGTTGAAATAAGATAAATCTCATTCCTTAAGGAAATAACACGAACACTTCAAAAGAAGGTAATGTCCTATGTTGTGAGGCAATGATAGCAAATGAAAGTAGAAAAAGATCTGCTGGTGTATGGCTTTTCAACTAAGGAGCTACTTTTCACATGACCTCTCGAGGGAGATGGTTCTATCATTATAAACCTGTCTCAGGAGGATTTGTGTTCAATTGCAATGATCATGCCTTAAAAATCATTGGTGTAGGAACCATCAAGCTAAATATGTATGATATTACAATTCGTACTATCTAAGGAGTGCAACATGTGGAGGGCCTGAAGAAGAACTTGTTATCTTTAGGACAACTGGATGATCTTGGTTGCAATGTTGAAGTTGAAAACAAGATCATGAAAATAACTCAAGTTGTGCTTGTACTTATGCAGGGAGATAGTTGCAAATTTGTATATGTTGAAAGGATAGACTTTACAGAGGCAAAAGCATAAGTTGTTTCAAGACGTTCAATTGTAATGATATAGTGTCAAAAACTTGGACATATGTTTGAGTACAGAATGAAGATTCTTGCTGAGCAAAAGCCACTTTTAAGACTCACAAAGGCATTTCTGCCTTTTTGTGAGCATTATGTTACAAGCAAGTAGCATCGATTGAAGTTCAACACATAAAATTCTAAAAGTAATTCAGTTTTATAATTGGTTCACTCAGATGTATGGAAAAACATAAGTTATTTCCCTTGGAGAAGCGATGTGTCCTTCATTGATGATTATTCTAAGAGATGTTGGGTATATCTAATCAAGTGGAAGGTAGATGTGTTTCTAATCTTCAAAGTATACAAAGCGCAGGTACAACTTGAATCTGGAAAGAAGATCAAGTGTTTGAGGAAAGATAATGGAGGAGAATACACTGAAAATGAATTTTATCAATTATGCAAGCAAGAAGACATCAAAAGGTAGTTCACAACGGTATACGCTCCTCAACATAATGAAGTGGTAGAGCGAATGAACAGATGTTGGACCCCAAAATTTTTCTACTTGATGATATTAAGCATGAATTGTGATAATTATGTGTTTATGGCTTAGGTTGATTAAATTGGGTGTATTAGTGGTTAATTGAAGTGTAATTGAGATTAAATATGGTTTAAATAGGGATTATAGGGTAAAAATGTGTGAGGGCAT
>JANZLD010000003.1:20838904-20857445 GCA_026413575.1 Erythroxylum carthagenense | reverse complement strand
GGCCCTCCAAGCATATCATCATGGAGCATTTTCATGTATTTTGGATTTAGACTTTATTTTGTATTATGTATGGTTGAGACCACTTGTTGAATTTCTTTTAGGATTGTAATGGCATGAAGCCTCTTGGTTTATGGGGTATTTAATTCATAGATCTAATGATTGTGTGTATGTTATATTGTGTGTGAAATTGCATGTATGAATCGAATTTTGTATGGATGTTGGGATCGGGTCTAACGTTTCGGGTAGCTCGTCGCAGGCGCAACCCGAGGGGCCACCTCGGGAATAGGGATACGGGGCCCGAGCCCAACAACAGAACTCCTTTTGGAGAGAACCAGAGCTTGTTGGCAACTGCAAGCTTAGACAAGATTTTTTAGGTAGAAGCAATCAGTACCGCTTGTTTTATGGTAAATCGAACACCTTCAACTGCAATTGAGTTGAAGACACTGATGTATGATGTGGATTGATAAGCTAGTTGATTATTCAAACCTTCATATATTCAGAAGTCCTATGTGTGTGATGTACAATCCCCAAGAAACCACGAAGTTGGATCAAAAATTCAAAAAATGCTTATTCTTGGGGCATGTTGATGGAGTGAAGGGGTACTGCCTGTACGATTCCACTGCCTATAAGGTTATCATCACCAAGAATGTAATCTTTGTAGATGAGCTATAAAAGAAAGGAGAAGATAATAACACATCAAAGGAAGATTTAGAGACTACTGTTGTTGGGCAGAAAAGGAATCCCAGATCGATTCTTCTGAAACAACACAAGAGTATGAGGTACAAGAACTAATAAAGTCTGAAACTCTAGAGACTCATCGATCAAATTGCCCAAAAAGGTGGTCAGATTAACATTCAAACTATATTACGGAGGACAATGTTACATATTGTCTTTTAACTGAGATAGGGAGCCATCAATTCTCCAAGAGGCAATGAACACTTCAGATGCACCCCAATGAATGACAACAATGTCGGAATAAATTGAACTTCTTCATAAGAAAAAGACTTAGGAACTTGAGCCACTACTACAAGGAAGGACGGCCACTAGAAACAAATGGGTCTGTAAGATCAAGCAAAATTGCGATGATTAGGTGGAGCGGTATCGTGCAAGATTGGTGGTGAGAGGATATGCTCAAAAGGAAGGGGATTGATTTCAATAAAATATTTTCCCCAATGGTTTGACTTACCAAAGTCCGAGTAGTCTTGGAAATATGTGCTAGGTTTGACTTACATCTAGATTAGTTAGATGTAAAGACTGCTTTTCTTCATGAAGATCCTAATTAAGAGATTTATATGCTTCAACAAGGAGGTTTTGAAGAAGCAGGAAAGGAGAACCTGCTTTCCAAGTTAAACAAACCTTTTTATGGTCTAATGCAAGCACCGAGGTATTGTTACAAGAGATTTCATTCCTTCATTATGAGTCTTGAATACAACAGACTAAATGTAGACCCTTGTGCATATTTCAAGAGGTTTGGTCACAATGATTAGTGATCTTGCTGCTGTATGTAGATGACATGTTAGCAGCAAGACCCAACAAAGATCGTATCATAAAATTAAAGGCTTAGTTGGTTAGGGAACTTAAAATGAAGGATTAGGGACCAACAAATGAGATTTTAAGGATGCAAATATACCAAAAAAGAAGTAACAGGAGCATTTGATTTTCTTAAAAGAATTATCTGAAGAAGATCTTGCGACGCTTCAACATGTAAATTGTAAGTCACTTTCTACCTCACTTACTGTTAACTTCAAGTTATCCTCCAACATGAATCCTAGCAGTGAAGATGAGAGGATGAAGATGTCTCGAGTATTGTATGAATCAGCAATGAGAGGCTTAATGCTCGCTCTAATATGCACAGACATGACATATGTAATGAGAGTAGTTAGTCAATAATCTTAACAAAAAGCACTGAAATGTTCTACAGAGGGTTATGTGATACATTAAAGGGATCTCAATTGTTGCATTGTAATACGAGGAATCAAATTTTGGTGCCGATCCTCTTGGGGCTAATAGAGACATGAGCAACATGGAATTATCAAAAAAGAAAGAATTGTATGAGGATCTAATTGACTTTAAATCAAATCTTCAAGTGGGAGATTGTTGCTACTGATTGCACCAAAGTTAAGAAGGGTTGTTGTCGACTACACAAAGTCAGAAAATGCATGAAGAAAAAAGAAGAAAAATGAAAGCCAATCAATTGTGAATATTTTGTCCACAGCTGGCTAGACGTGTCTAGGAGGCCTATAAATAGGCCTTCCTATATCACTTTTCATTAATCCAAAATCTTGTCTTCTATCAATTTAATCTTCATAATTTAAAGAGTGTTTCTCCTATTTTTAAGAGAGTTAGTGTTCCTTCTTATAAAATAGAGAATGATTGTAACTCTTAAATTTTTTACAGTGAAGTTTCTTCTTGCCCATCATTTTTACCCTGATTTGTTTGAGGATTTTTCACATAACAATTTGTATGTTTATTTTTTTATTACTAGTCCTTCAATCATATTTAGCTGAGAACCTGCTCTAGTACAACCAATTTTCACAACAAAGTGTTGACATTTTAAAGTTTAATTAAATACTAAAGTATATAAAATAAAAGGTATATAAACTTTAGAAAATATTCATTAAGTATTTATTATGTTAAATTAATATATTTAATTATGTAACATGGAATATTTTTTATCAATTCAACTACATAAAATTTAATATATATTTATAAAGTAAATAAATTGAAGATACAATTATCATTATTCTTTTATGCATAAATAATTATTATTTTCTTTATTTTTAAGTAATTATCATTCTTTTTGTTATATGAATAATTATCATCTCTTTACCTTGAAGTAACTATCATTCTTCCTTTTCTTTATTTTATATACATGCCGCTTATTTTATAAAGACTCATAATTATGAAACTTCTACAAAAACAATCATATATATATGTAAGTATCCAATTACACGTTTGAGGGATTACATTTTTTAATATAAGTATGCGTCTAACAAAAATCTAAGGTAGAACTATCTTCGAAATCTGACTTGTTGAATAGCAGGAACTTTACAATTCCTATTTTAAAGACTTTAAAAAAAGTTTTAATAATTTAGTACTATGCCTATACTATGTATTGGTTGAAATTATACATCTGTTTTAGTTGCATTAAAAATTAATAAATTAATTGTTAATACCAAATTTAACAAACTGTTAGATACTTAGGAGTTAGCAAATAGGTATCTCAACGTTAATCTTATATATGTATATGTAGATATAAAACTTAATTTGTCATAATATATATGAGAGTTTTTAAATATGTTTATACTTATAAATTTACATCGTTTTATAAAAAAACAATTTTTATAGAGGATTTGTTATTTGATATAATATATTTATTCCAAAATTATAGTTATTTTTATTAAAATTTACTGCACGTCAATTTATGGTGAACATAGTTTTATTATATATATTATTTACATATGTTTTCGTTAAAACTTTTAAAAGTTCTAGTTACTTTCACTATAAATTGTCATATAAATTTTGGTGAGTGTGGCCACACATTATATATAATATTTTAATATATTTGAATTTATTTTTATATATCTATACATAGACATATATGTACTGACGTTATATATGCAAACATAACGTATAACTTTAATATTATAGAATGATATTTAATGTACATCAATTTAAAATAATCATTATTAACAATTAATTATCTTTAATGTTTATATATTAATCTTAATTTGATAAAGACATCTCTCTCTACATATAATGATCTATAAACTTTCTTCAATAAGAAGTTATATAATTTTACTTTTACATCTTCTTTGTTAATATGTAATATAGGAATCAAAATAATAAATAAACATTATAATAGGAAATAAAAATCATGATAGAAATAAAATTATTATTATGTGTGTTTGCTACGTAATCACTAAAAATGTTATTAAACAAATTAAAAGTTATTTTATATTAAAGAATTTTTTTACGGATATTTTGTTATCATATAATTTTTATAAAAATTAATCAGAATTTTTTATATTTATAAATACCTAAACAAAATTATTAATTTTTAATAATTATAAATAATTTTTATGATAAGAATAAAATCAAAAAGTCTTAAAACATTTCTTTACTTGATATATAACATTAATGAAATAAAATAAAATTTTATTAAAAATTAAATATAAAAATATAATTTTGATAATAATATTTAAATAGGAATTAATATCCTGATAATTTTTTAATAATATCAAAAATACTATTCTATCTTTTTCCCATATAATCAAATTATGTTAAAAATAAAAATTTAGAATCATTTAATTTTTATTATTTCTTACCAAACAAACGAAACTTAAAAAGTCAAGATTGTATTTCCGTTCCCACCTTTTTATTGTTCATTAGCAAAGAAGAACTTAATGCTTTTCAGTTCATTGCATCATAATTGAATCTTATTAAATCCTCAATAACATAACTAAGTTAACTCATTGAGGTTACGTCTGGCTAAGTTCAAACCTCTTATATATCATCATGTAAAGTTAAAAATAGTTGTTTTGTACTATCTTAAGATCACGTTACAGTAATATCTAGAGAAAACAGATAATATAGACATATATTGCTAGTTCCGAGGAACAAGAGCAAGAGCTTAACAGTATATTTCATGGAAAATCTTAGTCACTGTTTTACTGAACTAGTTAGTTCAGAAAAATGTTTAAAACGGTTGATTGTGAAAAACATACATTGCTATAGTACTCTATTACAGCTTGCAGCTGGTACGATCGGCAGAGACTATTGCGATTGCTGGTTTTGTAATTTATATGAAATTGCAATCACAGCCCTGGATCCTAACTTAGTGCTTCTTTTATATTAATGAAGAACCAACCTGACGATTTTATTTAGTATAATGAAAATTAAAAATCTATACGCACTGAAAAAGAACAAGAAAGAGCCAAAGAAGAC
This sequence comes from Erythroxylum carthagenense, assembly GCA_026413575.1. Classification (NCBI taxonomy): domain Eukaryota; kingdom Viridiplantae; phylum Streptophyta; class Magnoliopsida; order Malpighiales; family Erythroxylaceae; genus Erythroxylum; species Erythroxylum carthagenense. Next base: position 20,852,498 of record JANZLD010000003.1, on the reverse strand, counting down.
TGGCAGGATAGGTGCAGTAACTACAAATGTTGGTGCACACTAATATTAGCTGCAATTAGCTTCCATGCGTGCTCACTTCTTTACACGCACGCACACAAAAGCAGAGTTTGTCTCTCGCAGTCTCGCAGTCTCGCAGACATATCCTGGAAAAAAGCTTCATCATTACCATATCGGACACTTTTAGTCTGATTAAGAAGCTGGAAATATAAAGCTAGAAAATCGTTACCAGCATGTGCTCGTGGGCTTTGTGTTTAAACTTGTATTACAAATGAAACGTACGTCTGTGGGTGGCTCTGGCCCCGAGAAGCAGCGTGAAGCCACCCCGACATCCATACTTGATACTAGTCTCGTCCAAAGATTTATCTGGCATGTTAAACAGTGGAACAGCCACCTGTGTACTACACATTGGCTACAGATATAATTGTCGTTGTGTATATCAAGTTCCAAGTGGGCAATAACTCATCAACTTATTATTCACTACCTGCTGATTGTCAGAGTTGGATAGGGTGACAATTAATACCCCATTATCACTCTTCCAAAGCGGGAGATTTGGCGATATCATTACATTGAATTCTTCTAAGTTTAATTGCATGTACGAGTTTAGACATAGTTTTCTTAGACCTGTAGGGTTTGCCTCGACATTTTTGGATCTTGAAAAGGTGGGACTATCGAAAGTAAGATGGATGGCTGTTGGAATAACCTCCAGTGTCGAGCTGTGGAGGGAATAAAGTTTACTGTTGGTTAAGGGTTGCAATTGCTAGGATTTCCCAATACTGTATCTATTTGACTTGCTCTGCCATGGAGTCCAATCCACTGCTCGTAGGTTCAGGTTGATGAGCTGACCCTTCAGTTTCCACGTCAAGAAACACGGAATATAATGATAAATCAGATGTAATGTGTATTTGATAATTAACACAATGGCTAAGATTTAATTTGAAGCGATCATATCCGCAGAGCTTGGCAATAGTCCCCCATCCCAGAGAGGTGGCTCAAGTAATTAAGTTCGAGCCTCAAGTGGCATAAAGAAAGAACCTAAAAGCGCATCTTCTGCGCATTTGAAAAGAGCGGATTGAAATGAATATAGCAGTGGTGTACGAACCCTAAGAGAGGGTCGTTGCTGTGTGGATTTTAATGAAAGCTTGAGAGCTCCCTTGCCGGCTACATCATGCTCATATGTCAGAACTCTACTATTTCGTTGTGTGTAAGGCTGGTGGGCGGAGTCACTGTAGGAACCGTTAGACATTATACATGCTTTCCTCCAAAACGTTAAGAAATTGGAAAAGAAAGCCTCCAAAAATCTTTAAGCGCTCACTTCACTAACAAATTAGCCCTTATATTTAACCACTTATTTGTGCTTTACATTTGTATTTATAGCACATTTTAAATTGACATCAAGTATGTTTGTATCAATATATTGACCTGAAAATTATAAAATTTTTATTTATCTTTGAATATAATATTAATGCAAATTAGGAAATCCAACTCAAATATACTAAATCATTCGTTTTTCTTTTCTTTCATTTTAATGGTTTATTGATTTGTGATTGACATGATTTTTTACTATATTTTATATGCTGACTAAATTGTCTCTACTGATCAAATTAATTTTCTATCAAATTTGGAACAAATGTAAAATTGTATATTTGTTCTCTATTCCAAGCATTATACTATATATTTTAAAACAAGTTACTTACAAGATTATTTACAGTTTAATTAGCTTCTATACTAATAATCGTTTTGTTTTCATTTTATTGTTACTACAAAATTAATAACATCAACCAAGTCAAATGCATATCCTTTCTTTCGTTTTACAAAATCTCTTATCCTAATCGATGAAAGAATTATGTACCGTAAAGAAGGATTTGCCTTTTTCTTCGACCTCTTCGGCCCCATGACCTTTTTTCTTTATCAAAAGATATAACATTACCCGAGATTGTGTTGTGTCGGCATTTTATTACAAGTAAAGACAAAATCTATCGACGCATCGATTTTCTCGACAAATTCTGAATTGGAAGAAAAGGGTTATTTCATTTCTCTTCTCACGTCCATGAGGAAAACATACAGAGACGAGCAGTAGATCCTATATGTTGATTTGACATGTATAAAGAGTGTTAAAAGACATTCCCTATTATCCTCTACCGCTTCTTTGACAAATACATACTTTACATTCTCGTGCGTGCCAGCATTTCCACTGGAAAAAAGTGAAAAAATAAACTAATCGCTATTCGATCTATTTTCTTCTGACAGTATCTCTTCTTGTCGTTAAAAATCTTTGCTGTTTCATCCTTTCTGCAAACTCTTCACCGCCATTTCTCTGTCCCTCTCTCTTGTATTATTATTAGGGTCAACTTTCTTTAAACATGACGACAACTACTAGTTCTATCAAGTGATTGATATATAACTGGATGTTGAAGGAAACTGGCTGCTGGGATTCTATCAGATATCCATGCGCGCATGGGCTTTATATGATACGTGCATGTTCTTGATCATGAAATCCTCTGGATATTAGGTTTGGTACGAAAGCCTAAGTGTAGTAATGATCGACTAAAAATATAGTTTTACACTAGCTACTCCGACTGAAAATTCTAAACTTTCGTTAGAGTATCTTCTGTTCTTGAAGTAGCATTAAGGTTACCAAAGGAGGGTTGAGTTCTTTTGCTTGATCTGAAGGTATCCCACAGATTTGGTAAAATCTCTGGGAAGGGTGATGTTAAACCTTGTATCTTAAAGTATATGTTTTTCTATTTTAGGTGCGATTCGCTTATCATTGTATAAACTTATTATGAATAGAAAAAATGGCTGTCAATTCAGTGTATTTCTTAATCTTCAACGCTATGGATTGCTTTGATTCGGAAAGTAACGGAAGTACCTAAAGAAGACTAGTTAACAGTTGTAATCTAATGATCAAGTTAGAGGAATGAGAATACTTAGAACGAAAAGAAGTACCGAGGTTAGTAGACAAGTTCCTCATTTTTCTCTGACCCAAAAGAGTACACTAGCCAGCAACAACTTTAGTCACCATCTAGCTACCACCAGAACCTATCTAAAACCTCCCATTGATTAAAGACCCACCTACATAACACAGACAAGTCCATGTGACCATTAAAAAAAACCTTGGTTTCTGAAACCCTAAAACCATGACTAATTAACCAGTTACAGCAGAAACAGTCACTGAGAGGCCTTACAGAATATGTTCCACATGAATTAAGTCCAAGAAGTGGTAAAATGAAAAGGGATAGTAACAGAAACCCAATTGGGAGGAACAACTTCTGAGCGCCGCCAGTGTAATCATTCAGAATGATATGATTTACAAACTACCATAATAAGAAGAAAGTATGTGTGGTATGTCCTTCAACTTTTTCCCTAGACAAAACTGCAGGGCAAATTTTTGAAAAGCAAAGCAACTTTTATCTTCTCTGCCTGGAAAGTCTGACTTTTTCTTGATGTTGGGATATGTGGAAAGAGACTTAAAAAGTGAGAACTTGCCTTGATTTTTTCTATAATTTCCAAGGAAAGGACGTATGAAAAGAAGGCTATAATTACTCCTTTATCATTAAAATCTTCTATCCACGATGCTCACATCAATCATAACTGCACAAAGCCAAACCACAATCCTTGCCTTTGTATTTTCCACCTCCAACTTCCCCATCTTTGATTGCTCTTGGAAATAGCCGAATGCAATTACTCAGCTGTAGAGGTCACAGCTGGAAAGAGCATTTGGCTCCTAAAATCATCAATTTCATAGAAAAGCTAAAAGATCTCTTGTTAGTAGCATAACATATCCGAAGAGATAGGGATTGGGGGTACAAATACAATTCTTCATGTTATTTTGTTTAGACAAAGGTTAGTCATGGGAGCCATACTAGATTTTTTCCGTAATCCTTTACATTCACCTTTTGAATATGGGAGGATAATTCGGTGGATATTAGACAGCAAGTTTACTAATCCAGTTGCTCGAAGTCAATTTTATTATTGATTTTCGGTTCAAAATATTCACAAAAAAAAGGGGCAAAGTTGATTAGCTAAGGAAGGGCATGTCACATTTGCAACATCCATAAAATAATTCTTAAAAGATATTTCCATTTGATCCTTCAAATTTAGCATATAATTCATTCTAGTCTTTAAAATTTTAAAAGATTTAATTTCGTAAAATTAATTAGATGAAATAATATAGTTCCTCCTTGAATTGACTATTAATGGGATATAACAAAAAAAATATTTAGATTAAAATAATAAATATAAAAGCATTGAAAGAGATGGAAATTATATGTAATTTAATTAAATGTAGATAAATTGTAATTAAGAGTGGGAGATAGTTTTGTAACTATGATTCAAGATTTTGATTAAGATAATGTGAACAATTTTCGTATATTAATTAACTGTTTGTATCATCTAATTTCTATATCTTAGTTAAATTTTTTTGACAGAATGTTAAAAACTGTGCAATTCAAATAAACTTTATTCAAATAAACTTAATAAACTTCAAAGTTTATTTGAATTTGGAAAACTATTAAACTCAAACTTAAATTGTATGGGATTTAAAATTTTACTGGACCCTTCCCACTTCCCAGAGTACAAAAATTTAATATGTTAAATTGGATAAAATTTATAATTTCACTTGACTCTTGTAAGAGGACAAAATTTCATATGCTGCCATGCTTGCACGCTTCACAATGCTGCCGCGCTTGCACAAAGAAATCGAGAATGTTGAAAAGGGAATTAGAAACAAAACAGTAACAAGACACCTACTTGTCCCTGTTAAGAAATAGTCTCAATCCTGTGTCGTTGGAGAACTAGTGGCCCAGGGGAAGATCCTAGTCGTTAGCATATAGTGACACTCTTCTCCACGTTTTGAACACTGTGATGACGGAAACTGTGTATATGCGGGCCATCTTGCATATCAGTCGCTCTCTAGTGCTCGTCTAAGCCTCTACAGTCTACAGACTACAAGTGAGGGTTGAGAATCGACTATAAATACCCAACACCTCCAGGGCCTAGTGTCAAACCCTGAAAGTCTTTAAAACTGATTTTGTATTCATCTGTTCACTTTTTTCTTGACTTATCGTTCCCAAATGGAAGAAGCACTTAGGAGGCTTAATGGGATGTCATCACACACCCTGGAGGCTAATAACCAGCTTCAGAATCCCATTATTGAGAACCATAAGAAGGGCATGACGACGACGACGGCCACCACCTCCACTGCTACCAGTGCTACGAACAAGCGCTCACTGAAGGAAAGTGGAGGCAGTAATGGAGTGACAACGACCATGAGGTACCGTGGAGTGCGAAGGAGGCCATGGGGTCGTTACGCAGCTGAGATAAGAGACCCACAGTCCAAAGAAAGGCGCTGGCTTGGCACCTTCGACACTGCTGAGGAAGCTGCTTGTGCCTACGATTGTGCTGCCCGAGCTATGCGTGGTCTCAAAGCTCGAACCAATTTCGTGTACCCAACTTCTCATGATCCTCACTCCACAACTCATGTTTCTTATAACCCTCCGTTTAACTTCCCAAAACAATCGCAGCCCTCTATCAGAGACCGTCATTATAGTACTATCTCTTCGAATTGGCCATCTCTGCCATCTTTTGCTAATACCAATAATGTCAGAGACTTCTCTGTTCCTCAAAGGAGTACTGCTCTTAACATGCTTCTACTTCAGGATTTTCTCAACGCTTCAGCACCAGGCCCTTTGTTGCACAATCAGCATCAACATCATCAACCTTTGTGTGATCAGTTCTCTTATGTCAACGTTTCAGGTTGTAATTCTAGTGGTCCAAATGTATCTGACACGTTTACAAGCTCTTCTGCTACATCTCCACATTTCAAGGAGGATCTTCAGGATCATGCATTCATGTGCTATGATAAGACAAGTGGCCAAGCGGATTACATGGAGTTTTTCCCGCAAGAACCGGCTGGTTCTGGTTTGTTGCATGAGATCATTCAAGGGTATTTTCCAAAATCCTCCTCTGAAAACATCAACTCGATTCCTTCTCCCAGAGATTCAGTGGTTACACAAGCATCAGAAATGTCTGTGAACGAGTCACTACATGGGTTTAGGAGCAATAACAAGAACGAGTTCTTAAACAATGAGTACTTTGATCAAAGTCCTGACTACTATCGAGGAACAGGATCGTTTGAGAGCTTCAACGGAGGAAGTTCGCATTCGGTCGTGTACGGTAACGAGCTGCCAGAAAATGTTCAACAAGTGGGTCCAGACACCATTTTGGATGATATCTTCCAATACCCAGATTTTGTGAATGCCTACGCATCTGGGTTTCGGAATACCTGACGCCAACATTTCATTCAGTTAGAAGTTGTCAAACAAGTCGTTTCCAATTTGCTGTAGGTTAATCCAAGTCCAGCTTACTTTTAGATCTCGTGAGTGATTAATTAATTGCCCAGTTAATTCCACCATTCAGACCAATACATCCTCCCTAGGAAGTGTCTGGAAATACTTGATGGCCGTTCTATTTAATCACTTACATTTGCTATCGCTCTTGGATTCATACATCTTAATTATGTTTAGTGGTAATTCGCTAAATAAATGCACGGCCAATTTGCGTATTGAAATTGGAAAACGCCGCTTAAAGGAAATCTAACCATGCTTGTCCACATAATCTCGATGCATGCAAAGGCAACTCGTAATTTGATCATACTATTTACATGGCACGCGAGAGGGCACATTGAGGCGATGTGGATAGACTTGGATTGGAAACGGAGTTCCATTGCTTAAAATGTTTTGTCGTCAATAGGTTTACTGATCTCTTTACCCTAAGTCAGAATAGGTTAGTCTCTTTTTTTCCTACTTAGGATGTATACTCAAATACACCTAACCTCCACTTTGCACCGACGAAAACACATTCAACGATTTGTAACTATCAGCGTAGAACATACCGTATCATAACAGCAATATTTCCAACAACAAATATCTCAATTACACATATTACCAATTTTATCACTATCACCTTAAATAATAAATTTCTCAAATGAAAATACCACGTTAAGTCTATTATTTACTTGAGACTTTTTTTCGGGGTTATGTAGATGACCCATATTGCTATTGAAACGACACAAATCCTATTGTATTTTTAACTTAGTAAAAGTTAGGTTGATTAGTAAAATTGTAGAAATTTCACTAGTAAAGTAATCCCCGTCGGAAAGAGACACAAGGATAACTCATAACCTATTATCTTATCACTTTGAGTGGAGATATAATATCCTATTTCCGACACATAACTCATAACCTATTGTCTTATCACTTTGACTTGAGATATAATATCCTAATTGCATAAGAATTCTCTTAGAATCGGTCTAATCTCTTTTTAGGCTCTCTCAAAACACTTTAGTAGAATCATAGTTAGGATGACAAAAATCTTAAATCTAATGAATAGAGATTCGTGAATTTGGGTAAGATGAATTGTTGATTCATGAAGTGACTCAAATAGCTTCTTATAAGCGATAGATTAAGGGAGAGTTGGTTCGATATGGATGGATCCTTTTAAAAAAGGTAGATATTAATGCCTTAAAATTTTATGTTAAGATAAAATGATATCTTAATTGTATATGACCTAACTTGAATCTGATATAATTTCTTACCAAACCCCCTCAAAACCCTTCAGAAGTGTTGTCACTTAATATCATTTTCACTATTAATTACCTTCTTGTTTCTCAATTAGACTATTGTTGATAACCTTTGGACTACTTTAGAAAAGTACTCCCTTCAAAGGTCTACTATATGCTGATCACCACTCCACTTTTGCCTTCATAATGTCGTTAAAGGAGATATGTTAATAACTAGTTATCTTGATGGAATCTCTCAAATTGTTTAAGAGTTAGTCGCAATTGGACATTGCATTAGAAACGAAGATCCCATCCTCGGGACTGTTGATCATCTCGCGTTGCACTGACGTTTTCTGATATTAATAAACCATAAGTAGAGGCTCGTCTTCCACGCATCTGCTATTGCTAAGCTAGAAATGATCCTCGCTATCACCAACGTTCAAGGCTAAAACGTTGGATGTCATCACTGTGGCAGTAGAATAGGATATGGAGGTTCTAGACAGACCCACTGCCTCAACCCTAATTCAAAAAGTTTGAGAATTTTTCTTCTTAAAATTAGGTCAGGTACGAATCATGGACCAGGTTGCAAGACAACTGGAAATCGAAGCTCCTTTCCACCAAACCCATCTAGCCCTAGTCTTTTTTAGCCACATATAGGTGACTCTTGATAAAATTAACTCAGATTTCCTCCCATTTTCTAAACCTGTAAAAAGTGGGTACATATCATCGCCTACTATTTGATTCAAGTGATCAAATTTTACAAATAGTTAATTTAGTCCATAAAGTGACCGAATACCATCAGTGTTGCGTCCTCTACTATAAATATCCAATCTCCGTTTACCTCCAACAATAATGCTAAATGGCTACTTGACATTGGCGCTGTAAAGCTTAGATTTGAGAGAAATAGAAGATAAGAGAAATTCGTTGTTATTCTCCTCACTTTGAAAAGGCAAACATACAAGATATTTATACTAAGGTTACAATCAAATTGAGATAAGTAACTAGTAACATATTACAAAAATATAACGAGATATACAACTAATTTACAGCTAATGTACTGAATGTATATTAAACAATAAAACAGAATTTTACATTCCCCTACACGCCCCCACAAGCTGAAGTCGGAGTAGAATGAAGGCGAAGCTTGTGACGAAAACGATGAAACAGACGGGTGCCAACTGGTTTGGTAAGACCGTCAGCTAGATGATCGGCACTAGAGATGAATTTAACTGTGAGATGACCCAGCTTAACTTGTTCACGGACAAAATGGTAATCCAACTCCACATGTTTTGTTCGCTCATGAAAAACAGGATTTGCTGTCAAATATACAGCACCAATGTTGTCGCATCAAAGTTGCGCCAGAAGAGAGCGAGGAAAACCAATTTGATGAAGCAGTGATCCCAACCACATAATTTCTACTGTAACATTACCAATGGCTTTGTATTCGGATTCAGTGGAGGAGCGGGCAACTATTGGGTGCTTCTTTGAGGACCATGAAATAAGATTGTCACCCATATAGACCAGATACCCACCGGTGGATCAACGATCATCCGGACAACCAGCTCAATCACTATCAAAGAAGGCCTGAAGCTGAATACTGGATCGTTTGGTGAAAGTAAGACCAAGAGAAGCAGTGCTGCGAAGATAGCGAAGAAGACGCTTAACTGCTTGCCAGTGAATATCGATTGGACTGTGCATGAATTGAGCTAACTTGTTGACGAAAAAGGCAATGTCAGGCCTGGTGAGACTCAGATATTGAAGAGCACCAAGAACTTGATGATATTGCTCAGGTTGCGGATGAGGAGAACCCATGACTTTACTCAGGGTGGGAGCCGTGGGCATTGGTGTAGCACACGGTTTGGAAGTGACCATATTGGTCTCATGAAGAAGATCCTCCAATTATTTTTGTTGACTGAGAACTAAGCCGGTACGCTGATGTAGGACTTGAATGCCTAGGAAAAAATGCAAAGGACCCATATCTTTGACAGGAAACACATGTTTAATAGACTGAAGAAACCAATCAAGCTTAGTAGAATTAGAACAAGTTAATAAAATATCGTCCACATACACAAGAACATAAAATTTCAACGTCCCAATTGTGAGATAGAAGAGAGACATGTCAGCCTTGGAGGGTGTAAAACCAAGTTGAAGCAGGTAATCAGTGATTCATTTGAACCAGGCCCTAGGTGCCTGCTTAAGACCATATAATGATCGCTGAAGTCGACATACATGGTGAGGAAATTGTGCATGGTGGAAGCCTGCCGGTTGCTCCAAGTATATTTCATCCTCCAAGTGACCATGAATGAAAGCATTGGAGATATCAATTTGTCTAATAGGCCATTCAAGAATAGTAGCCAATGATAAAATAGTGTGGATAGTAGTGAACTTAATTACAGGAGAAAAGGTTTCCTGATAGTCCACACCTTCTTGTTGAGCATAATCTTTGGCCACTAACCGAGCCTTATACCGTTGAATACTGCCATCGGGATGTCGTTTAATACGAAACACCCATTTGTTGCCAATAATGTTTTTGTGTGGAGGTCGGGGAACTAGTCTCCACATTTGGTTCTCAATCAGTGCAATGATTTCATCCTGTATAGCTCGGCGCCATTCTAAAACTGATGATGCCTGGGATATGGTTATTGGTTCTTGGGTAAGATAATTCGGTTTGGTGTGAGCTAGGTGAGCTTGTCGCTTGGTTTCGGTAATGAATCTAAGTTCCATGACATGGCTTCGGATTGAAGTGGGTTTTGGTTTGGCTAAGGGTTATGGATTATATTGGGTAAGATCAACCAAAAGATTTAAACCAGGAAAGGATTTGGATAAAGATGTGTTGCGGGTTAGAACATAAGGAGAAGATAAGATGGGCGGTGAATATGGAGATGAAGATGGAGGCTGACGTGTTTCTGGTAAGGTGAGTGGAAGATATTTGGATAAAGGTTTTTGAGGTTGGCGTGGTTGTGGAAGGGTAGTCGTGAGAGATTTGGATAAGGGTGATTTGGGCTGATCTTGTTGTTGAGGAGATAATAGCATAAGAGAGTTGGAGAAGGATGATTTGGGTTGATCTTCTTGGTGATGGGATAGAGATGATAAGGATTTAGGTTGATCTTGTTGTTGATGGGATAAAGATGAGAAGGATTTGCGTGTATCTGGTTGGTGATGGGATAAAGATGCGAAGGATTTGCGTTGATGGGATAAAGATTGGAGGAATTTGCGTGTATCTTGGGAGATTGATAAGGAGTGGTGTGTATCTTGTGAGGTTGATAAGGATTGGCACGTATCTTGTGAGGTTGAGAGGGTAGGAGATAACGTAAATGTAGGTGGGTTGTTTTAAATAAGAATTGAAGGAGAAAAACAAGGAGTGGAAGAAGGATTCGGATCCATACCTGAAGAGGTAGCTGATGGAGGACCAGAATTGGAGTGCACAGCAGTGGTAATGTTGAGTGAAGGAGTTTGTGTAGGCGCAACACTTGAAGGAGAAGTGACTGAATTAGCATACGGAAAAATGCATTCATTGAATTTAACATGACGGACATAGTAAAGTCAACCTGTTTTCTTTTCAAGACATCTATAAGCAACGTGATTTGGACTGAGTCCAAGATTAACACACATAATAGTTCTAAAAGAAAATTTATGAGCTTGATACGCTCGGAGCCATGGAAAAATCGCGCAACCAAATGGTTTGAGTTGTAAATAGTTCGGAGTTATCTTGTACAAAATTTGAAAAGGAGACTGTTTGGAGGGAACATGACTCAGTAAGATATTAATAAAAAAACACATTGCTCTAATGCAAAATTCCAGAACTTTAAAGGTAAAGATGTATGAGCAAGTAAAGTTAATGTAGTATCAATTAAATGATGAATTTTCCACTCAATTGTGCCAATTTGCTCATGGGTATATGGGTAAGCAATTCTGTGATGAATACCAACCCGTTTAAAATATGCATTTAATTTCTGATATTAACCTCCCCAATCAGAATGGAAGGATCGAATTTTCTCCTGAAATTGTCTGTCAATAAAATTTTCAAATTGCAAGAAGATGTCATAAACCTCACCTTTATTTTTCAAAAAATACACCCAACTGTATCATGAAAATCATCAACAAACAAAACAATGTACTTGTGGCCATGAAAAGAAAGAGTAGGAGATGGCCCCCAAACATCTGAATGAACAATATCAAATGGAAAACGACTCTTGTGTTCAACAGCAACCAAAGGAGTTCGAGAAATTTTTCCTAAAAGACAACTAGAACAAGGACTCAACTTGGAGGAGTTACTAAAAATGTTTTTATTTTGAAATAGAGTTTGAAGTTTCTTAAAATTAGGATGACCGAGTCTAGTGTGTCACTCATCAAGCGACGCGACCTCAACTGCCAAGGCCTGCTTAACTGATTGCAACTTGTACACTCCATCCTCACTGGGTCCTTGCATCAGCACCCTCTTGGTCACCTGATCCTTAATAACAAAATGAGTGGGCCAAAATTCAAAGAAGCAAGCATTATCAGTAGTAAATTTTTGCATTGACAATAGGTTTTTGACAATTTTTGAAATGTAGAGTACTTGGTGTAAATGTAAGGTATCAGTTTTAGAATGAAGCTGAACATTATCAGTATGAGTGATCTGTAAGCCTTGACCATTACCAACATGAAGACTGTCATTCCCATTGTAATCTTGAGCAGCTGTTAGCACCTGAACATCAGGGGTGATGTGGTAGTTGGCAGCTGTGTCAGGATACCAAGCTTGTCGAAATTGAGGTGGCATTGGTGGAGCTTGATAATCATAAGGAGAGTGAACATAGTTGGCTTGCGGAAAATTGTAGCGGGATCCAGAATTGCGTGACTGATAGCCAATGGAAGACAACGCATTCTGAGGCACATATCTGCTACAACAAGTGACAATCGTGTGATTCCCTTTTTCGCAAATTTGACAGGGGCCCTGAGGTCGCTGCTGATGGTTGTTCTGAAACCCATTGTTACCTCCATTACGTGGTGCTCTAGGTGAAGAATAGGAAGAAGTAGGAGTAGCCGATGGGGTGGAATTCTTGAGAACCATATTAGCATGTGGATTATGAAGCCCTTGCAACAACTTCTCATGGGCAACTAATTGCACGTGCAACTCATGAAATGAGACAGGATCAAGACGGAGATTAAGAGTAGTGATAATTGTGTGATATTCAACACCAATTTTACGATATGCTATCGCATTAAACTCAGCAGGTGTAAGTGTCTTACCTGGGGCTTTAAGTTCATCCTCCTTAGCTTTTGCTTTTTGAAGATATTCAGAGACGAGCATATCATTACGCTTAAATTCTTGTAATTCAATATGTAATTGAAGCTATCGGTTTTGTGACATAGAATCCAAGGTGTACGCAAGAGCTGTCCATACCTCTTGTGCAGTTGTAAGTCCGATAACATAGGGAAAGATTTCTTCTGTCAGTGATGAGAAGAGCCAGGAAAGGAGCATCTAACCTTTCTTGAACCACTCCTTATATGCAGGATTTGATATTTCATTATTGGTAGAATTGAGAATGGTAGGAGAAGGAGAGGGATCAGTGAGAAGATACGTAAGATTCTGATAATTAAGAATGGGCGAAAATTGAGTCTTCCATGCCAAGTAGTTTTTGGTGTTCAGTTTGACAGAGAAGGAATGAGAATGAGTGAAGGTAACGGTAGAGGGAGAAGGTGGATTGGGTGGTGGGGCAGCAGTAGAAATAGTGATAGCAGCTGTTTCGGGTTGAATAGAGGCCCTTATTGTGGCTCTGATACGATGTAAAGTTTAGATTTGAGAGAAATAGAAGATAAGAGAAATTCGTTGTTATTCTCCTCACTTTGAAAAGGCAAACATACAATATATTTATACTAAGGTTACAATCTAATTGAGATAGATAACTAGTAACAGATTACAAAGATATAATGATATATACACCTAATTTACAGCTAATGTATTGGATGTATATTAAACTGTAACATCCCGTTACCGATGTGAGGGCATATCGGTAATTTGAATGAGTGAACAGTGAGTGCATTCATAATTAGTTT
>JANZLD010000003.1:20670004-20683255 GCA_026413575.1 Erythroxylum carthagenense | reverse complement strand
AAGGCAAGGAGAATAGTCGTATATGATGAATAGAAGAAGACAAAGTTAATTAATAAGAGGGACACTTGGCATTTAAATGGGAAAAGACAAAAATCAAGTTGATCCTATTAATAAAGAACATTAATCCCAATTAATTTTTAATCATGGCTCTAATTAATCCCAATTAATCTTTAAGCCATCTTATGCTAATGGCTCTTTAAAAATTCTTAAAATCATTTATCCAATAATCTCATGCCGTTTGGAAGTCCTTTTCAGTACAGAAAAAAAATCCACTCAGTCAGACAGTTGGAATTTTCCGGTCCGGGCAAGTACCCCGAAAAATTCTAAAAAAATTCCCACAAATCCCTAGAAAAATAAAACACTCAATGGCATACTCGGAACAATTTTTCAAACACAAGAACCATGTTAATCACACTAAATTTACATTAGGCACGAAAACCGGAAATGTCATGTATGCATGTACAGTAATTTCATGTGCACAAATGATACTGTGTATCAATCCTATTATGCCTGAACAGTCCTAAGTCATTCCGATCCATCTCATCCTATGCCAAATTTACTATTTTACCCTTCCAGTAGGGGGTGAGATGTTACAATATTACATTTTTGTCTTTGTTAAGAAGGCAAGAAGATTGGGTTGAGATGGTGTACCTTACGATTATTAGATTTTCAACTACAATTATTACTTTGAAAAGTATTTATGAACATAAACAACTACTTCAAAAATTATTGATAAGTAAACTAGGCTTGGTAATTAGGCTCAAGCCTAAGTCAACCTAGCTCGAAGTCAACGGGTCAGACTCACCTGGCCTGAGATTCGCCAACTATAAGGAAAAGTAAATTATTTTATGAAAAATAATGTCATTTTTATTTTTAATTTTAAAAAACAAAATGGGTCAAGCCAAATCTATTTAGACTTCGGACTGCCTAGAAAAAGAAGTTTGTGATATTATTCTATATAATAAATTTGTAATAGTTGCTTGATCATTGTGAAGATTATGGCTCCACTTATTAGGATTGTTGACTCAGATGAGAAGTTATCTTTAAGGTATATATATGATGGTATGTATAAAACTCACAAAACCATTATGAGTCATTTTAAAGGGAAAGAGAATTGTAGAAGCCTTATATGGATATTCTTGATCGATGATAAGATAAGCATCTTACTTAAAAGATCTACTTAATAACTTATTATTTCAATCCTTATTGCTTATGTAGTAGAGATGCATGTACGAATGATATCATGAGCAATTTCTTTTATATGATTAAATGCAAAGGTATTTCTTCATTGAAAAGCAATCATAGGTAATAAATGAAATTAAATTGTATCATAAAAGTTTAGGGAGTATCACTAGATCATCTATAAAGAGAGAACTTATGATAAAAACATGCAACCTAACAAGTTTTTATAGTTTTAATTCATCTTTTATTTATTAATAATATTTTTATTTCTCATAGCTATTAATTTAAAATATAGATGTAGTGGAGATTATTTGGTAAAAGTATTCCAACATTGAGAAAAACTTGTTATTAGATTACTTAATTAAATTGCTTTTACATCAGGTTGTGAACATAATTGGAGTAATTTTTTAATGTATCCATACAAAGAAAAGAAATCAATTGGAACACGAAAGACTCAGTGACTTTATTTATGTTACTTATAATATGAGAATAAAGAACAAGTATTTTGTTGATTTGTTTTATTTTTCAATATTTGTATTTTTATTATTGATTTTATAGTTTCACTATTATGTATTAAAAGTGTTTAGTAGTAAGAGAACATGTGATCTAGTTAATATTGACTATATGGACCATACTAATTTTTGAATCGAAGAAGAACCGTCATCTGATCTTGATTATAATGAATTTAAAAAGGAAATTTATGAAGAAAATGTATTTTTCACAACGAATAAATTAAGAATATCTATTGATGGTAAATTCATATCATATTTTGATCATATTTAACTTAAAATTATAATGTGTTACAATTTTACAATATTATTCTACACATTACTAATTAGTAATTTATTTGAATGTAGTAGAAAAAGTTGATGTAAATACTTTGGATGAAAGTGTGATTTATAGGTCTTTAGATAGCGTTTGAGAATTTGAATCTTCTAACAATAATGAGACACAACTTTTTTTAAAAATACAAATTTGACTTTTATTATTACATTAAGTTTTATGATAGATTCAAATTTATTTTGAATTATTAGATTTTATTTATTATTAGTTCATTATACAATAATAGACATGAGTGTATTCTTTTTATTTCATTAATATATTTTATTTACTTATTCTTATAATTTTTATATTTTATTTATTATATACTAGTTTTATAGTAGTTTAATACCAGTTAAACCTTTAAATCTTAAATCTTTCCTTTGACCAATTTGATTTCTGGTCCTTTTTTTAAAACATTAATAATTAATTTAATTGCTTGAAAGATTGAAGTCTTTTGACACTTATAATAATGGTTTTAGCTTCCTTATCTTTGGGAGAGGATGAGGCATGAAAAGGAAAAGTCTGCTAACAGAGTTAGGATAATTCTTTTAATAGTTAGTTAAAAATACTTTCAAATAACATGAATTAACATGCCTATCTTGTTTAAAAAAATAGAATGTAATAAATTTTTCGTATCATATCTTAATGCTTTTAGAGGAGGTAAGTTAGGTGTAGATTTCTTAACCACTAAGGGCTATTAAATCATGATAAAATTCGAAGATTTAAGATATGTCTCCAAAGGGGTGATGGAGGTTCCAAACGTTGAAGCGTTTGTTAGTAAATAAGGGCAGGATCTAATACCATCCATAGCATAATCATCATAAAATCTTTTTGTTTTAATTTCTCAAAAGCTAAGATCATTTTAAATTCAATAAAATGATTAACACATAAATTATAATAAAGCGTAAATCTTTATTTGTACCTTATTCTAAAACTTGATGTTTTTTGTCGTATCCCTTGAATCGCTTTAAAAACTTGCTTATCCAACCATTGCAGTCATACATGTGTCTGGCCTCTATCGATATTCACATGACATGTTGAGAGAAGTCTGCAACTATTGCAGAAAGGGTTAGGCAAGGAGTGATAACTCCTTAGAGCTTAAATATATTTATAATAGGTTTTGGACATTTTATTAATTTAATTATAATTATAATTACAATTAATTAGTATTAAATACCAATTATTGACAAATAAGATTCAATATCTCGTATCGATCTTTATTTACTAAATATCTCATGTTTAATCATAAAGTTTCTTAAACTGTACAATCAAGTCCAACTTAATTAAAATACTTTTCTCTCTTCAACACATTCTTTGTGTATAACTTATTAGGTTCCCAAATATGTTAACAACAGATATAAATTATAACCCTAAATTATATTTAGGATTAGATAAATTAAACTCCTTTAGTTTATCTTCAATTTTCTAATTAAACAATCCATATCCATAGATTAAGATTGGCATCTAAAAATACATCATGTTCACCTAAATATTTAAGAATGTCATAGTAGTTTTGACTAACCTTTTCATGCATACTTTTCATATATAACTAAATCTTGTTATCATACAATGTTCTGATTATACATAGAGCATAAAATTGATGTTTACTGTATTTGAATCATTATTAGATATCCACTATTAGTAATTGATTCAATTAATGATATGTGAAAACTATTTTCAAAGCGTTATTACACCTTGGCCAAAGACTTTTTTAATCAATACTAATTGAGAATAATAAAACATTCTCTATAATTACTTTAGGGTGATAAATCCTATATTGATCACTTAGTTACCTCCATATAGTTCATATTATATCTAATGATTATTGATTGAGCTATCCTTGACTAAAGCAGGTTATAAGTAGTATCAAAACATAGCAATCTCTATCCAAGATAACTTTAAAGATCTCAAGTCAAAGTATCACTTATACAATCATCACAATGAGAATTTCCATAAACATATAAGTGATGTTCCAAATAGATTTCTCATATAAGGTCGGTTAATGAACTTGTTCTCTAATAAAGATCCACATATTTATCTTTATACTTTAGTCTATAAGATCAACTACTCTTTTATAAGGAAAAACTTAACGTGTGTTAGTATTTTTACATTTTGTTAATGTTCAGTCTTAATAAAACAACGACTAAAAATAATTTAGGGATAATAAACAAATGCAATATGAATCTCATAATTGTAATCTCATCATAATTTTATTTGCAATGGATATTTATTTTGTGGACTTTTATCATTTTCATTTTAATATGTATAAGATAAAGAATTCCTTTAAATTATTATGTTACTAGACTATAACCAACCGATTAGTTGTGGGTATAAACCAGCTATACTTGCACTCAGCCAATCATTTATCTTAAATAATATCTCCATATGATGATTATGCTACGGCTGGGGTAGTAGTTTAATGAGAGAATTCTATAAGATTCTTTATAATGTGCTCTTGCTTAATTCTTACAACTCTCATCTTAATTATTATGATTATTAAGAAAATTTGCCTAAATACATACTTGGACCTTTCGTGAGGCCTTAGCTCATTTTGCATGCCCAATAAATTTAATCTTCTACAATACATTACAGCCTGAACAATGCAAGGAACTATTCTAAGTTCATTAAAGAATTTATGATCCAAATAATCATTTTTACTAAATAAAATTTGTATTATGGCCTAATTAGAAAGTATTACTATATTGGAACCTTTCCAATCTCAAAATAATATTGTTCTAAATAAAACATATCAAGACTTACTTCCAAAGTTAATATCCATATAACATTAAACTCAACAATTAACTCATACATAGAATAATGGATATTTTTAATACAACAATTATCAAATATCTCAAACATTAAACACCTTTAGTACATTATCTATGTATTTTGACTAGAATAGGTAAACAACCTCCGTATCCATCTGTATATATCTAATCCTTATATTTAAGTTGTTACCTTTTTATATCCAATAAGAGTCATTCTTGGACAATTATATTTTCAACAATTGAAAGTACAAATTGTTGTTCTCTATGAGCAATATGTCTCTACATACTTGCACTGAAGAGTATAACTCTATTCTCATTAGCTTTCTTTTAGACATGATAAATTTACAATCATATCCAAAATAAACTATTTGAGTTTATCATGAAAGTGAATCTTTCAACATCTTATAGCCTTTTAACTATACATTTAATGTATCAAGAAAGGCACCAATTCCAAGTGGACATATTATCATGAGATTTGAAATTTTCAAATTTCGTCTTCCCACTACGTATATTGAGAACCATTATATTATAAGTATACATTGAAACAAACAATTTGTTTGATGGGTCTGTAAGATTATACCCATCGTTTTGAATATCTCATAACCTTTTCTTATCCAATTTAATTCTAAACTTAGTGGATAATATATGCTTCAACTAAGCTTCACATCCCTAAATCATTAACTTTGACTCAGACTTAGCATTTCCTATCTAATATGAAATCTTGGTAAGTAGTTTAATTGGAACTACTAAATGAAAGTTGTAGTACTAGGCATTGATATAGAGGAAATAAATATTAAATTCAATAAAATGATTAAGACATAAATCATAATAAAGTGTGAATCTTAATTCGTATCGTATTTCAAAAATTGATCTTTTTTTGTCATATCCATTGAATAATTTTTAAAATCGACTCATCTCAACCACCTTAGTCACACAAGTGTCCAACTTCTAACAATATCCATAAAATGTATTGAGAGAACTCTACAACTATTGCAGAGAGGATTAAGGAAAAAGTGCTAGCTCCCTTAAAGCATAAGCCTATTTATAATATGTTTTAGACATTAAAGTAATTTAATTGAAATTAAATTCTTATTTCAATTAAAATTTAATTAGAATTACAAATAACTCATTAAATACCAATTATGTTCAAATAAGATCCAATATCTCGTATTGAATCATAAATTTTCTTAGATTTTATAATCAAGTCCAACTTGATTAGAACATTTTTCTCTCTTCAACCTATTTTGTGTGTGTGACTCATTAGGTTTCTAAATATGTTAATAGATATAAATTATAACATTAAATTATATTTAGAATTAGATAAATTATTATCCTTTAATTTATCTTTAATTATCTAATAAAACATTTATATCTAAAGATCAAGATTGGAATCTAACAATACATGACAACCACCCAAATATTCAAGAACATTAAAGTTATTTTGATTAATTTTTCCTTGCATATTTTTTCGTATAATTAAATTCTTCCATCATATAATGTTTCGATTAAATATAAAGCATAAAATTAATATTTACTATATTTAAGTCTAATTACATTACTTTTCACCATTAGTAATTGATTCAATTAATGACATTTAAAAACTATTTTCATAGTATCATTCTACCTTGGTCAAGGATTTTCTGAATCAATACTAATTCAAAACAACGAAACATTCTCCTTAACACTTTATCCTGGACTAGTACATGTCATAAGGAGTATCAAAACATAGCAATTATTATACAAGATAACTTTGGAGATCTCATATCAAAGTATCACTTATATAATCATTGCAATAAGAATTTTCATAGACATACAAATAATGTTTCAAATAGATTTCTCATATGGAGTTAGTTCAGTGAACTTATTCTCTAATAAATATCCTCATATTTGCTTAAGTATCATCTTACTTTAGTCTAGAAGATCAACTACTTCCTTTATAAGGAAAAATATAACGTATGTTAATCCATTTACTTTTTTTAATGTTTAATCTTAATAAAACAATAGTTACGAACAATTTAAAGATAATATATAAATGCAATATAAATAATTTAATAGTTTTATTTGTAATGTGTATTTATCTCATGGTATAAAATAAAAAATGCGTTAAAATTATTATATCATTAGACTACAACCAATCGATTGACTGTAGAGTATAAACCAATAGAGTTTGGATCAATTCACAAGATAGACAAATATGTTCTCCTTTTAGTTTAGCTATAGTTTTGTTACTTTTACGTTACCAATGATTTGAATCAGGATCATATTAAATGAACTCTAATTAAAAGGTACGATAAAATGATTTGAATTAGTAAATAAAAAATACTTTATATGATAAGCTTATAAGCTTTAAATATAAAAAGAACTTTGCTGGCACTCAGTCAAGAAATTAAGAAAATCATTAATTAAATTATATTAGTAAATTATTTTAAATTTTAAAATTTGTTAATTAAATAGCCTTTCAGTAACTCAGATATTTGATGACCTAAAACGTTATTAATAACCACCCTTTTTTAAACTATAATTAACATAAAGATTACCCCATATAAATTTTTTATAATTTCTTATTTTTGAAAAGCCTTTTTTCTTAAATTGGAAACTTTACTTCAATATTTTGTAAAGGAGATTTGTAATAACATGAGTTATGATACTGAATTTTTGTATTAAATTGTACCGGAAATTTTGGTTTATAAAAAAATAATACATAAATAAAAATTAAAATAGCAAAATATATTGACTCAAAATCATAAATTAGAAAAGGTTAGAGAACTAAATTAAAATAAGATATTATATATTTAAATAGTTTAAAAATGACCGATAATTATTGAATCTAAAAATTAAAATATTTTATGTTAATTTTTTAATCAAAACTGATTTTTTTAAATTTAAAATTTTTACGATTTTATTGTTTGCATATCTAACAGCGACTCCATGGCCCAATGGATAAGGCGCTGGTCTACGGAACCAGAGATTCTGGGTTCGATCCCCAGTGGAGTCGATCATCTTATGTCTTTTTTTTATCACGGTTCTCAACTTTGTTTCAAGTAAAGAGACAGCATCTCCAGACACAAACCATTGGTTTCACATTGAACGCTTAGCAGTTAATGCATAAAGATGAAGATAATCACATTGATGGGTGGTATTAGAGACAGAGCTCATGACTGGACAGTCTTGTGACATGCCTCGTTGATGGGTACCGGAGGATCTGACATTGATCCGTCAAGAATCATTTTAGCTACTATCTGGTTTGCGGCTTCAGAGTAATGCACGCTATCCCAACTTATGTAGATTCTGGGGTTGTGGCATGGCTTCTTACCAACTTCCGTTCCATTCACCATTCCCTTCTGCCAACAATGAACACCATTGTCTCTATAGTATCCACAACAGTACTCGAGGGGATCATCAAACCTGCAGAGCCAACAACTCAGAGGGAATACAGTAGTCAAGTGGCAGCCCCAGGAGTGAAGGATTCAAATTCAATTACATCATACTCGTTCTTCTTACCCTAATTCTTTTGCTTCAGAGAATAGCGAGTACTTAGCTGTGTAGATGTCGGTAAAAGTAAAGAAAGCATCAGGGAAATGACTCCTGAGCTGGAGTACCCTTTCCTTAAGCTGCCTGTTGAATTCTTGTGCAACCTCATTCTGGGATTTCACGCAGCCATTTGTGTCTTTATCTGTAGGCTTTGGAGGATAATATAAATGAACAAAAGGTAAGCAACCAATGGGACCAGTGTTGTGTATCCAAAATGTTCTTGCTCCAAGTTGGTATAGTTTCTGAAGTAATAAACCACAATTATAGATGTCAGCGTAGCCTAATTTCAAAAGATCTTCCCTGATAAGCAAACTCAAATACATCAACCCAACATTCTCCATAGGCATTTTAGTTTTGCATATTCCTCGTGGACTATGCTTGCAATATCTAGAGACTTGGAAATGAAACAACCGGACGACAAAATGTAAGTTGAGAGAATTTTTTACATAGAAAAACATAGTAAAATACTGCTTTATGTGTCATATTCACATTTATCTATCAACTATCTGCAATTTTCTTATTTTAATCCCATTTGCAGCTTATTTATTAGAGTATGACCTCATAGATCTACTGTGCTAGTTTCAGTATCTGGAGAAAACCTTGGAAACAAAACAACAGAAGTAAACTGCAGTTGAAAGTGTTTCCCAGAGAACCAAAAAACCATGAAGTTAAAAATGTATACTAATATGCTGCTTTACATATCATAAATTCAGTTGGTTCTACTCTTCACACTTTTCTTACTTTGATCTCCATCTGCAGCTTATAAAGGCCATTGCTCTGTCTTTTTCCTTTTTTTCTTTCAAACTGTCTGACTTAGAGTTCATAAGTGAATTGTTCGTTAACTGGTAATGGTGGTCGTTTGTGCATAAATTGCAAACAATTAATTGATTCCCTTAGAATAGAGAAAAGAACTAGCACAGAAGGGCACTTTACCTCCACTGCTTGTGCAAAATGATGAATGATACTGGGTATGGATGCCAATACTTGCTCCTGTGTCATAGACTCAAAAGCAGAATGAAGATCATTCTGTCCCATATCCAGGGTGTATAAAGCTCTGGAGAAATCCTCTGGCCGTGGGAGATTACTCATAACATAAGAGCTTCTACCTGAAAAATAAAAATCCAGTAACTCAACCCATCTTGGAAATTACAAAAGCTAGATAACAATAGAAGCACCATTTAAGCATCCCACAGTGAAAGCACTCAAGGCCAAAGCCCCATTACCTATTTACCAATCTCCTATACTCAAAAGAACAATACCATGTTGCGACTCCAACCTTGGCCGTATAGCTCGATGGTGCGTTCCTTGAATTGTTCAAATTGCAGCACCTGTATTTCAAGAGAAATGGGATTATAACGTCCCACAAATATCCTTGTGTCCAGGGGCTGTATCGTTGACCCTCCTGCAGCAAAATTTGCTCCATGCCTAAAATTTGTCCCAATGGAGTCTAAATAAGCACTCAAATGTGGCAATCCCAACTTCTCAGCTGCACAAAATTACCAAAGAAACTTATGAAACCCTCCAAACAATCTGGTGGCCAAGCAAACACTTGATTATGACCAACCTATAAAATCAACAATGACCCGTCCATCGCAATAACGCCCCGATTGTTTTCCAAAGAAAGAATGGCCGTTAGGGTAAGGAATTCGCTGAAACGCAGCTGAGCGGCCACCAGTGTCAGAATTTGAATCTCCAAAGTTGAATACAGCAGGGAACTTACAAGCATTAGAGGAACCAATATTCCTTCTTTGCCCAGTTGCAATGAAGACTGAGTACGCAACTGCTAAAGGAACTATGACCGCAGTTGCTTTGAACGCGAGTTTCAGATCCCAGGGATTTCTGGGTCTTAACCAGTTCATTAGGATATAAAGGATCTATACCAAACAGGTGGAGGTCGTTTCATGTACATCAACTTCGTCGCAATTAATCATAATTTGAACTGACCTCAGTTGAAAGATGACAAACGTTCAGATGCAGCAAGAAAGGAAAAAGACGAAAAGAAGGTATTTGTGACTTCAGATACTATTGACCAACGCCGGTAACATATATTTCTTTTTGGAAATTAAGGAAAAAAATCAATTTAAAAACAAAACTACCAAAGTACTCAAATTTCACGAATTAGAGATTAAGGTTAGTCTAATTAAGGTTAGTTGGTAAGTGACTTTTTTGGCTTAAGTGAGGTCGTAGGTTCAAACTCTTCTTCAAGTATACAACTATTTAATTTGGGATTAGAACTTTACTTCTCGTAAAGGACCTACCACCTTGAATAGGATAATATATAAGTGCGGATGAATTAAAATATTTTTTCATAATTAGAATTCTCCCGGAATATCTCATGAGAAAAGAAAAAAAAAGACAGTGAGAATCTTTAATCAATTCTTTAATCAAAAGGCATAACTAGGCATGTGTACAATGCCGAAGTTATTACCATCCACCAACTTGGTATTTCCATCGTCAGCTTGAAATAGAAAGCACGAAGGCCACTTAAAAAAGTGAATCCAAATGTGAAGGAACTCGCAGGGCATAGAAATCAACAAACTATTGAGGTCGGTTGTGGTCTGAAACAGTCTTCTCTCTACTGGGCACATGCCAACTCTTAACCTAACTCACTTTAGCTGTCAACAGATATACTTGTCCGAGCATGTGCCGTTGTGTCTTTGAACTACCAAGTTTTAGAACATGATGTTCTAGCGTGGATGCTGTCACCTCCGTTTGAAAGTACTTGGGATGGTCCAGGAAGTAGTAGTTAGAAAGCCAACCTGTGCACGAGCACTATGAAGCAAGTTGCTAGTTAGCTATGTCTGTGTGTCTTCTGCTAGATCTGCAAGTAGGTAGATTCGTTTGAAGATTGAAGTCAAATCCCTGCTATGGAGCTTCCTTCCTTGTTAGATGAGAAACTTCAATTCAGAAGTCCACTTGACAAACAAACATCATTGAAGACCTTAAGAGAGAATCATAACGAGACGGCTTAAAGGACAATGGACCTCCTGTCGTAGCTTAAACTTGGAAAGAATTGTTTAAAAAAATAAAAATGATATACTCGTGCTCATTTGAAAGTGAGTCTATTCCACAGCTTCAATTCATTTTCACAGTGTATGGTTCAAACATAGAGTTGTCGACTTCAATCTATGGTCCACTTAAAAGTCGTCACGAGAATCTTTTGATCTATATTTACAAAGGAAAAGGTCAAGGGCCTGATGATCAGGGTCAATTGCAAGTCCTTCAAAAGAAAACAGCGTAAAGAAAATATTTAGCCACCAAAGGAATTGTCTTTCACCAATCGGGGGAGAGGAGAATACATCAAATCAAGCGCAATCGAACCTGGGAAAGAAAAACCCAGCGCTGCATAAATCCAACTTAGTGGTCACATGCACAACAAAATCCAACTGTATAAAGATAAGCAAAGGACAGAAGAAACATGCGAGTTCCATAGCGTTCAATAAATTCCGAGTCCTACCCAACAGTACTGGCTCCCTGCCCCAAAACAGACGAAAATCTGGTTAAAAAATTGCAATTTTACATAGTTTGAAGTATCAATAGATCAATGCAATGGTTCCAGTGCCAGTGTTCAAGAATTCTTTACTCCATTTCCAGAGCAAAAAACAAGAGAACAAAGATAAAATTAAGAAGGTATTATTTGATTCCGATTGTCAAAAGCTGATGACATAACTTGATTCTACTCCATCGAAGCTCTTCACCATCTCTGCCTTGTTCCTGTCCTGCAAAACATTTAGAAACGTTCGTTATAGGCCACATCCCTTGCTCAATTTAGGCATCTTAGAAAAGAAAATTGCATATGCAAGTGATATGATACAAAGTTATCGCCAGGTAGGAGCATCCTTTTTTAGAAACCAAGTGACGACAACCAAACTACATTACACCCTAACGTTACATGTATCTCAAAATGGCAACTATCATACAAGAACCTGTAGCATCCACATGAAGATGAACCAACAAGCAGCTGGATCAGAAAAACCCATTTCATCGAAATCCTTTGTATTCATACGGGGGAAAAGACAATTTATGGTCAACTTATAACTGTTCTTGGTTTGCAACAGGAAACTGAATGCATATGAGCACAAAATAAAGAAGGTAACTACATAGCACACTCCTGCTAGAGTTCCTAGTAACAGTAGCAGGAAAAAGGATAAAACTGGATTCAACAGAAAAGTAATGCACAAGAAATGAGAGAGAGCGACTACTAAGAAAGATTATATACCTGTCGAAGTCTCTGCCACCTAGAAATACTCTTCCCCTGCCACTTTGGTGTGATCTTCTCTCATCACCAGGCCTTGACCAACTATCGTGCAGCCCACGTGATCTTGGCCTATCTGTGGAATCTATGCTTCCAGAATCATCAAATGATCCAGATTGTGAATGTGGTCTCTCAGGAAAAACTACAGGCCTTCCTGCTCCAGAACCTGGCCTATCAACAGCTTTCTGCCCAAACCGCACCTTGTCATCCAGATCACGAATCAACTTTTCCAGTTCCCTTTCTTTATGAGATAATATTTCTTGTGTACTAGGTTCTTCTCCACCAGACTCTTGAAGATATCTGCTATTTGTTGTTGTTGTAACTTCCTTCTGGAACTCTTTTCTTAAAGTCTCTATTTCTTCTTTCAACGATCTTTCCTCATCCGTTTCAGGTCTGAAACAAGTATCTATCAGATAGTACCAATTCAAGTAGTAGTGAAGCACAAGAGAACCCTATGTCAAACGTGAATGTAGCAAGAAGGTGTAAAGTGAAAAGCAGTAGAAGACAGACAATGAGCATGTGCCCGATGCCAGTTACATATCTAATGCATAGTTTCTCATCTTTATACTTTTCCACTTCTGGGGACTGGTTTTGAGTACATGAGTCAAAGCTTAGGGGCCAATATAATGAATCCAATTCATATAAGTACAAAGATCAATCTGCAATAGAGAACTGCATAAATACATTCTTAGA
>JANZLD010000003.1:20649676-20662735 GCA_026413575.1 Erythroxylum carthagenense | reverse complement strand
AATCCCGTATAAATAAATAAAGGTCCCGCATAAATAAATGGCTGAAATTTACTAGACACAATAAGACACCATAAAAATTAGACAGAGAATTTTGTGTCCCAATTTTGTGATTTACAGAAAAAAAATTTTAATTTTATTATAATCGTAAATATATCACGAATAATAGTTCAAAATATTATAAAATTTACCTTTGTGCATTAAAAATGTTATAGATAATTATCTAAAATATTATAAAAATATGTTATCGCTAATTATTCAATTTATGTGAAATATTATTTAAATTAGTGCAAAGCACAAGGCATAAAGCTAGTAATATTAAGTTATGTCAATGGGGTCAGGATTGGGATTTGGTGGTGATTGACTTCTAGTCATCATTCACTACCTTTTCTTGTTATACAATGTATCTTCTCTACTTGTAGAGTTCATTAGTGCTGGAAAACTTCGTTATAAAATATTACTAGAAGATTTTCTGTTCCTTTTGTAATTTATATTAACAGAAGAGTCAATGAACCTTGCCCTTATGATTCATTACTTGATGCATTAACCTGACCTGTTAATTCAAGTTCAATGGACAGGTGAAGTGAAACCAAATCCTTATTTGAATGTGCTCTACGTAGAACTTTGAATGTAGTTAGTATCCCGCAATCTTCAAGAATCTTGTATGAAATGTCTATAAACATCATTAAACAAAGAAGTGAGACTTTTTAACAATGTCTAGCATAAAATTGTTTACAGTTTGCAGAGTAGGCAGAAGAATATAATAAAGTATTATATTCCCCGTTAAATGGAGCTTTAGTATGTTAAGTGACCATTTTATCATAATAGTTTAAGCTGATATTTAAGGCCAGTTTAATTGGTTTTATATTTTTACTAACACACCCTCTTAAGTGAAAACTTTTTTGAGCTTGCAATTTGCACAGACTCACTCTATCTTGTGTTAAATAATAGGTAGATAGTAGGATTTGAACTCTCGACCACTTAATCATAAAAGCTCTGATATTATATTAAATGACCATTTTACCACAATAATTTAAATTGATATGTGAGGTTAGCTTAATTAATTTTATGTATTCACTAAGATAGCCGATTTATGCAAAACATATGACCTGGGAACATCAACTGAAATATCTTAGAAGTAGTTATGGTAGACATTGATGCTGCTGCAACTCTCTGTACAAATTTCAAAATCCCAGAAATTTATCAGTTCGAGTAGATAGAGTAAAATGTGAGCGTAGTCTGCGTCTTGGACCACTTCATGGAAAGTCGTCAGATAGAGCGGACGTAGTAATCAGTTCCATAATCCTGTGGTTCATGTAAATCATACTTGAGCTAGGCAACGGCTAACTTGATGGGATTGTTGGAAAAAGGAACCATGGAAGCAATTAATTAATCTACGACAATCACAGGCCTTTACTGTGTTGAAGTAATGTACAGAAGGATTAAGGATTCTGCGGTTGCTTTCCCTTCTAAACTTTTTGTTTAATATAATGGAGAGATGTTATTCTTTGATGGGATGTAATTATATTCAAGATCTTTTGCCATCAACTCCATTATTATTGGCATATCCACCAATACCAGCCATGTTCTTGGTAAAAACTATAAACAAAGACTGGAAAGGGGAAGCATATTCTGAGAGGCCTAAGCAAGTACTTGGAAGATTCCAAGGAGTTGGTGGAGCAATGGATCTCTTAACAATTAAAAATACTTTGTTTTTGTTGAACGAAAATGAATGTTGGCATCATGCATGACACGAATTCCCAATTTCATACTGTAGTTGACCTAAGCGTCTAAGTCATTCCTCCCTTCTCTTCTCGGTCAGCAAATATGAAAATGCCAATGATCAACTTTTTTCAGTTCCTCAAATGCTCCAACTAATTAGAATATACGATGTAATGCTAAAAAGTGAAAAGAAAGAGATACTAGTGACGTAGGTATGTTCATCAATGTATTGACGAGTTGCTACCACGAGATCACTCTCAGCCAATGAATACCATATCGTTATTAGTATTGGATTTGATTTTAGTAAGGCTTGATATGGGATCAATACCAATCAATGACTGGGACCATTTTGTATAATTTTTTCTAAATTTTTTAAAATTGTAAAATAATTTTTCATTAGTTTAAGAAAAATATCTTTTCTTTAATTTTTTAATTTTAATACAAATTATAACAATAATTTTAAACAAAACAAAAGTAGATCGGGCAATAGAGCTAGGGCTTGAGTTCAGATTCGGGTTCGGGTTTGGGCTAGCCTGACTTGAAGTAAATTGGTCAAGTCAAAATGAGATACGAACTCTATTTTTTGAAAATTTAATAATAAAACAATTTTGTGTTTACATTTTAATTTTAAAAAATATAATTTGGGCTAGGCTCTCTCGAGCCCGGCTGGACCTCGGCTAGGTCCACCCTGATTCACCGCTGTACAAAATTAAGGTTCATTGTACAGCAACACGTGTCCCACATGTTACCGCATCTCCTGTACACTACACGTTTAGGGTTGATTATTTTCGTATTGTTCCGTAATTTTCTTTACTCTTGCATTATCCTGATATCCTCGAGTGTCCCAATAAAAATCTTCGTTGAGAATTCCAAATTACTGTTTTTCGTTTGAATAAAGAAGCAGTCGCGAGCCAATGCGGAGAGGAGAGGCGGTAGCACAGAGAAGTAACTGCGAGACATCAACAAAGAAGCAACGGCGAGCAAGAAGCACTCAGAAGCAGCATGTCCCCGCAAAGAAGCAGACGGAGTGATGGACGAAGAAGGGCGCAGTGATGAAGGTACGACAGCAAAAGAGAGGAAGGTAACACTCAAAAATAAAATGAGGTTTGGTCTGCGTTTGTGTGAGGACGACAGGTAGGTGTTTGAGAGATAGATTAGGGTTTTTCTTTAAAATATTTATTAAATATGCATTTTAAGAATAAGGATGGACTCTCCATATATTCTTTATTTGTTTACATGTCATAAAGGTTAAAGCATCATATTTGACATAATCTCTTTTATTTCTTTCGGATGTTAATAATTACTTTTTTGAATCCCAACATTTGGATTATTGGCATAACAAATATTTTAAAAATTAGACTAAAAATTAATTGATAAAATAAGATATTTAAATTTTAAAAATTGGTCACAAAATTGGTAAAGAATTTAAAATAAAATTATCATTATTTATCGAAAACGTTAAAATTTAATTGAAGAAATATATTGTTAAATAGGTAAAGATAAAAATTGAATAGTTAATTAATAAGTAGTTGATTTTTTATAATAATATTTATTAATATAAAACGAATTGAAAATTTTACTTATTCAAAATTTTTGTGATTTCGATATTTCAATCATTAAGAGTTACTTTAGGGATAAGAAAATAAGCCTAATTAATATGATGATAGAAGATTGAATTTAAGTTTAATTTATTAATTTTGAGTTGAAGAGCATGTATATTATTTATGATTATTCGTTTTCCTGGATTTCCTTAAACCTACTCTCACTTTTTTTCAGGCCTTGTTGAAGTTGAGGCCAGAGCTTTACCTGTGATTTTTCCTGTCAATTGCTTATCTTTCTACGTTTTGTAACCATGTAAACACTCTTTTACTAATCACAATTGTCGCTCATACAAAATGATACAAGAGATGATAAAGATATATGATTACTCATAAAGCCTACTATTAAATTTTATACTAATTCTTGTTTCTCCAATCTAGTATGCTTTAAGTTATCCTTATTAGTGTTGATCAACAAAGAATTAAAGACGTCTTTTTATTTTTTATATAAAAACTATAGTTTAGTTTGTCAAACACTTGACCCAAAATTCTAGTTGACAAAGATGTATCACCATAAAACTTATGTATATAGGAGCTTATAGGCTATAAAATAGGACTTGACTTATGTTTTGGAAGCTTATGTTGGTATAAG
This sequence comes from Erythroxylum carthagenense, assembly GCA_026413575.1. Lineage (NCBI taxonomy): Eukaryota > Viridiplantae > Streptophyta > Magnoliopsida > Malpighiales > Erythroxylaceae > Erythroxylum > Erythroxylum carthagenense. The sequence goes on along the minus strand of JANZLD010000003.1, from coordinate 20,658,826 downwards.
TGTATAACAGTGTATTTACGACAAAACCGCCGCTTGCTGATGCTCTTCTTTATCTTCTTGAGGGCTTATAGTAAGTGATAACGTGCGGGGAAAACGCCAAGTAGGTGACTTGGAGTTGGAGGTTATCAATAACCAATATCTGCACTAATCGTATGATGCCGACTTACCGTTCGTGCTGCTTTCTTTCCTTTTTTTTCATGGAGATAAAGGGAATATAGGACTATTTTATAGGGCAGAGGCAGTACTTGTAAGTGCATAAACATCTAAAGATCTAAGATTTATGGCGCAATTTGAGTCATTTTTTCTTGATTTGATCAAAAAGTTCAAATCTTGATAATGGTAAATATGGATATGGAGTGGTAATCATTTTTTCTTGATTTGATCAAAAAGTTCAAATCTTGACAATGGTAAACATTGATATGGAGTGGCATAGCAAAAGTCGATATTTACATAGTCAATACGTTCCTCCGACAAAATAAAGATTCTGACACGTGGTTACATCCAAAACATTGGAAAATTTCCCGACAACCCATAAAATAAAATTTAAGACACGAGAAATATCTATCTAGAACAGGGAAGTAATTATTGGTTCCCACCCAGAGTAGATTATCTTAGGACACGAGAGTAGCTCTGTCTGAATGACTTGTTAAAGAGTCAAAGGGAGTAGTTTTGAAGAGTATATATGTGAACGAGTATTATCATTTCAGTGCTCAGAAAGTAGAAACCATGAAGATTCAACATTTGAGCTCTCTGTTGTTCTTGTTGTCATCCTTTTGGATTTACAGGTACATCCCTCTCTGCTGGCCTTGATCTCATCCGTTTTCTGGTTTGGGGACGAAAGAGGATTCTTCTGTGTTAGATTTATGATTTCTGATTAGAGATGTTTGTTCACTTCACATCTCCATCTGGGTTTATATGGAATGTCGTAACGGTGTTTGATATTTGATTGTCCTCATAAAGAAGCCATTTTGTAGAGGAAGATGCGATTTACATACATATGTCTGATTGATTCCATGCATTTTGTCGGCAAACGCTTCTGTTCCCACAAGTTCAACTTTGTTTAACTGTTCCGTGAATCAAATGGTTTCAGGGTGACACCTGAGCGTGCTAGCTTGCCACCAAGAGGATGGAATTCTTACGATTCCTATTCTTGGGTCATTTCTGAAGAAGAGTTCCTGCAAAACGCGGAAATTGTTTCCAAGCGTCTACTTAGTTTCGGATATGAGGTATGAGCATCAGCATTAAAGTTTAAGCACCGTTGAGGTTTGTTGGAAAAAAACGTTCATTGCTTTCTGCTATTTCTCTATGTGCAATTGTATACAGTATGTTGTGGTAGATTTCCTTTGGTATAGGAGAAAGGTGCCTGGTGCGTACACGGATTCTCTTGGATTTGATGTCATTGATGAATGGGGGAGAATGATCCCTGATCCAGGTAGATGGCCATCTTCACGTGGAGGAAAGGGATTCACGGAAGTGGCCAGGAAAGTGCACGATATGGGTTTGAAATTTGGAATCCATGTTATGAGAGGAATAAGCACACAAGCTTACAATGCAAACACCCGTATCTTGGATACTACAACGGTATTTCTCCCTTACCTTATACATAATTAGTTTTCTACTTGTTTCTCCTTTTCTTCTCCTTTCATTACTGTTATGCTAGAATTCCAAAAATGTCAGCTTACAGAAGTGATCCGTTAGTACTGAAGAATTACTACTTTAAGAAACTTTCTTCTTTTCACTTCTTGTTAGGGCAGCACTTACCACGAGTCCGGACGTGTATGGAGGGCAACAGATATAGGGATCAAGGAAAGGGCTTGTGCATGGATGCCACATGGCTTCATGAGTGTAAACACCAAACTAGGAGCAGGAAGAGCCTTCTTGAGGTCACTCTATCAACAGTATGCGGAGTGGGGTGTTGATTTTGGTAATTGACACTTAAGTTAGGCCTATCTAACCGTATAAATGTTAAAGATTGGAAATTTTCACATTTTTTTTAGAGAATGCTTTCAAGAGTTCTGCCGTATAATATTTTCCATCGACTCTTTTCAGTAGCAGCAAAATTTTCATGAATAGAACAATACTGCACTACTATCCATGTAATTCAAGGAATGCATATTGTTCTAGTGAAAGGATTTTGCAGGAATTTTAAACCTTGCAGATACACTGAGCCCATGATCCTATGGGTATTCAATCTTGAATCCTTAAACTTTGTCAAGCTTGATTTTGAACTGATCACAATTACCTTGAGTCCTTATGTAGATTCACTTGCTAACTGGAGCTTGTCATCAAAGATGATTGTAGCAGCCAACTATCGGATTGAAGTAGAAGTTTTAGACTCACAAACTTACTGAACTAGAGAGTTATTTAGAGGAACTGAAGCTTTATTTATTTCTCAATAACTTTTTATGTTATGTGTACTTTTAGTTTTATCTAGGAGCTTGTTTGCCTATGGTTCAGGCATGCTTAGGATGGAAAACTTGAGATAGTACATGTTTTGGTTTTAGACATGAAAATGAAACTTGTTTCTCCCTGATTGTAAGTTAAGTTAATATTCTTAATGACTTCATTTGGATTTCCTGACTTTTCATTGTTTTTTGTTTTTTCTCATCATTTTATCAGTTAAGCATGATTGTGTATTTGGTGATGACTTGGACTTAGATGAGATAACAACTGTGTCAGAGGTATGCAACATATTCTGAGAGATTAACAGTGTCGCAATCTGATTCTCCTCACAACAGCTGATAAAAGAATGACTCTTGCCAGGTTCTGCAAAAGCTTGATCACCCTATTCTGTATTCTCTATCTCCTGGAACCAGTGTGACCCCAAGTATGGCCAAGGATGTTTGTGGACTGGTCAACATGTACAGGATAACGGGGGATGACTGGGATACATGGCGAGATGTTGCAGGTCACTTTGATGTTACTAGGTGAGGTAATATGTTTTCAATGCAGAGTTAAGGCATAAACATAGGAATTTGATCTTTCTCATTATCTCTTTGGCTTCATTCTTATTCTTCTTCTTTCGCTTCTTTAGCCTTCTTGATGAATTATGTGTTCTGCCTTAGGGATTTCTCGACTGCCAATATGATTGGTGCCAAGGGCTTACAAGGGAAGTCGTGGCCTGATTTAGACATGCTTCCTTTTGGATGGCTTAGTGATGCAGGTGATATAAATTTCTGCTGCTGTCACTTTCTTTTCACGTGTATTATTGATTAATTGTTGCAGGTGATGTGCTTTTCATTTTAAACTACTAAAAATAAATGAAGTATATTTTTGCCGTCTGACCTTGGACTTATGATCTAGTGCTGCATTCATAACTGCAAAGTATATATGTGTTACAGGTTCTAATGAAGGTCCACACAGATCTTCTAACCTTACTCCAGAGGAGAAACAAACTCAAGTATGTATAACTCTATACTTGGATTTAGTTTTGCTAGTGCATAGCAACTATTTTATCATTGCTATGGATCTCCGTTTGCAGATGACTTTGTGGGCAATGGCGAGGTCTCCACTTTTTTTTGGAGGAGATGCCAGAAAACTTGATGATGCCTCCTATAATTTGATTACTAACCCCACGCTGCTGGAAATAAATTATTTTAGCTCAAAAAACAAGGAGGCAAGTTAAGCTTTGTTGATATATATGTTGCCCTCTAGAATATAATTAGTAATGTATTATTGGCGAATTGCAGTTTCCTTATGTTACTGGCAGACTGAGACTGACTTCAAGTCGCATTATCCCTCAAGCAAAAATATCTAGAAGACATCCAATTGATGCATATGTTTTGGGTCGTAGAAGCTGCAAAGATCCCAAAGTAAATGGTTGGTTGGTTGAGGCTCTTGACCAAGATGTTGAGCAGGTCTGCTGGAAAAAGAACTTGAAGGGCCGTGAACCTATATGCCTATACAAGAGAAAGAATCTCTTTGCTCTGTAATCACACTGAACCTTTCCTTAATTAAACTATTCTAAGTGAGATATCACTAATGCTTCCATATATATGATTCTTTGGATGGCAATTTAGTGATGAGCAGGTGATCTATAAGCAAGGAAAGCTCAATTTATTTGCGAGTGATGGGTTGGAATTCTGCTTGGATGCTTCTCCCAGAACTAAGAAAACTGCTAGAGGATTGAAGGGTAGTTCATTCTCACCTTGCCGTTGGGATGCCAACCAGGTAATTCTAAGAACGAGCTTTTAAACTTTTGCTGGAGAAGGAAGTGCGGAAAATGTTATTCCCATGCAAATCAATTGGAAACAATAGAAAACATTAAATGCAAGTCAAAGAAATACGGTTAGTTATTTGACTGATAGTGCCCATGGGAATGCATTGCTTCATAGAATCCCGATCCGTCTGTTACTGTTTCAATATTGTCTACCGCGACCTTTCATTTGGTGAATCTGATGTCTTCCTCGTATAAGTTAGATTTGAGTGGAAGATAAACAATGAATTCATACCGTTGACAGATGTGGAAGTTGACCAATGATGGAGCCCTCATCAGCAACTATTCTGGTCTCTGTGCTGTTGTAAATTCAGTTGAAGGTAATGTGTTTAACGCTGAAATCTGCACACTTTTGAGCCCATGATTCATATCATCTCAAAGTGTTAAAAATTGCAGCTAATGATGGCGTTGGCGGCATCCGTTCATGGATTGCTACAGGAAGAAGAGGTTTGATTTCTTCAAAACTTGATGAAGTTGGCTTCAAGCATAGATTATTTCGTGTCCCTTTACTGTCATTTAAATTAGCGTGATAAACCATTCTTAGAAGAATGAGTGATGACTTGTGACTTTGTTTTTTCATCCTTTTAGAGGGAATCCAGAAAAGCATGCTCATAATTTGAAAGATACCCTCCCCCCCTCTCTGTCTCTTGCTCGCTCAAAAATAGAGATCAAGGTCAAACAACAGTAACTTGTATTCTTGTTCTTAGTGTAACTATTAACAATGAATTTATTAATTTACTCAGGGGAGATATATTTGGCCTTTTTCAACCTGAACCAAGAAATGACATTGATATCTACAAGAGTGTCGGATGTGGTCAAGGATCTTGGAGGGGGAAACTTGAATGGAGCTTCATGCAAAGGGAAAGAAATCTGGAGTGGGAGAGACGTAGGAACGGAAGGTGATTCAATATCAATGGAGGTAAAGAGCCATGGATGTGCACTCTTTGTTCTTGACTGTGCTTAGTCTTACTCAGCCTGAGTTGTGACAATAAACAAAGATACGTTCTATATTCCTAGACGGTCTTTGTAATCATCATTAGAACCTTGATGTTTTGAATTTAAGAATCCAGCACCGAATGTCTGGTGGCCAAAACGTACTTCAGTTCCTCTGATGTAGTTTCAATATGGGATAGATATGGTAGCTAATGTTTGCCTACCTAATTCTTGCATGGAATTAGTAAAGAGTGCACTTGAATAGAAGGTTACGACGATCATAAATTTGTCACCTGCATCACTAAGCCATCCTAAACGGAAGCATATCTAAGTCAGGCCACGACTTCCCCAGTAAGCCATTAGCACCATCAATATTTAGCAGACACACAAGTCCCTGAAGCAGAAGAACAAATAATTTATGTAGGGTGAAGAAGAAAGTCACTAAGAAAATTTGAGTATAACTTATTTATGGTTATGAAATGTTTTGCCTTAATTATAAATCAAGGATAAACATGTTTGATTTGAAAGTCAATTCCCAAAAGAAGCTTGATTTTAGAGCGGCCTTGCTTCAAGAAAAGTGTAGTGGAATGGGACACTTCGGGTGGACACTCTTTTTCACAGAGGAGTAACCATGTATTCAGACAAGAAATTGATTTTGATCCAAAAAGAAGTGCAAAAATTTATGATTAACGAGGGATGCTTTGCTTCCTTGCATATTCAAGAAAGTGACTAAAGAGAACAAGGAATCTACTCCCAGCTAGGCAGTAAGTGGACAATGCCGAACCAGTAAAGACAGAAGATACCAAAGCTTTTATTGAACCAGACTAGTGGGAACTTATCATCCTTAGCTGTTTTGAAAGGACCATACAGATTCAGTAGCAATAGTCACAACAATTGCAAAAAGCGTTACATTTTCAACTAGTAATCTACAAGACATTGACTTACAAATATCACGAGCCCCATCTTGTATTTAACATAAACCACTTACGTTGGTCTACTTTTGTAGATAAAACTGCAGCTCATCACACTAAAGAGAATATAACAAATGATGACATTTCAAGTCCCGTAATCATGTGACAATGATCTCCAGCCAGCAAGCCGTTCAGTACCTTTTAATGTGCACTGCGATCCTTAAGTTCATCCCTGTGTTAAAGCTGCGCTATTCAATTCTTCTTCATTTTCATGCCAAATGTTCTAGATGTGATGACTCTCAGTCTTCCTGGAAATGCTGCTCAAAATATAAAGTAGTGAAAGAGTTGCATGGTCAAGCTTTACACATGCAAGGAGTCAGCGGGTTTTCCCAGAGGTCATAGTTAGGGAAGGTCGCTTCTGGCAGTCCAGTTCGAGTCTGGTGGGTGACAATCACATCCTCAACAAAGGGAACCCAGCTCATGTATGGATCTCCCAGAGATTTAGACATCAGTCCCTTGTCTGGTTTGATGGATTTCTGACGGTGACCCATGTACCTTCGAGCACCAATAATTAATTTAGCAAAGTTGCCTCCATGAGTCATTACAAAAACATCAGACTTCAAGCAAACCAAGAAGTCGAGGGCTGCTAAACTCGTCACGTGCTTCCTGAAACTACTCAACTCCTCATTGCTCGCTAACTCTTCTTTTGTCACCTGGTAACAAATCTTGTGATGAGAATGGGAAGGATAAGAAACATAATATCAGAAACTATACAAAACTGGAAGGTCCCTGCTTGTCTGCTCAATTTATATTTACGTATAAATACAAAAAAGTGGAAGCAGAACTCGAAAGCATTCAATTACCATTCCCTTGGAAACTGAGATTTTTTTTTTGATAACATCGAATTCAATACGATACATGTAACTAAGACTTGGTCTTGGTATTTTTTTCCATAATAATTATCGTGAAGAAACTTTCACGGTACACCAAAGTTGCTTCCTTCCCAATCCTCTCATACTAGGAAAAGTTCATCCCAACACTCTTATCGCTTACAGAGCTCACATCGGATATGAACTGAACTGTCTCAAAAAATTCTGACCCACTTTAATTATTTATGATGATCTTTTTAAACAAGCGTAGGCTTATCAACAAATGTCTCTTCTATTATAAAGACCACCGGGTTGAGGCTTATCCAACCTAGCCACTGTTTACTTAAAACATAGGTCTCCACAAAGTTGTAAGATCATGCATGGGAACTGATGCCTGCCTCGTGTCGGAAGGTTAAGGAAGTTGATACACTATGTACGGATGGTATGAATTGCCTAAATAAGAATTTTTGAACGAGTAAATAGAGCTATTACTCACTGCATTAAAAAAATTCACAAATAAAAAGATCAAAATTTATTTGAAAATCAAAATTACTATCTGCTCTAATAATGAATCAGTTTAACTGAATAACTATGAATAACTAAATGAATCATTGACAAGTTCTGTCTCTATGCAATCAACTACTCAAAATCGTGGGGCGATCCATATGATAAGGTTAAATTTCAATGATCAAATTAGGGTTGTTTAGTATAGAGAAATTATGCAAAATTGAGGTTCAAGATAAGAGAATAGATGAGAAAGAAAAGAGAGAGAGAGAGAGAAAGTAACAAATTGTTAGTGAATTGTCCAAAAAGTAGTTACACCCTCATACCAACAGCTATTATAACTATCAAGCCTCTATGTGTTTCATTCTATGACTTATTTTCCTTGATTACACAACAAAGTACTATATACTAGAATGTCACAAGAAACACCATTATAAATTTACTCAATATGGTTTAAAGATGAAATTCATTAAGCTTCGGAAAGCAGTAGAAGCATTGCTAAAGCCAAAAATTATATTCAAAAACTCATAATGCCTGTCATCAGTCTTGAAGGCATTCTTCTAAAGATTATCATCGAACATGGAGATTTGATGATAAACAGCCCTTAAATCCAACTTGGAAAAGAATCTAACACCGCCCAATTTATCCATTAGCTCTTCTATCAAAGGAAATGGAAATCTGTCTTTCACAATACCTGTATTCAAGGCCTTATAAGCCCCCCACAAAACAAGTGGTAAGAGAGAGCTGACACTGTCTTGGATGATTCCTGCTTCAACATATCATTGATCAACTCTTTTATTGTTCTCTTTTGGTCCTCGAAATACCTATAGGGCCTTACGTTAAATGCTTCAGCACCTTCCTTTAAGACAATCCTATGATCATGGTGTATTCTTGGTGGTAAATCCACTAGTTCAACAAAAACATCTTCATATTTTGCTGACAGATTATTAACAAGGTCCTGATTACTCATACTTTTTCTTTACTTACTTCCAACTCCTAACATTGATAACCACATTGAAGTGACTGTATCCATTGGATATCATACAAGTGCTTTAATAACAAAGACAGTATTCACATCCTTCAAGCTCTTCACTGTTTGCTTTTCCAATGGCAACTTTAACTCCACTCGCTAGGTCACCATGCAACTCAACTATTTCTCCTTTCCACGCAAAGATCATAGTGCCATTCTTATAGTTAAAAACTACATCATCTAATCCAGTTAAACTTTCTTCACCATATCACTTCTCCCAATCTTTATCACTAAAGCATCACCCCACTCACATTCTTATATTTCTTATATTCAATGATTATTAATCACCCAACTCACATTCTTATATTTGTTATTGCACTATAGCTTCATTCCTCCTCCAACAATAATCATAATTGACTCGATTTCCTCTAATAACCCCTCCTTAACTGGGCTTTGATTAACGAAATTATGGGTTCTACCCCCATCAATCAAAACATGGATCAATTTGTCCAAATTGAGCAACTGTGGTACCTGACATGACTTCATTGGAATAGTCAGTGGTTGCTCCCCCATTTCTTCTTCTCTATCAATCCTCTCATCCACTTCATCACTCTCATGCACCATATACATATAAAGTTGCTTCTTATATTTGTGTAATGGTGTAAACTTCTTGTTAGGACCCTTAGTCATAGATCGAGTCACAGGACGATGTACAGAGTAATCTTGCAACTCTGTTATATCCCTGTT
>JANZLD010000003.1:20432543-20445356 GCA_026413575.1 Erythroxylum carthagenense | reverse complement strand
TCATATTATATTCAGTTCTATCAAAAATAGACTCTTTATTATGCGAGTAAAATTGTACATTATAAGACCTTCCTAATCTTGCTTCAGTGCAAAGCTTCGAGATGTGACGACAATGTCTTTCAATAGTCGAGTATCAATTTATTCCCGAAAAACTTTGATTAAAAGCCTGAACATCGGCAAAACACAACTTGGCCCAACTCACTGACAACATGTAATAAACTCTGTATTTTTCTTTTCCTTTTCGCTTTGTCTATTGGTGATACACGACCTTGATAGCTCCCGGAGGGTTTAAGCCTAAACGCTTCCTCTCCACTCTCTCTTGCGTCAGCGTAGACGAAGATGGAGACAGTGAGGCTTCGTTTGGTGTTTGACCACATTCTACGCAGAACACTGAAGACAGAGGGACTAAAACGTTGTTGGCTTCTCCTCAAACCCCAGCTCGAGACAATCTCCGATCTCTCCTCATATCTTGTCCAGATTTTTGACCTCGAACATGCATGCTCTTCCTGTCTCGTCCTTTCCGTAACTCTCCTTATTACCTTTTTCCTTGTGATTTTCAGATTTGATGTCTGTTCTTCAATATTTACAAGTATAACAAATAAGTGTAGTGAAGTGTCCGCTTTTCTCTTTTGGGAATGCTGTTCTTGTTTCTGTCACAATTGTGTCTTTTAATGTTCAAAGTTCATGTCTTTGCAGATGGAAGGGTTTGTTTTGCCACCTTTTGAGTCCACTTCTATTTTGAAGGATAAAGATATTATCCGGTCAGTTCAGAGTTATAAGTTGTCTTACGCTTGTTTGAACCATTTTTCATGTTCTATGGTAGTTTGTAATTAGCCATGTATCGAATCCATGTGTTCTTCTTCATTCTTTATATCAGTGTGCCAGAATTGTCCGATACTTCAGATAACATTTTTTGGTATGCGCCTTATGTTGTTGACTGTGAAGCAGGGTGAGGAAGAAAAGCGGCACATGCTCTGAACTCGTGGAGATAGATGGTGTCAATTCCCTGGAGGCGGTTGAAATAGTGGATAAGCAACCTGTACCCACAGGCATGAAACTTCTAGCTAATGCGGAGTTTGAGAAGGAAGGTGGAGGATATGAAAGTGAATCAGAAGAAGATGTGCCTGATCAGGAAGAGGGTCCATTTCCTGAGAAGAAATATGGGGAACAAGGAATTGTCTCTAAGAAAAGGAAGAGAAAAGCCTTAAAGGAACTTCAGAGCTCAAAGTATGTAACCAATTCGAAATGAAAGCTTCTTTGTTCATCAAATTATCCTTCATTTTCTTTTTATTAATGGATGGCAAATTCTTACCTTGTTCAATATTATACGACAACAGTGACTTGCTCAAATATTTCCTTTGAAATAACTAAAAAGTGCCCTTCTGAATCTCTTTATCTGAGAATGATGATTTTCTTTCGGAGTTTGCTGTTTAAGTATTATATTTACCTCTTGTGCCCCCTCATTACAGTTTTTTCATGTCCACTCATAATGTAACATTTAGGTTCTGTTTTCAACTTTAAACGAGGCTTCCTTTTTTATTTGTTTTCTAGTTTGCCCTCTATAATAAAATTTCTTATTTGTTCTTGTGGGTTCAATTTTGTCACAGTTCTTGGGTCTGCTACTTACTTCAAATATTTGTGTATTGAAAAGGAGGAAAAGGAATAGATCAGCTAGTGCTGATAAAGGTGCGTTTTCTTTGAGGAATGGTGAGAAGGACGATAGTCTGGAGCTAACTGAAACCTTGAATGATGCAAAAGTTGATCAAACGAGAGATACAGATGGCAAATCTTTGATGAAAACTAACAGGTAGTTCTTTAGCTTTGTTTAGTGTTCTTGTGATTTGTTTGGGTCCGTGATTTTTGTTGATAAAAGAATGTAAATAGTCTGTCCTATGTCCTCCATTTATTTTTCCAAAGGCTATAACCGATGTTTGAAGGGCAAAAGGTTGTGTCCATGTCTGTGTGTATGAGAGACAGGGAGAGAGAAGGAAGAAATTAAGAAGAACTGCTGTTTTCCTTAAACTAGGATGGTAACGATTCTAGTATGACTACGCATTCTCTGTAACATGTTTGTGGTGATTATATCTTTAGGTCCCGCGTCTCAATTTTTTTTTTGTTTCATTGTGGCTTAAATTTCCCTTCTGAGTTCCTCTGTTCAGATCTTGTCAGCTTAAAAAAATGGGCAATGGGAGTGTGGATGCGTCCAGTTCACCTTCTGAGGCTAAAAAGGTTTTTCTTAACGTCATTTGCTTATCCTATTTTATATAGCAACTTTTATATCTGTGAGAAGCACATTTGTCATATCTCCTAATTTTACCCATCTTAGATTGTTATTCTTGTTATGTCAGCCTTCCATTTACTCCAAAATTTTATGTCGAAGCAGAGTTCATGCCCCTAGCTGCTAGTGGGGTAGTGGTGTGGCTTTTTTTTTTTTTTTCACCAGAAAAGTTGTTTCTTCTTACTTTTTGCCTTAAATACAAGAGTCTTGGTTTTACATCTCTCCTGAATAGACCACGAATGTGTATTGAAGTTCATTAGATCATCATGAAATGATTCAGAAAATAAAACTGCTCGCAGTATGGTATGGGATTTAAATGAATAAGATAAACCAAAAGATTCTTTATCCTTCCCAGCCACTATTTATTTTTAGACTATGTATTATTTTAGTGAATCTTGACCTCCCAAATGCTTCCTGCCATGTGAGGTCTTTAATGTTAAAGGCTTTCTGGCATTCAAGTTTGATAGTGTATAAGCAATCTGCTTTATTCTTTCAGATATGTTATGCTCTTTTTTCAAAAGGACTTTCTTCTTGTGAACATACAAGTTCTGTCCAAGTCTGACATACTATTTTTTCCAGGTTCCCAGTAGAAGTGCTCGTCGTAAAAAGGCAAAGAGGCAATGGTTGAGAGCACAAGCTAAAGCTGAAAAGGAGAAGGTATCTGCTTTTTTCTGTGCTTTTCAATTTCCATTTTCCCATTATTATTCACACTCAACTGTCAGGGTTAGCTCAAGTGATAAAGGGGAGAGTAGATTAGGATCTAGATTAGATCTCAAATCTTGTTTATGTTCTTATTCGTATGTTACACTGTCTTAAAATGGGAGAGGTCAGTGATTGGAAAACTAACTTGCATTGCTTCTCTGGGGTGCTTGTGATGGGCAATAAGAACTAGAAAGAAAGATTATCTTGTTAATTGCACAGAATATGTTGTGGAGTTTCATGTTGAATTTTTCTGCACATCAGAAGCAGTTACTGGAAAAAATAAGTCAAGAATCACCTGAAAAGAATAATTATACAGTTGCTGAGAAAGCAATTGAATTTGGAGATCAAGAACATTCTAAGGAGGAACCTGTAAAAGATAGTAATGATCTGAAGGAAGTTGAAGAACGGCGAGAACAAGAAAGTGATCAGGATGAGGATGTTGTTCCTGTTGTTATAAGGCCAGGACATATCCGCTATAAGCCACGCAGTAAAGGTCTGATGCTTTCTCTGCATGTACATGCGTGTGCATTTAACTGTGTGTATTTCTTCCTTCCCTTTATTGAGGTTTAGGATTTTGGAATTTCTGTGCGTAATTCTAACTGAGAAATCTATCTGATGTGTTAATTTCTTGTCCCCAGTGGGTACAGGTGAGGCTGTCCAGCAAAATCATATTTCTGTGGTATGTTTCTTTTGTTAGTTGAATATGCTTAAATTTTATTTCCGTAACTATTGCACTGAAGTGCTTCTTGCTGCTTAGATATTACCAATTTTTGATGCATTTTTTGACAATCCTTGCTACCGTTTGTGGTCAGCGTCTCCTAGAACCTTTAGATATTAGCATCTATGTTGGTAACAACTATAGAGTGCCATATGCTAAATGAAGATTGTGGTTATTTTTTCTAGCTTAAAGCGGAAAACGAGGGGGGTTTTAGAAATTGTGTTTTGCATGGAGTAAATTGAGTTTTGTTCTTTTTTAAAACCACAATTTTGACAATATTCTAACTGTTTTGCAGCTGATTTTGAAGGAATCGAAATGTTATATGGCAATCACGTATTTTACATATTAATGATGTGCACCATCAGTTGAATATTTTTGGATCTATAGATGTTTCCTTGTATGACAGTTACTAGTAGTTATGGTTTCCCAATCGTACTTGGTCTATTAAAGTGTATATTTGTTCCATGTGACGTCCTTATGTGCTAATTAAAAGGAAATGTTTTCTCAATTTTTGTTAAGAGCTATTGCAGCTACCATAGCAGCTATTAAGTTGGCTATTTGTTTTTGTCAAATAAATGGATTATTAATCATTCCAATTATTAAGTTGTCTTTGGTGCTTTATCACAATTCATGAAATGGTATCCTGCTCCAGGAAAACTTTCAATGGAACGGAATAACGAGTAAGAAGAAGGGGCAAAAATGGGGCAAAGAGAAACTTTCATATGCCAAAGGGAAAAATTTTAAGATTGTAAATCAAGAGCCTGACATAGTGCCGACCCCTGTTGAGGAAGAGAAACCTGTGTACGGTCACATTGACTTTGATAAGCTAGCACCCTATGTTAGCTCCCCAAAGGTTTATTTCCATAAAGTTCTTTAAATACAAGCAGCATCTTTTAAAGCCTTCTGTGGATCAATGGTTGATCATGGATATTTTTTTTAACGTGCTAGCATGCAAATTATATTCTGTATTTGATTCTTGGATATCTATTTTTTGTCATTTGATAATATTTTCCTAAAAACTCTGCAGGAAGATGACGTGATTGCTTATCGTTTGATAGAGCTATCATCATCCTGGACCCCTGAGATTTCTTCTTATCGAGTATTGTTCATGTTACATTAATATCAAAACTTATCATTTGTTGATATAGCATTCGACTTACCAATGTTCCTTTAATCTGTAGATTGGAAAGATATCATGGTTTGACCTTTCGTCCAACCGGATTCTTCTGGTTCCTGTCCCAGAATATCCTATTTTTCCTGAGAAAAAGATAGATGATGATGCATCTGATATGTTGCCAGAAACTTCCATTTATGCTGAAGATGGCTCCTTAGAGGTATGCAGCACCGGTAGCATATCTAATTACCTTCCATAAATTGATGAGTGCTTTACTTGTGAGTCTAAGGGCTGTAGTTGTGATGAACGAACTAGAGAAAGTGGTTTGTAAAATCAACAATAATGATATCAATTAGCTTGTTTTGAATTTATATCAAGGTAGGAACATTCTCATAAAAGGTTGTGTTATTTAGTGATTGAATTCCAGGTTCTGTTAGGATGGGTTTCAGAATGCAGAGGTTAATAGATCAGGCTTGTCTTAATTGTTTCCACATCTGATTATTCTTTGTCAAACATTGATTTAAACCTGTGTTCAATTGTTTTTTTCCGGCAATATGTTTCTCTAACTTTGATATTTGACAAATGAACTTCTTCAGATAGATTTTCAATCACTTCTTGAAGTTCGTGCGGTCTGGATTAATGACATAAACTCAACAAAACCTGTTGACTCTGAAATCACTGTCAGCAATCCAGATGCTGGAACGGGCTTTGAAGCCAACTCTCAAAATGAAGCTTGTGCTTCTCCCCAAGGTATATCCTACCCAAGTAAAGTGTTGAAAGACAATCTCATCTAAATCTATTGAGTTCCAACTGCTTATAGTTACCTTTTTTTCCCCCAGAAAGTGAAAAATTAAACCCTTGGGAAGAAATTAACCAAGTTTTGAGTGCAAAGAAATCGGCGCTCTCTCTTGGTGATAACTGGAAGAGAGCCGAGAGCTCAGGCAGGAAGTTGCGATCCTACAAGGCAAGTAGTGCACTAGGTCCAACAATTGCTTTATTAAGAGCGCAAAGTCAAATCTGAGACATCATATGCATTGTGAAAAATCTACCTTGAGCTCAAACTTTTTGAATCCCACTGATTTTCTGAACCTCAAGAAGGTACAGAATCTTGGCTCTAAGGGATTTTGATAGCGGAAGTTTTGTATAGTGTGGTTTCAAGCGGTGCTTTATGTTTCACCATTCAACCTTAGCCTTCTAACATCTTTAATGATCCAACTTCGAAACATTGGCTTCATACTGTTTCTGTGTCACCAATACTTCCCTTACTTTTTGTGAATTAAATCTGCTGATTTGTTTAACTTATTGGCGCCTGCATCACATCATTTCTGATCATTGGTTTTATAGTCACTGGTCAGTCATTGAAATCCCTTTCGTATTTTTCCTAAAAAGCCATCTTTATCTGGAATCATGCCTCCAAGGGGGAAAACGGTGAATCAATTGAATGGAAAGATCAACATTCAAGGTATTTAGATGTGGCAGAGATTTTGTTTCCAATTTCCTGACAATATAAACACTTCTCAGAAAAGGGAAGTTATTCAAGAAGACTATCCTTCAGGAGAAATAGGGGACTTGAATATGGATTGTGATTAAGTGAAAGAAATATGCATTCAGATCATTGACTTGAATAATTCTAAATGCCTTTGCACTTGTTGCATCTGTTTGTATGTGATCAAATAACGTTTAATCAGCCACATTCCATGCGTTGCTACGGTAAATTCGCCAGGCTTAACATTTATGACCAGCGAACAGTTACCCATGAATCACATCTAAAAGTTGCATGCTTTGAAACCCAAATTGATGGTACAACCCCTCCAAATATTATTCATGATGCAAATTGACCCACTGCAGAAACCTGTTATTTTATTGCAACCTGTAAGACTTCAGTTCTGGATAATGCCTTGTGGCTTTGACAATTAGAAATAAAATTACAACAATAATAACAACGATTTAGTAAAAAAATTTGCTAAACTATAGAAAGGTTATTTTTAAATAACCCACAAAAAAATAGGAATGAATAATAATAATAATAATATGTAAAAAAAATAGTATTATTATGCAAATATAATAATTGTTGAGATATTAAGCAGTTATAAATAGATTAGACTTAGATATAGATAGGTTGTAAAGAGACAACATAAGTTTGAAATCATTTAAATTAAGGGATTACATTAGATAGTTTTAGATAAGTTTCT
Organism: Erythroxylum carthagenense; assembly: GCA_026413575.1. NCBI lineage: Eukaryota > Viridiplantae > Streptophyta > Magnoliopsida > Malpighiales > Erythroxylaceae > Erythroxylum > Erythroxylum carthagenense. Next base: position 20,438,352 of record JANZLD010000003.1, on the reverse strand, counting down.
ATATTTAAATTCCTACTTGTAATGTCCTATATATATATAATTGTATACACTTATTCAAATAAGAAGAATAGAGGAAAATTCTTTCTCACATGGTATCAAAGTTGTAGGGCTTTTTTTTTTTCTTCTAGGATTTGTCCTTTGAGCAGCTTTCATTGCTGTACTACCGAAACCTTATATTTTTGCACTACCGAAATTCTATTTTTTTCTTCTCTTGTGTGATTCTCATTAGGGTAGCCTTAATTGCTGCAGTATCTTCTTCTTCACTGTAGTACCTTCTTCTTAATCATGTCAACTTCTCAAAACTCTGTCTCCACCAGATCTAACCCTCCAGAAGAATTTGGCACCATTTAGAAAATTGGAGATTTACAAAATATTCGGGCTTCTTATAGGCTTATTGGGAAGAACTATCTCAAATGATCTCAATTTGTTCATACATAAATCAAAGGCAAAGGGAGACCTAGTCATCTTCTTGGAATAGGATTGACTAAGGATAACCCAATGTTCGAAGCATGGGATGAAGAGGATTCCATGATAATGTCCTGGCTATGGGATTCTATGGATCCTATGATTAGTGATACATGCATGTTTTTTGTCACTGCAAAGGAGATATGGGACTACATTAGTCGCACATACTCAAAGGCTCGTGATACTGTTTAAGTGTACAAGATCAAGATCAAAACTGTAGTTGCTAAGTAAGGAGATAAATCTGTCACAGAATATGCAAACTTGTTGCAGAATATGTGGTAAGAACTTAATCATTATCGAGTTTTTGAGATGAAATGCCTTGAGGATGCTGTCATCTTGAAAAAACTTCATTGAAAAGGACCGCATGTATGATTTTTTGGCTAGACTGAATGTTGAATTTAATCAGGTCAGGATCCAAATCCTTGGAAAAGAGGACACTCTGTCTTTAAAAGAAACAATATCATTGATTCAAGTAGAAGAAAGTCGAAGGAGTGTTATGCTTGAACCATAAACCATAGACGAGTCAGCCTTATTAGAAAAAAATGATCATCAGGACAAAGGAAAAAGTGATCTAAGCATTCTGGTAGAGAAAACTAGGGGAAGGAGAATAAGGACAACCTCTGGTGCACCCACTGCAAGAAACCGAGGCACAGAAAAGAGTTATGTTGGAAAATACACGGTAAACCACCAAGTCAAGAATGAGGAAACTGTAGGGGACAACAAAGGTCCTAAGCACATATGGTAGATCAACCTAAAGTTGAGGAAAATTTAGGAACGCTGGAATTAAACAGTGAAGAAATTAAGAAGCTAAAAAGCTTGTTGAGGATTATTGAAAAACCTTCTAAGACTTGTTCTTTGGCTCTTTCAGGTAAACCTTACTCCTTATTTGCATGAATTCCTCAGAAATTTTCATACCAATTCTTGGATATTAGACTCAGGTGTCATAGACCATATGATACCCACATCTCAACTCTTTCACACTTATACCCTATGCCCAAGTAACAAAAAGACTGTAGTGGGCAATGGCTCTCTAGTTATTATTGCAGGTTTCAGAGATATACACATCACACCTACCCTTATTCTAAAAAGGGTTCTCCATATTCCAAAATTGTCGGCTAGCCTACTTTCTATTCAAAAACTTACCTATGATTTTAAATGTTATGTTACTTTCTTTCCTTCTCACTATGTTTTTCAGGATCACGTCTCGGGGAGGAGGATTGGACTTGCTAAGTGAAGGGGGTGGCCTCTACCTACTTGAATTGCCTCAAAGAGTTAGGAGTAACCTATCTTTGTCATTTCTCAGCTCCTCAAATAAAGATACCATTTGGTTGTATCATCTACATCTAAGTCATTCATCTTTTAAAGTTTTAAAGGTCATGTTTCCTCATTTGTTTCAAGGATTATATATTTTTGAATTTCATTGTGATGTTTGTAAATCTGCAAAACATAATCGAGTATTTTTTCCTATTAGCAATAAAAGAAGCTCTCATCCTTTTCATTTGATTCATAGTGACATATGGGATCCTTCTAGTATACGTAATGTCTCTGGGGCTTGTTGGTTTGTATTCCTAATTGATGATTGCACTCGATTAACATAGCTCTTTCTTCTTAAACAAAAATCTAATGTTAGCCATGTTATACCTAATTTTCACTCTATGATTCAAAACCAATTTAGGGTTAAAATAAAAAGCTTTAGGATAGACAATGCTAGAGACTACTTTAACCAGACTTTGTCACCTTTCTTTTAATCACTGGGCATTATCCATGATTCATTATGTGTTAACATATCTTAACAAAACGGGGTAGCAGAAAGGAAAAATGAGCACTTACTCAACACCGCCAGAGCCTTATTCTTTCAAGGGAATGTCCCTAAATCCTATTGGGGAGAGGCAATTCTTACAGCCACATACATGATAAATAGACTTCCATCTCATGTGTTAGACAACAAAAGCCCAATAGAAATTCTTAATAGCTTCTACCCACACTTCAGAACCTCAAATGGCCTCACACCTAGGGTATTTGGATGCACTGCCTTTGTTCAGGTTCATACCCAACAAAGAGACAAACTAGACCTCCGAGCCATCAAATGTATCTTCCTTGATTACTCACCTAGTTAAAAGGGATACAAATGTTACAATCCATCATCTAGGAAATTTTATATCTCTACCCTCTCTTCAGGGGAAGATTTCAATAATGGAAGAGAGCACTTATGAGTCCTTCAAACTACTTAGAACCCTTGACCTTCTTCCTGCTTCAGCTCGTAGTGTTGAAATAACTGAGCCTTTTGAACTAATTACATCTGAGTTCCCCAATTCTGTTGGACCCCGATCTTTTAGTGAAATTTAGAAATATTAAATGAAATTAAATGGGTGTTTTTGAGTATGTATGTATTGTGGGTGTTTTAAAGTTAAATGAAATTGATGTGAAAAGAAGTGGATTTTGATTTTTGATGACTTGAAAATTTTGAATAAATTTGTGTGTGTAAGGATACCATGACAATTATAGTGAATAAATTGATTTAAATGGAAGTTGAAAAGCAAGAAATGAATAGTGAAAATGTGAGATTTTGGAGAATTGTAAGTCTGAAATTTTTGGATGAATAGTAACAGAGAGTTGACTTTTTAATGTAAAATTTTTGTGAATTTTTCTGGGTTGATTTAGGTAGAATTTGATAAAATAATCTTCATGAAAGTTGTAGCTTCTGTTGATAACTTTCTATCACTATGAAGTATGACATTTTTCGATATCGGTATTGAAAGTTATGATCATTTGAATTTAAGTTATTTTGCTTTGTGTTTGGAAAATGCTCATAAGTGTAGATTTGTGTGTACTGTGTTTTGAGAAAAATTCTGGACTGATGTAGTTTGAATTAGATTAAGTGGTCTACATGAAAGTTATATAGAATTTGCATAGCTTTTAAATGATGCAAAATATGCTATTTGTGGATGTGGGAATTGAAAGATATGGAATTTTGAAGATTGGATGTGGTATAGGATGACAATTTTCTGGGCAGAAACTTTGATTGAAAAATTGACCTAGTTAGAGGTTGAAATTGCTTTGAAGTTCTTCTTGAAAGTTTTAGATTATGTTTTGATCTTTCTATTCATGTAAAGTATGGAAATTTTGGACAATGGAATAGGAAGTTATGATTTTTAGAATTTCTATTACTGTTTGGGATGATTATTAGTAGACAGAAACTTTGAAGTAGTTTTTGACTACCTTAGAGGTCAAATTGATTTTTCAATCCTTCATGAAAGTTGTAGATTGTGTTTTGATCTTTACATTGACATAAAGTATGAAATTTTTGGGTAATGGAATGGGAAGTTATGAGTTTTATAAATTGTGTTACTGTTCAGGATGACTTTTATTTGGCAGTAATTTTGATTGAGATTTTGACCCCTTTAGAGATGGAATTGATTTTTAGGTCCTTCATAGAAATTGTAGAAATTTCTTTCAGATTTCTATTGATACCAAGTTTGAAAATTTTGGAGTTATGGATCAAGAGATATGAATTTTTGAAGTTGGTATGTTGAAATAGGCAAAGGAAGCTAGCCCTCGCGAGGGAAACGCCTCGCGAGGGCGAGCGCATGAAGTGCCCCTCATGAGGGAGAGCGCAAGCGCTCGCGATAGCGAGCCCACGAGTGAAGCGCGTCTCTCTCGGCGTCGAGTGGCCGTATGTGATTTTTGTGATTTTTCTCCAATCCGACCCTTTCTAATCTTTTGCTTATAATTTTTCCGTTCGACATCCGATTGACTTGATTTTTAAAGCGTTAGATTCCTAAGACATTCCTCTACCTCTCTATGAAAATTGTGGATTTTTAAGATTAATTTGAAAAAGATTGATTGAATCAAAGTGAGAGGATTGATTAAAGAGTTTAAGTTAAACATTTTCTGAACATATTTCAGTATTTTGGCGATATCTCGATCTGTAGAGATCCAATTAAGTTGATTATTGCTTCAAAATAAACTAAAGACAGGGATCTACAAGTTATCTGAAGGAATCAAATTTCAATTCAGTCCCTAAGATTTTCAATTTCTGAATCGAAGCTGGGTATAGTGTTCAGTCTCAGATTAGTAAGAGCTGAAAGTGTTTTGGCCATAACTTTTGCTCTAGTCATCCAAATGAGATTATTCTTAATTTGGATTAAACTAAAGAGATAGGGCTACAAATTTTATAATGGAATTGAATTTTAATTCAGTCTCTAAGAGTGTCAATTTTTGGATAGAAGTCAAGCACATGATAATGTTTTAGTATAAGAATAGTCCGGAAATGTTTGGGGTATAACTTTTGGAGTATTGAATCAAATTAAATGATTTTGGTGTCATTATAAAATTGAGACAATGAGGAACATTTTTCTAGAAGGAAGTGTTAGGAAATTTCTTCAATTTGATGATTAGAAAAAAAATGTCTTAAGTTAAGCATGACTTAATGAATTTTGAGGCTTTGTTATATTATATGATTTTGATGAATTAATTAGCATGTTAATGTGAGTAATTAGCATGTTAATGTGAGTAAGATCATAGGACATGGATTTAATTGAATGAAAGTGCTAAGAATCCATGAGAAGCAAAAATGGAAGAACATTTAAGCTTTTAAATGACAAGGCTTATAAGGAAGGGTATTAAGGTCATTACTCATTCATTAATGGCCCTTTTGTAAATAAGAAGAGTGGACTTTAGTATAAGGAAAGGAGAAGGACGAAATTAAAAGAAAAGAGAGAAGAGAGAAGAGAGAAGAAGGAGGTTTCGGTGGAGAAGAAGAGAAAAGAAGAAAAAAATGGGTTAGGGTTTTGATTTTTCTAAGCTTTAAGAGAGATTTCAAAATTGATTCAAGAAGGAAAAAGAAAGAGAAGCATGAGGGCTTTCATATGAGCCAAGAAACTCTTCATTTGGAGAAGATTCAAGGTAAGGGTGGATTTTGATTTTTGGATTTTTAGAGAGATTTTGGTTCTTATGGCTTAAGAATGGTATTGGTTTAAGTTTTCTAATATCAATTTTATGATTTTGTGTTATGGGTTGTCCAATTTGGATTCTTATGGATTAGGGTTTTTACCAAGGATGAAGGAGTTTGAGAAAGGTAAGAGAAGAGGCTTTGGACAAGTATTAAGCAAGGATATGAGGTGGGTACCATATTTATAATTTAAATTATGAGCCACTTATATGTTTTCGAAAAATCAAGAAGATAAACGATTTTCAAATACTTTGTTTTCAAATGATTCGATAATTTGCTACAATGGTTAAATTCATTATTTTGAATGATTTGATAGAATTGTTACATTCATTGTTTTGAATGATTTGATAATATTGCTAAAAGTGTTGCATTCTTTGGTTTTGAATGACTGAG
>JANZLD010000003.1:20349881-20378043 GCA_026413575.1 Erythroxylum carthagenense | reverse complement strand
TGTATGAAGCACTTTTTAAAAAGCTGTTTTTTAATTGACAGCCAAACAGTCAACTGGCTTTTAAAAAAAGCTCTTCTTAGAAAAGCTCTACTGGCAAAAGCTCTACTGACAAAAGCTCTACTGGTAAAAGCTCAACCAAACGGACACTAAAACATTTGCATAAAGAAGAAAAAAAACAGACTCGCGTTGTCCATCAAGAGGCCTAAATGCATGTATAGGAGCCCAAAAGAACTTCTCAATGATTGAAGTTTATATTTTGGGCCCCCATCTTCGCTTCCCTTAGACGAGTGGCTTCGGCTTTCTGCTGCTTTTCTATTCTTTTCTATGCATTTTCTCCATTGCCAAAGCCAGTTTGATAGTTTCGGGCTACCTGCTATCTACTCTCTAAACCTTTATTCTTCGTTGTAAGCTTCTTTTATAGGAAGTATATACGCTGTTAATTTTTTCGGTTTCTTTCTCCATGATTCTCACTACAGTCCTGCTTTGACCGCTCCATGAGGTTACTATCCAATCACTTGCTATGCCTATCTCCCTGACATGATTCAATCTTTGGGCGCACAACGCCTCATATATCGCGCTCGCATTGCTTTCTATGTTAAAACAGGCCTCATTGAGAACGCAATCCAAGTATTCGACGAAATGACTCAGTCAAAATGCCGCGTTTTCGGCGTGGACTATAACCGATTTATCGGTGTTTTGGTTCGACAATCTCAATTCGAATTAGCCTACCAGCGATATTCTGAGATGGGTTTGGGTGGGTTTTCGCTATCTCCGTTCACTTACTCCCGGTTCATTTCTGGGCTGTGTCAAGTTAAGGACTTTGCACTCATTGATGAATTGTTGCGTGATATGGAGAGACTTAATTGCCTGCCGGCCATATGGGCTTTCAATGATTGCTTGCATCTTCTGTTCAGTGAGGGAAGGTTAGAATCAGCAATGGAGATGTTTAAGAGAATGGTTCAGAGAGGAAGAGAACCTGATGTTGTATCATACACTATTATTATTGACAATATGTGCAAACTAAATAAATTTTATACTGCAGTACAATTTTGGCATGATATGATTCACAAAGGCTTGAAACCGGATAACAAGGCCTGTGCAGCACTTGTAGTTGGGTTGTGTAGAGGAGGTATGGTAGATTTGGCTTATGAACTTATAGTTAATATAATGCGTGATAGAGGAGCTGAATTATGTACATTGGTTTATCATGCACTAATTAGTGGGTTTTTTAAAGTAGGCAAGATTGATAAAGCGGAGGCTCTTGCCTCGTTTATGAGTAGGCATGGGCCTAAATTGGATTTGGTTACATATAATGTTTTCTTGAACTACTATTGTCAGGAGCTTATGTTGGAAGACGCAGAGAGGTTAGTGGATAAGATGGAGAGGATTGGCATAGAACCTGATGCGTACAGTTACAACCAGCTTCTGAAGGCACTTTGTAAAGTTAAGTGTATTGACAAAGCCCATGGATTGATGGTGGAAACGATGGAGACAAAAGGATTGTGTGACGTTGTTTCATACAACACTATAATTAGTGCATTATGCAAGCAGGGAAGTACCAGAAAGGCTTATAGACTGTTTGAGAAAATGAAGCAGAAGGGTATTGATCCAGATGTGGTGACGTTCACAATACTTATAACTTCTTTTCATAGAGAAGGTAGTCCTGGCATAGTGAAAAAGCTTCATGATCAGATGATAGCATTGCGTCTGTTACCTGATCGAATATTTTATAATACAATTGTTGATTATTTATGCAAGAGCATGAAAGTTGAGAGTGCTTATAAAGTTTTTAGGGAGATGGGAAAACAGGGGATTTCCCCTAATGCTGTTTCTTATAACGCCCTTATAAATGGATTTTGCAAATCGCTAAGAGTTGATGAAGCAATGTATCTATACAAAGAAATGCAGAGTAGAGGCATTTATCCAGATGAAGTAACGTATAAGTTGATCATTAGAGGGCTTATTCGAGAAAACAAACTTTCAGTTGCTTGTACAGTGTGGGATCAAATGATGGAAAAAGGCTTTACTCTTGATAAAGCTGTTTCAAAGGAACTAATCAATGCACTCCATTCAACAGGAGGTGCCCCGACACCAAAAAGTAACTAGGGCTCAACTTTGAAAGATCTTAATTTATGCATTCATTGTTTCTCATTTTTGTGCAAGAATTTATAGTGGCTATTAATTGTCTCTGCTTCCATTGTCTCAGCTTGATGTTGTTTGTCACTGATTCCATGAAATTATGTATGGAACGAAAAAGTTAAGAGAGTTGTTAAGGAAATTACCGGCTACTCAGTTAAAGTAAGTTCTTATATGACTTCACGATTCATATTCTTTGAAGATAGACTATTCTGCATGGTAGATAGCACTAATGTTAAATAAAGCTCGAGTTTTATATTATTTGTCTTCTTATTTACTTTAGATTATCTAATATTTTCTTTGATTTCTTTCTGACCTGTGATCATGATGTAAAGACCCAGAAAATGAGAAAGGCACTAAACTGTTTTCTTTTTATGTTGCCTAGGTCCTCAACAAGTAGGGTCTGACTCCCTGATACGACTTGGTTTTATAGGATGAAGTCGTCTGGGGAACAACACTAAGTATTCAAATTGAGACGGAGAGGCATGGATTTTCTAACTCAGCGTCTTGAATTTAAGTTTCATGTTGTGTAATTTCTTCCTTTTCTTTGTTCACCTTAACTGGAGCTATTAATGTCTGATGAATCGATGAAATCAATGCTGTTGTCTGTTCACAGAGCTCAACAAAAACATAAGGAGTGACGGAGCAGAACTTTCATCATATTATGAGAATGAAGAGCCAAATACTTGGAAGCGTTTGGGAGAAATCCATGACTTGATCAAAGAGAAAATCCCCATCATCCAAGAATCTTCTAGTGATACGCTTGGTTCACATACAACTTGATTTGTTTACTTGAGTGAAAGATGTTCTATCCAAGTGAAATTCTGCTTTCAATGTCTTCTCGTGTTGGTATCCTTGTGAACTGATCTTCAGTAGTTAAATGTTGCAAAATAAGCGTCAGATAAGTTTTGTGTGATTAACAGAGAACGGCTTGTAGCCTTTGAGTCTATTGTTAACCTCTTTTAATAAAGTGCAAGTCTTATTATATAAATAAATTAATAATGCGGCGTTTCGCACGGTCAATTGAAGTCTTGTAAGGCATTACTAAGACTTAGGGAGTCCATCAACCTAACTATAAAAGGCATCAACTTAGAAAACTGTATCAAATTTCTTTTCCCCCGTTAACCATTATCCTTCTGAAGTCAGTCAAAGTGGGAAATGTGAGATTTGCCATATAGAAAGTACAAAGGGCAATATTAGAGGTCTTGAAATTATGTTCTTGGCGTCACAAACCAATCAAACTATGCAGTAGAGCTCAAGACAAGTAAGTCAGCAATGTGATCATATTTTTGGGACCATGCAAGTACAGACTGGCCTATCTTAGCAAAGAACCTCAAGAGAAAAAGGCAAACATTAAAAGATTACTTGCCTCCTCTAATTAGCTTGTGTTTGATTCTTTGCCTTTGCATGAATCCTACTTGAACTTCTCATCAAGTCATCCTCTTCTCCACTTCTTACACCTACTCTTTCAACTTCCATCATCACACCTATTACTTCTCTTCACTTCTTACCATTAGTCTCCATATCCATGTCTCGCCACCCTGAAACCAACCCCCATTTTTACGGGCCACTCCACCGGCAACGTGATGGCCAACTTCCTCAAACTCCCCCGAGACGTGAAGTACCACAGCCAGAGATCCGGGACCAAGTAACTCAGCCTCTCCCCCCACGAGCCACACATCCACGGTTTGATGAGCAATACCGTAGCCCTTGGTTGACACCAGCACCAACACCTCATGGCCAACAATACCCACATGCTCGACCGGAGGATGGCCAATACCAGAGTCCATGGTCATGGCCAACAAGCCAACAACCACATCCAAAAAAACGCCAGGAGATTCAGGAAAAGGAACGCCATCCTCCTGCGCCTATACCACCAAGGGACCATCAAAAAGAAAATGACAGAGAACCACGAGGAGGAAAAAAGCAACAAGATGATCACGCCCGTCGTGCCCAAGGAGTGGCCGGAGCAACACAGCTTCCAGAGCACCGTGGCAGGGGACATCACCGAGTGCCAACCCCACGACCGACCAGACCCATATATTGGCTTGGTGCCGTCTTCTGTGCTATATTTTGGATAATAGTGTTTCTCGGAGGTCTTATTGTCCTCATAATATATCTTGTCTACCGTCCAAGGAATCCCTGGTTTGAGATTTCAAGTGCCACTCTCAATGTAGCATACCTCGACACTGCCTCTCTAACCGACAATAACTCTCTGCTAAATGCTGATCTTCAGGTGCTTGCTAACTTCACAAATCCAAACAAGAAGATGAGAGTGGACTTTAGTTCCTTGATCATTGATCTATATTATGGGAGCACTGTTATTGGAACTCAATATGTTGAACCATTCTCGGCAGCAAAACGTGAGTCCAGGTTCGTCAATATTCACATGATGACCAGTCAGGTTCGACTTCCTCCAAAGGATAGCCAACTGTTTATACAGCAGGTTAATCAGAATGGAATCTTATTCGAGGTCAAAGGGGTTTTCAGGGTACGATCTAATCTGGGTATACTACGATACTCGTATTGGTTATATGGTCACTGCACTATCATGGTCACTGACCCTCCTACTGGTATTCTACGAGCAACCAAATGTAGAACAAAACGTTGATGTGGAAGTAACGGGAAACTCTCTACATTTGATTCGTTCCCAACTTGTAAGAAACTATCTTAGGGATTGTCCTGAGCATATCTCATTGGAATCATTCTTAAACTCGCTTGATCATGCACTGTTTCCACTGATTAGTTGATTAAGCCTTCTTTTCAATCAATGTTTGCATTACCTGACCGTGCGAATTTGCTGTATTAACAACTGGAATTTTGAAGCAGACGTCATTTCATGGAAACTATAATATCACATGTCAAGGAAAACATATTCATTACTTTTAAGTATGAAATTATACATAAACAATGATAACATTTTTGTGAAATCAACCCTCCCTCTTACTAATACTATAGAAAGGCAGAGAAAAACTTAATGGTGATCAACTCCTAAAAAGGATAACAAATGAACAAGGAGAAAAACTTCTCCCAATGACACGTTTACTTACAAAGGCTCATTAATGTGTGAGAAAGTTCACAGAGAAAAAGAAAATCCGGAAATCATGGCCAGCCTCTCCTCTTGCTCGGAAAGCTGAAAATATGAGAATAGAAAACACTCCAAAGAGCCACATCACCCTCCTTCAATCTTGATTAATTGTCAAACAACAGACAATTCTAGTGCAAATATTATAGAATCACCTTGTTAAAATCTCCTGTAATAATCCCTTGTAAAAAAGGGGTGTCTAAGGGCTTCATGAGCAGTTAATCGGGTAGATGGATCATACCGAAGAAGACCTTGCAGTAGATCAATTATATCCCCAGCAGAGTGATCAACATGTTGCATTACTAGATTCTGCCAAGAATGCAAAGAGTACATAAACACAAGAAAACGAAAATGTTATACAAAATGTACGGAAGACTTATAACTGGCATGCAAACTAACAAAGCCAGTATTGATGTAGAATATGCTTGTCATCGGTATGCACCAGGAACTAACTAGCGATACAACTTCAAGATCTAAGCACAATAAACCTATACCTGGAGACGTGGTAATTTCATAACAGCTCTAATGCTTTCCCGAGAGGTTGCACCATCTGGCCAATCCAATATGCCCCTTCTTACATACTTCTCAGCATGTCGACTGAACCAACCCCACTCCCCCAACCCAAAAAGTAGAATGTGAAATTTGATCTACTGAAATTTTCTTCACATAATTTAAGGGCTAACAATACTAAATAGGCTAAGAAGAGTGCACTCACTCTACTCTTTTCAACATGAGCTGAGGTAAAGGGCCCAAAACCCTCTCCATCATAGCCAAATGCTCCAAGTTTTCATGCGTCTGAAATAATGCTTCTCCCTGTGAAGACCACTATAAGACTTCATAACTGCTTCAAGATACCTAGGAAGTGAAAAGTTGAAGGACGTGAGCTTACGGTGCAGAGTTCTACCAAGATACAACCAACACTCCACATATCACATGGATAACTCCACCCAAGTCCTGGAAAGTGAAATAAGAATTGGACCTGTTAGGGACATATGCATGATCACAACTAAAAGGTATTATATGCCAAAGTGCTGCATACCAAGGATAACCTCAGGAGCTCGGTAGTGCCTTGTAGAAACAATATAGCTGTGATTCTGGTCGCCATTAGCCGTGCTGCCAAAATCTATAACTTTAATAGCACTTGACTTTGGCAATCTCTTGTATGCAATTCCATCAATAGGTAACTGCGTTTGAAACTGTAATCGTGAATGATAAGAAATGTTTCAAATGAAAAGTTAAAGCATAAATCCAAAAGTAGTAGTAGAAGTACAATTCAAGATTAGACATCCATCCTTGGGCATGTACCTTATAGTCCGGCACTTTTATATACTCTGGAGAAACAAAAAGGATGTTCTCTGGCTTCAAATCAGTATGGATGAGGCGCAAATCATGTATGACTACAACATATAGAACGTAACCACAAATTAGATTTTGTAAGAATTATGATATCAGTGCCGCCCAATAAACCAAAATAAATGGGTTGGAAAGGTTTAGATGTGGTAGAAATGAGAAATCCGCACATGCTACGCATTCCAACAACTGTCTGCCAAGTTCACGAACAAGATCAACAGGGAATGCGCGATAGTTGTTCTTCCTAAGAAAATCATATAAGCTTGGTCCAAGCATCTCAAATACCTATAAGCCAATTTACACCAAGAAGTCATAACCCCAAAGATAAACATGAGGAGAGCACATCTAACAAATAGTTATTAACTTACGATGCAGATATGGTTACGATAATCAAACCAATTTCGCAGTTGAACACAGCTGAAAAGGAAAAATGCCTTAACCAATAATGGTGTACCTCAAAGCAGACATAGAAAGAAGTCATTATGTGAAAAAATAAAATGAAAAAGGAGGAATACTTACCGACTGCCATTTCTATCATATTTTCCAAGCAACTGTAGGACGTCAATTTCCAACATTGCTGCTTCACGATATTTTTTGATGCTTCGGACAACTTTTATAGCAACCATCTCTCTTGTCTCCCTATCCCAACATTCCAGCACTTGTCCAAAGGTGCCTGTATGATTGAACAGATTTAGTTGATGCAGTATACAATTTGAGTAACTAAAGTCCTAATTTCTTATTGATTTTAAACTGGACCAGACAGAAAAACAAAGTAACATATAAAGAGGAAAAGTTAGCCTAACCTTCACCAATTTTTCTTTGAATCTTATCTGCAAGAACAAGAAACGTGAGTAAGAGGAAAGTCTAGTAACCAGGAGAGTTAATGATTCCAAAAGAGTATTTCAAGTTCAGGGGGAACAAACATGGAAATGATGTAGGAAAGCGACAATAGAAGAATCTCAAATTGCAAACAATTTTGAGAAGGAATAGATTGATGTTCAAATTCTTTTGGTAAGTGCTCAACAGTATTCATTTGGTGGGAAAATTCCAAATTTTGTGAAGTAATTTGAAACAAGGTCAATATGAACTATTTGAAGTAAAATCAGATGCCAAAAGTAAAAACAAAAAGATGCTTTAAAGTCATTCAGGTTTAAATGTGAAACAATTACTAAAGAAAAGACTTGGAAAGTCAAAGAAATTAAAACAATGAAGAGAAAGCATCATTATGGTTATAAATGTGACCCACAATTACACTGATGTAATTCATATACAACATAGAAGTCAAGGATTAACTGACAAAGCCTCATGAAGTGGCAATTAAGTGTAATTACAGCGAGAAGTTAAGTTTTCCCCAAGTGCAAATATGTAATGTCCATCTTTGTCATCATTTCGCCATGGGGGAGAGCCTTTTTGAGTCAATCCATTTACATATAAACTCGGCGGGTCTCCTCGAAGTATTCTTGATGGTGCAATGCTCGTTCTGTTTCCAAGCCCTTGGCCACAATACAATCCTGACTGCACCTACAGATAGGCATTGTTTAGTTTCCGCCGAACAAACAGTAATTCAAAAGCCATCCCTTTCTCAACAATTCACTTTCAAGCTAATCCATTCTATACTACCAATCAAATAAGAACTCCCAACATAACATAAAATCTAACATTAGCATCAAACTGAGACCCATGATAAGAATAACTAGCATAAAGAACGGCTCAAACAAATATATGTACTACCTTATAAAGTCATATTACAAATACCAATCACACATTTAACAGGGAAAGATTAAATGGTTACTATTTCAAGTAAACAGGGATATTATTCATTTATTCTTAACCTACTTAAATTGGCAAGAACCATACTATTAGATTAGCTACATCAGAAAGACTGTTGACGATTCTGTAAATATCGACCAATTTTCATCACAAACACAGAAAATCCAGCCTCAAGCGTACGAAACAAAGACAAAGTAAAGACAACCCGCTAAAGAACTAAACTTTATTCTAAACAAAAGTGCTCATCAGACAATCTTCACCTAAAAACATTTTCCACAAAAAACAACCAAAAAGCCTGACTTCGTACATCTATTACCCAATCAAATCAAAATAATCAACCGAAGAACAAAAACATCAGAGAAAGTAATACCTTAGCGTGAGCTTGAGGAACGTCCCAAGCAAACCTAGGCCTCTTTCTGGGACGACGATCCATTTGACTATGGTGGAAATCAGAGACATAATCCATCTCCATTTAATTCATAATCCACTAAATTTGTCCATGGATTCAGCTCCATTGCCAGCGAATAATTACCCTAACCCTAGGCCTTTTTTTCTGATTTGTTCCCAATCATCGATCTGCACTGTTGATCTTTTCCAACTGTGGTTAGCTTAACTAACCTCTGACTTAGCCGTGGTTGAGTTATGATGCTTTTGAGCTTTGGTGTTTTATTTCTGTTTTCTTCGTTGTTTTAGTTGTAAAATAACTGAATGTGTTAGATTTTTTTTTAAGTATTACATTTATGCTTATGAGCTAATATTTCCTTTTTAATCAAGTTTTATCTATCATGAAAAATGAAGAGTATGAGGGTTACATTTTTGGCTTGAGTTCATACTTCCGTATCAAATCGTTTAAGGTAATTTATTTTTTTAAATCAACTAAATAAAAAAATTCTTCAATACTTTATGTAACTTAAAATTTTCATTAAAATTATAAAATAACAAAATATTTGTTATAAACTACAACGAGACTAGAAAGTTTTTACATCTCACTAAAGTAAAAAATATTAAAATTTAAGAAAGTAATATTATATATCTACTTAATATAATTTTAGTGAATAGTGAGATTTGATTAAGAACATTTATTAAATTTCTACAAATAAGTCTAAAAAATAATACATTTAATTAAAGGAAATTATAAATTCAACTATAATTAAAAAATAACCGAAATACCTTAAAATAAATTTTGATAATTACTTTTATGAAGTATACACAATAATTTTTTACGAATTTAACATTATTTAATTTATTAATTTAAGCATCATAATGTTTCTATCGGTCACACATTTGATTTGTCGAATTGAGATTAACCTATTAGACTACTTGCTACAATAATAACAAAAATGATAATTGAGTAAAAATCTTGCTAAATTTGGAGTTTGAGGAGGTCTGGTATATACAGTCTTACCCTTAACTAATAGAGTGACTGTATTAGACTACTTGCTATTCAATTTAAATCAATATTTATTTTAATAAGATCGCTTTTTTCTTTTTAATAAATATTTCTATGTATATGCTACCTAAATTTCATAACATATGCTGTATTAACCGAACGAATATTCCTCAAACCCAAACCTCTAGCTCCTTTAGAATTCTGCACTTTATCTCAAGCAACTAGAGAAAGGCTCTTTCTATTATCTTCCTTTGTCCATATGAAACTCCAGCTGATTTTTTCAATCTCATCACAAATAGTTACAGGAATCTTAGAAGTTTGCATGGCAAATGACAGCATTGAAAATAAAGAGGAATTCGTCAAAGTAACACGACCTGCAAGGGAAAGACGACTAGAATTCCAGCTCAAAATTTTTGCTTTCATTTTATCAAGGATATACCCATAGCTTCTCTTAGTGACCAGAGAATGGAAGAGACGGACTCATAGATATTTTCCCAAGTCATTAGATTCATGAAACTCCAAATTAGCACTTAAGGTTCTTCTCGTAGAAGCAGGAACATTTTTTGAAAAAAAAAACCTGAGTTTTATGAGAGTTAACTCGTCGACCTGAGTAAGCACAGAAGTCTTGAAGGACCCCTTTAATAATATCAACTTGAGAATTATCAGCTTCAGCAAAAAGGATAAGGTCATCCCAAAGAAAAGATGAGTAAGCAAAGGACCATCTCTGCTAAGCTTGATAGATTTCCAATTCCCTTCATCAACAGATTTACAAATGCCATGGGATAATCTTTCTAGGCATAACACAAAGAGGTAAGGAGATAGGGGACACCCTTGGCGTAGACCTCGAGTCAGCAGAATGTGGTCCGTGATACTACCATTCCATGAAAATTGCATAGAGCTACCAGAAACACACTTCATGATAGTATTAATGAGGGCCTGGGGTAATCCTACCTCATGAAGGGTATCAAACAGAAATTCCCATCGAATTCTATCACACGCCTTTTCAAGATCCACTTTTATAGCTATACACCTCTTTTCGTGCTCATGTTTCTCATAGAGTGAATAACTTCCTGAGCAACCACAATATTATCAGTAATATGTCTTCCTAGAACGAAGCTAGTTTGAGCGGGCCTGACCACTTAAGGCATGATCATCTTGATTTTATTAGCAGTGGTCTTAATGATTAATTTATACATCACTGTGTAGAGAACAATTGGCCTGAACTGATCAATTTTGCTTGGGAACCTCCACTTTGGGAATAAGACATAACAAGGTCTTATTAATATTAAAGTCAATATCTCCTCCTTCAAAAATATTTTTGACTTCATTGCACACATCCCTGCCTACAATATGCCATTGGGACTAATAAAAACCTGCTTGATACCTATCAATACCTAGTGCTTTCCAAGGCTTCATATCGAAAAGAGCTCTTCTAATATCCTCATCACCAATAGATTTATTAAGAAACTCCAAGGTATTATGGACACAAACAGGGAAACTCCATCTGATAGGATAAGTTAGCTGGAGTGCTACATCATCTCTGTACAACCTACCAAAGAAATGCAAAGCAATATTCTGAAGAGCCTCCTGATCACTCACCCAGTTCCCCTCCTCATCCTTAAGTAACTCAATTCGATTCCGCTTCCTCCTTTTAATAGTTTTCGTGTGAAAGAAGGTAGTGTTGCGATATTCCCATTTAATCTAATCGCTATGAGACTTTTGCATCCAAAAGAGCTCTCCCTGTGAAGAATGATATCCAGGTCAGTTTTAAGTTGATTATAAGTATTCATCAGATTAATCCATGGGCGTGTATCTAGAGCACATTCCACATTAACAATCCTATATAACAACTTGCTCTAAAATTCCCAAAAACTTCAGAATTCCATATCTTCAGTTTATTAGTCAACTTGGAGAGAGAAGAAGACAGCTGAGAATGGGACTCCTAACTATTCTTCATAAAATCACTAAAATTAGCATAAGTTAACCAAGCTACAACTAACCGAAAAGGTTTGTTGGCCAAATCAGGAGAAAAACTGCAAGTCTATAAAAGTAAAGGACAATGATTAGAGTGAATACGAGGGAGATGAGTCACAACATCTTCTTGAAACGCCAGCCTCCAGTAAGAGTTACAAATACCTCTATCCAGTCTCTCCTAAATACTACTCCTTCGCCAAGTGTAATCAGAACCTTTATACCCCAAATCAATCATATTAGTTTCTTGAAACCAATTAATGAATTGCCTGCAGACCCCAGTTCGATTGGGAGACCCCCTTTCTTCTCATGAGAATAAAGAATGGTGTTGAAATCCCCACTCAAAACCCAAGGGAAGGAAATAACAGTATTGAGATTAAGAAGATACTCTTACAAATTAGCACGACAAGATAGAGTAGGTTGCCCATAAACAGCAGACAGAAAAAAATAGAAACTTATTATTCTGAGAGACAGAGATAAGGAAAAACTGATGATTATTAATTACCACCTCAATATCATAAAAATCATCCCAAAGAATCCAGATCCCCTCAGAAAAACCCGTTGCTTCTATGGACTAAAGTGCTTCGTTCCAAATACAACTTCATTATTGATATCCCAAATAATATTGTTGCTCCTGCTTCTTGTACTCCTCTATGGCGTTTAGTGACTGCAAATTAGGATGCTGTGATTTCTAATGTCTTCTGGGCCTTAGGTGATGGGAATGCGGTGAAATTTTGGAAGCATAGATGGTTGTCGGGTGTCTCAGAGCCTTTGCTGCAAGTAGCTAGTGGGCTTATTTCGGATAATATGATAAAACTGTCTCTTTTTTTGTTTCTGATGATGGTGATTAGAGATGGGACTATTTTTCTCAGTTGCTCCCAGCTTCAATTTGCTCTTATATTGCTGCTACACTTGTGCCCTCTGATGCTTGTGGTAAGGATTCTCTTTTTTGGGGTCTGTCTTTTTCGGGAATTTTTACTTTGAGTTTTGCGTATGATTTTCTTTATGAGAATTTCATCTCTTCTCATAATTTCCTTTGGAATTTGATTTGGAAGTGGCATGGCCCTAAAAAAATCAAAATGTTTTTTTGGCTAGCCCTCAACAATGTAGTCTTAACTAATGATGGAAGAAAACAAAGACACGTAAGTGACTCTGGGGTTTATGATCTTTGCAATGAGGAGCCTAAATCCCTGTTACACATTCTCCGTGATTGTCATGTTGTTGTTCAGTTCTGGAATCTTTTTACTGATTTTAATAATTTGAGCTCCTTTTGGAGTGTTAATCTAGAATATTGGTTGTTATTGAATCTGAAAAGCTCCTATCTCTTTCATGATGATCTTAATTGACCTACTATTTTTGGCTTAGGTTGCTGGAATCTTTGGAAACAAAGGAATGACAGAGTGTTTAATTCTGGTGTTTCTCCCATTTTTAATATCTTGCAGAGCACTATTTCTGAAGCTAAATTGGTTCAAGATACCTTCAGCAAGCTACCCTCGGAGAATAATAGTCATTTGGTTTCAAGGTTAATTTTTTGAAAATGTCCGCATTCTCCTTTTATGAAGCTCAACACTGATGCTTCTTTGGCTACCTCCACAGGGATTGCTACAGGTGGAGGTTTGATTCGTGATCATAATGATCGCTGGAAACATGGGTTTGTTTTTAAGACGGGTCATTATTATATTCTTCGTACTGAGTTGTGGGCTCTTTATTATGGTATTCAATTCACTCATAATCTGGCCTAATTGGATGTTCTCGTAGAAAGTGATAATGAGATTGCTGTCAAAAAGTTGATCGGTGGTGTCCAAGCAAATTCAGATTGTTTGTTTCTTATTAACAGAATTCAAGACTTATTGAAGTGCTTCAACAATGTGGAAATCACTCACATTTGCAGAGAATGGAACTTTGTTGCTGACTCCCTTTCCCACCTTGCTTTTGATTTTGCTCCTGGTTTTTATGTTTTGGAGCAAGTTCCCTCTAGTGTTGGTAGATGGATTGATCATGATTTCTTAGGGGTCTCTTATGTTAGGTAGTTTTTTGTTTTTGTGAGCTTTGCTCACCTCTTTTCTTACTAAAAAAAAAGAATAAGGTGAAATAAAGTTAAAATTTTAAATTAAGATTTGTCATTGCTAATCATTTTAATGAAATATCACATTTTTAAATAGGAAAAATAGTAGTAAGTAATGTTGACATATTAACAATTTCCTAATTCATACTAAACCACAAAATATATTTGAAAAGAAAAATATATCAAAATTTTCTTGTGATTTATTACAAAGGTAATGCTTTGAATAACTAACATTTGTATTAAACCTTATTTACAATAATTAAACTTTACATTTGTTTTAACAATAATATTTCCTATCTTCAAAATATTGGATTACATAACTTTAATGAGTTATCTTTGGAATGAAACAAAAATTAGAAATATATTATCATTCAATATGTTTATTCTAATATGCCTGCCACCACAAACATTTTCACACAAGAGAGGACAATTTGGTGAAAGGCGCGGTAGTAGTGTGGCAACCCAGCAAAAGACGACCCAGCGAGAGGCAATAGCGAGAGAGGACCCAGAAGATACAAGAGGCGGCCCAGCTCTGAAGAAGAAGCGAGGTGATAGCATGGTGACCTAGCTCCAGATCTAAAGAGGCAATAGCAAGGCGACCTAGCCCTAAAGAAGTAAGGCGATATAGTAAGTTCTTTAGGTAAGCTTCTTTGTATAGATGCCAAACATCTAGAATGGAGCGAATTGGATACATAAAAATATGTGTGGAGGTCGAAGGAAATGCTATCCTACCTAATTCTTTAACCAATTCTCAAGTTAGATGAAACAGGGGAGCTTGTGAATTCTGAAGTTAAAGTAACATATCCCTGGAAGCCTCATAATTCAACTAAGAAATGGGTCCCCAGAGGAAAACTTTTTCAAACTGGATAGCAGGATGAGCTATTGGGAGTTGAATCTTCTCCAGTGGATAATGATGAGGCTGCGGGTGTCTAAGTTGATGCTAATGAGAATTTAGGTAACTCAATTATAAATACTTCAGATACTAAAGGTGGGAAGCCCCATATACCATCTGGAGACACGTCTTGGCTATAGGAACCTGATAACCAGAAAGTTATAACTACTACACAAGATTCACAATTAATGGTAGAAGAGATAAAAGATGAACCTGATTTACTAGAAAATGATCCAACAAGCAACTTGTTGTTGATACAACCAGAGAATGAAAAAATTGTAAAGATAGCAGAAAGGTTTCATGACAGTTCCCCTAACCCCAAAAGAAGATCAACTAAAAGGAAAAGCAAAAAGAAGGGGTATTCCCCTTAAATGATCATTCTAATATGGAACACAAGAGGGTTAAATGACCCTCTCAAACATTCTATGACGAGAGGATTAGTAACAGATAGGAAGTCAATTATGGTTAGCCTCTTTGAGACAAAAATAAAGACTCTACATATTTAGAAAGGACTGTCTTTTTTGGTGCTCAATGGAAGACAATTACTACTTATTTACTTTATTATAATAGTGGGATTATCTGCTTATACGTGCAGTTTTTATTGCCAACAACAAACAACATACATTTATCTAAGTTGATTTGCTATAATCAATTGATGTACTCCTTTTTTGTAACTATTAGAGGATTTTGAATCTGTAGGTAGATTAAGTGGTTCATTATAATGATGTTTTATAGCTTTTGCTAGTATTAATACAATTCCTTTTATTTTTCAAAAAAATTATACCTGCCCATATATCAGTTTAGTCTAGTGTGCTTATCAACTCTCCAGGAGATATGGCATTTTAAGGCAATATTAGCTTGTTGGGTACTATATGTTAATTCAATTCTATAGAAGCAACAAGAGAGGTCTTAAATGTTTATGACTTGTCCTATTACAATAGGCCTCAAATGGAGAAATATTACAAAAATGACTGTAAAGGAGCTTTTAAGCCTAAAGAGAACAGTCACATCATTTTATCAAGGAAGAAGTATGTGATCAAAGTAATGTATCAGTTATCATCAGTCAGGGCTCCTGTTCATCTCACTAAAAAGCTTTATACCTACAAAAAATTTAAAATATCTTTCGAATACAAGTATTGGTGTTCCAACTTTGATGGCAATAGATTTCTTGAAGTGGTTCAAGAAGCCATAGCTTAACGCAAGGTAATTTCACTTATGTCTATTCCAATCATAAATAAATCCTCATATGCAAACTCTATAGTTTCACAAAATATACAGTACGCGTGATCGAAAAAAAATGGTTTTGGTTATTATTACAATAAGAAAGGAACTTGTTCCAATACATGACACTTGTAACATGTATTTGCAAACATCATAATCTTGAAATTTGCCCAATTAAGTGACATACTTTTTTAAAGGTTTTTATTTTATTTTATATATATTCAGATATATATGATAAAGATATACGTATATTACAAATGTAATTATGATAAAATTATAATTAAAACATTTGTATTACATTTATGTATTATTATTAATCATTCTTCTATTAAGATTGGACATTAATAGAATGTAAAGAGACTAGTACAAGTTATGTTTATTTCTTATGAAGAAAGTAGTCGATTCTATAGGGCGGTTGTTTATGAAAGAAAAAGTTCACTAAATTGACTTACATGATAATTCAATTAATTATATGTCTATAGAAATTCTCATTGTGATAATTGTATAAGTGCTTTTTTGACTTGGGATCTTGAAAGTATCTCATATAGGGATTGACATATTTTGAAACTATTTATGACTTATTAAAGTCAATAGTAGTTTAATCGGTAGTCGATAGATATAGCATGAACTATATCGAAGTAGTTAAGTGATCAACATAAGATTTATCACCATAAAGTGATTAAAAAATGTTCCGTTATTCTCTATTAATATTGATTCAATAAATCTTTTGTTTAGGTGGAATGGCATTTTAAAAATAGTTTTTAGATGTCATTAATTAAATTAATTACTAATGATGAAGAATTAATATGATTGGACTCAAATAAAGTATACATTAATTTCATATTCTATGTCTAATTATAACATTGTATGATAAAAATATTTAATTATATAGAAAATTCATATATAAAAAGATTAGTCAGAACCACTTTGACATTATTAAGTATTTAAGTAGTCACGATGTGTTGCTAGATGTCAATGATTTATGGATATAAATTATTTAATTAGACCTTTAATTCTTCTAATCCATTTAGAATATTACTTGTATGGTTATGGAAACTTCTCATTTTGATGATTATATAAGTGATTATTTGACTTTAAATTACCAAAGTATCTCATATAGAAATTGTTATAATTTTAACATTACTTATGACCTATGTTAGTCAAAGGTAATTCAGTTGGTAGTCATTAGACATAGAATGAATTATAAAAGCTAACTGAGTGATCAATATAGGATTTATCACCCTAAAGTGATTAGAGAAAATATTATATTATTCTCGATTAGTATTAATACAAAAAATATTTTCGCCAAGATGGAATGACTTTTTGTAAAAAAGTTTCTAAATGTCATTAATAAATTTAATCACTAATATTAAAAAATAATATGATTGGACTCAAATAGAGTATACATTAATTTCATACTTTATTTCTAATTGAAATATTGTATGATGAAATGACTAAATTATATGAAAAACAACAATGTACGAAGAGGTATGTCAAAATTATCTTGATATTTATAAATATTTGAGTGATCATGATGTGATATTAGATGTCAATCTTGATCTATAAATATGAATTGTTTAATAGAGAATTAAAAATGAATTAAAGAAATTTAATTGATTTAATACTAAATATAATTTAGGGTTATAATTTATATATGTTACCAACATATTTGATAATGTGTCACATATAAAGAACGAGTTGAAAAGAGAAAAGATATTTTAATTAAGTTGGATTTGATTATAAAGTTTGAGAAACTTTAAGATTAAATATGAAATATTTAATAAATAAAGATCAATATGATATATTAAATCTAATTTGACCCTAATTAGTATTTAATTAGAATTAATTATATAATTCTAATTAAAGTTTAACTAAAATTAGAAATTTATTTAAAGTAAATTACGAAAAGGTCTAAGATTTATTATAAGTTAGCTGAGGCTCCAAGGGAGCTAGGCTTAACATATTAGCCTGGGTCTAGCTCAACTGACCTAACTTGACCTAAAGTCAATAGGCTTGGTCTGGTTTAACTAGGCTTTAGACCAAGCTTTTTTTTTTCAATTTTGGGCTTCGATTCAAGCTCGACCTTGGTAACTTGAGCTTGGGTCGTTTACCAATTTGATTTGTACTTCAATTTCTTTTCCTTCTCTTAATTTTAGAAAAATGCCTTCACTCTTCTTTATCTAAAAAAACAAAAGAATTGTTAGTTATGTTTAAAAAATAAATAACTATTATGATTCAAAAATAAATAAATAAACTAGGAAAATGAAACTTTCCTCAACAACGATGCCAAAATTTGTTACGTGTCGTTAAACGTGTACAAATTAGATCTTTAATTTACTTTCAATTTATTAATCAATTTAGTATAGAGCAAATAAGAGTTGATCTCACGAAAAAATTTAATTTACAAATTTAGTTTATTTGTGAGTAAGCTTACTATAATATTTTTAACTAAAAAGATTACAATAAGTCGATATCAACCTTTGAACCAGCGAAAGTCATCATCAATACAACATAAACATATAAATGACTTATTCGATTTCAAATTCAGATTTATATATCAACAATTTGAACTTAAAGTGCGGATATCCTAACAATTTTGCTTATATATGAAAGCAATTTTATCATAAAGGAAGAAACATGATCAATGCACTAACACATAATATTCTTTTTAACCAAAATTATTAATATACAACATTAAAACTTAAGAAAATAAACTTGCAATGCATTCTTGGAACCACATAATCAATATTCAAAAGCTAGAAATTATTGTCATTGACATAAATCATAATTATCAAAATATACATAATGTTGGAATTTTTTAGTGGTGAAATGAAGTAATACAAATAAGAAATTTTTAGTTTAAAAAGCTTACACTCATACTTCATTAATGAATAAATTTCTTTCTAATATCACACATTTCTATGAAAGCATGATTAAAGTGGTTTTGTAACTCTAAATGATCCAATAAAAGCAAAAAAGATTACTTTCACAAATCTGAATCTTCTAGAATAAAACAGTTTTTTAGCTACTTTTGATCAAACTTTAAGGTTCACTTCTAGCTTTTATTTCCTACCAAACTAAGATCTAAATGGTCACTTAAACATAAATCAAAGTCAATAAAAATTTAAATCATTTTTTATTTTAAGAAGATAGAGTCATAATGTTAGCAACACATCATACACAATTCAACTCAATTTTCTAACTAAGTATTTCTATCATTCATATAAGCATGAAATCATAATCAACTTAGTGTAACTAAATGTTGAATTATCACTTGGTTAATCAAGATTGTTGTTTAAGTACAATCATCGCATAGAGTGGTCTAACCTCACTCTAAAATAGGCATATATAAACTTAACAATTTTTCATGTTCAACCTGAATTTTCAACAGCTGGAAGATCAATTTAAGTAGATAGTTCAACTTCTAAATTACTTCCTAAAATCAAACCAACTTGATTAATGATTTCATAGCTAAGATCTGAATAAACCCTCACAAATTTTAGTTGGGCAACTCCTATTTCAACTTGTAACACTTTTAAAGTAATCCTGATTTTGCGTATACACATGTACTTCAATCAAGACACATGTCTCTACATAATTCAACTAATAAAATGGCTTTCTAGGAACTAATAAACCATTCAAAGAAAAATTCTAGATATGCCACAATGTATGTTAATCAACATTTTTGTATGAAATATCCAATACATAGTTCTTTTGAGCATAATACATTAAGCTATGCTATTTTTTGAGTTAAGAAGAGATTAAACATACGTAATAAAGCACATTTAAAGGAAAATAAAAAATTGGATAGCTTAGGTGAAGTTTCTAGTAACGTACAAAATCAACATAAACTTGATCATTCTCCATTTCAACTCTGCATTTTTCTTGCGAATAACTCATTATGTTCAATTTTAACCCTTACTGAAAGTAAGCCAAGTTATTAATAAGAAGTTGAATTTACAAGTTTCACTTTAAACAATTATAAGACATATAGAAAGGAACATCCAATTGTATTCACATACAAAATTAACCTTATCAATGTGCTGAAATTAGGAAAAATTCGAAAACCAAAACAATTCAAAATAAAGAAACCTATAAATTTAGCTAAGTCACTGTATATATAAAACAGAGGTGGTTCAAATCGAGTCTAGAAATCAAAGAAATAAAACATAAACTATCCTAATATTCACAAATGAACAAGCAACGTTTTTTTTAAAGTTTAGTCATACAATTTTGACATACCTTGATAATATGAGACATTTAACAAATTAAATATAGAAAACCAATGAGCCAATTCCTACCTATCCCTTTTAACTCTTTAGAATTGAACTAGCTCAATTCAAGCATCAAAAATACATTAAGCACAAGGAAACTTAATCAACAATCCAAATTTGTCCGATGAATGTCGAAATTCCAGCAATTGCATAAACGTTAAAACCACGAAGTAATCAATTTAATTAAACCAAAAAATGATATCCTAAATAGTCAAAATTGCATATATAGACTAAAATTAAACAATCGAGAATAAATCAAGCATAGGAATTCAAAAACTAAGGGAATAAGGGTTTAGCAAACTCATTAATGTGCTCCATTTTCAAACCTCAGACCAACCCTTTCAAAGTCTGAAAAATTCCTCCACTAACCTTGAACCAGCTCAAAATAAGTAGGAATTGACTCCCTTTCACCCCTGAAACACTCCTTGGAATGATTTCTTGCTTCAACCCCTCTCTCTTCAACCCGTCTCTAAATAATGTAATGGGCCTATAAGGTCTCTTAAAGAGGAACGACTATTCTGTAATGATGGAGGAACAACAATACCTGCGTTGATAGCAAGGGACATGGAGCATTTAGTGCTTATACTATGGAACAATAATTGTTCCCCAATTTAGTTTTTAGGTTGTAATAGAATTCCATTTGATGTGATCTTGAGTATAGTTTAGGTTCCTTTCCCTTCACTAGCAATATATTATATCAGTAAGAGTAATCTTGAGTATAGTTGACCCCTTTCAGCCAAATTATACATTTGAAGAAGCCAAAAGATGACCTCAGACCAATCCTTAGGAGCTAAGGAAATGTTATATAGCTTAAAGATTTAATTCCACATGAAGCTATAAAAGAAACACTAAAAGAAGATGTGATTATTGTCTTAAGTACTTGATTACATAGTATATAATAAGGGGGAATATTATGAATCCCTCTATTCTATCAAGGGTGTTAAGTCTCTACCTAAAGACCAACCAAAGCACAAAGGAAGCTCTAAGAAGAGCTTGGTTAAACTAAATTATGTTAAACCAATACACGTTAGAAGCAGGTCATCTTAAGAGAAGTATGCAAGAATTATTGGTAAAATATCCCAATTAGTGTCTTAGCCACTAGAAAGAGTCCTCTATGTTAATGCTAAGGAGAGGAGATAGAGTGATAGCCATAATCTTTATACCATCCCTATCGGTGATGTTGAAAGGATTAAAGACTAACACATCTTTGACGGAGGCATTGTCATAAATGAGCATTCTTAGCAATATAAATTCGTTTTATTAAATAATTGGGTCAGTATTATCGTTTGGCTTTAACCCATCATGAATTCATTGAGTTAATTACCTTAATTACGTGGTTGATAAAAAATTTATCGAATACACATTTTAAGGATAATAATTATAAATTTCACTATTGAAAGATTGAAGTTGTATAGTGAAACAATTTATGGGTTGTTCTTAAAATCAAAAGGTTGCATACATTTGAAACCTTAGATAGAGATCATTATATTAATTTTAATTTGCGAATTCATTTAGTAAGTATCTAAATTACATGATTGATAAGCTATTATATGCTATTAAAATTTAATTTAATAAACATTTAAAAGATAATACTCATAGATTCCTATTTCATAAAAAATGTTTTCTTATGAATAATTTACGAGCTATACTTAAATGTTCAATGGTGCAAATCACTCCTTAAAGTTTTATAAAAATTTTAACTTTGGTCTTTATCACTATTTATTGTATCAACTTAACCCTGCATATTTAAATATAGAACATATTGGCCATTCATATTACATAAAATAATTTAAATCTACATTCAAAATTATTACTAAAACCAAAACTAATTATTATTTTACATGGCTAAAAAACACTAAAAATTATTGTTTGCAAACTTTAGGGACAGGTTAATGGTACTTTAATAATGGTTTGATAGAAATTTAATGAAGTTATAATTGAGGAGGGGAATGCATTTTTTTTATTTGTAAACATTAAAAACTAAGTTTATACGATAAATAATAGTAAGAGTCAAGTTAAATCTTTTGTGAAACCTTAAAAGCGATTTACACTTTCGATCACACTTGAATTAAAGAGATTGCATACACATTATGACATTAGGTTTGTATCATCATTTAATTTTAACATGTGGAGTGATTAAGTAAATTAGTAGAATTGCAAATTAACGAATCATTATATATTTCTAGATATTTATTTAATATGTACTAAAAAATAGTAGTTGAAAATTAAGTTATATTGTTGAATAATTTATGAGCTACATATAAAATAAAGATATTGAATAATTTTTAGCTTTTTTTTGTGAATCTCTTAAAAAAATCATCACACCCAACATATGGGGCCCACTAATAAACAACATTATTAATTTTCCCAAATCACCTAAAAGCATGCACTCTGCTTGTCTACTCTTTTCTCCTTCGCTCTTTCGGCATATATTCCGAAGTAGATCTTTATAATAGAAACAAGTTATACGTCCTACAAGAGTTTCCCAGCTAGCAAAATAACACTCCCAAAGGTTCCGCACTTCTCATCAATGGCTAAAGCTTCAATTTATACTTTCCAATTCACCATTTTCTTCTTTCTCTCATATTCTCTCTCCATCTTTCTAGTCACCGGAAAAGAAAGTCACGATCAGTTTACGAGAACTATGGACATGAAGCTCCTTGGTATTAAAAAAGAAAAGCTTAGCCATTTCAAGCTATACTGGCATGATATCATCACAGGTCCTAGTCCAAGTGGGATCCAAATCGTGCCACCGCCACAGAAGGCCTCAAGAACAGCTTTTGGATTGGTGAGAATGATCGATAACCCTTTAACGATGGGACCTGAATTGAGCTCTAAGATGGTAGGTAGAGCACAAGGGTTCTACGCACAAGCCTCACAAGAAGAGATTGGGTTGTTGATGGCAATGAACTTTGCTTTCACTGAAGGAAGGTATAATGGTAGCACCATCACCGTGCTGGGGCGGAACAGGGTGTTTTCGGAGGTGAGGGAGATGCCAGTGATCGGAGGAAGTGGGCTTTTCCGGTTTGCTAGAGGGTATGTTGAGGCAAGAACTCAAAAGTTGGATGTTAACACAGGAGATGCTACAGTAGAGTATAATGTGTACGTTTTGCATTACTGATGATGTTTTTCTGGACCTTTTCTGCTTTCGTTGTCTTCCAAAGTGTTGTCTCCGCATAATAATGCTGGTGAATTTGGTCTCCAGCCGTTGATCTTTGTTCTTGAAAAAGCAAAAGTAACGTGCAATGAGTTTGGTGTGATGTTGATTTTTCTACAAACTTTGTATCCATGCCTTGACTCCATCAACGTATTAAATGAGTTTGACAATTGGCCTTGGCCGTAGGCATGAGCCTATACTGACTTAAATTAGGTTTATACCGATTATTTTAATGCAAAATTATTTCATTTTCTAGATTTACGATAGTTCTGTGTGGCTAGAAAACTTAAATTCGGACCCAATTTAAAAAGGATATTATTTTATATTTTTAATTTTTTTTAAATTATTTTTTAAAAATTATTGAAACCGACCCGCATCCTTACTTTTATTGTGAGTCGAAACTTGAGAGTGACTCGATTTTTTTACTTTTTAAATTAGAAACTTTTATAAAAAATTGGTCTCGCAATTTCTTGAATTATAAGATCTTTAAAGAAATTAGTTTCATTACTTAAATATATTCCTTTTTTATTGGATTAAGATATAGTTTTAAAAATAATAGGTAAAAAGTATAATATATATTTTTAACTAATTATTTAAAGTTTGTTATTTATTAATTCATATGTATAGTTAGAGATTTATGAAATATTAAATATATTAAAAAGATAAATGGAAGTGTATGGTATCCTGCTCACGCTTTTCGTACGTTTGTTCTCTGCCACACAGAAAAGATATGCACATAATCATGATTCATGAGTGGGGAGTGGGGAATTGCTTTACAGCTGGCAGTATCTTTAACCTCAGATTAACTAGTTTTTAGATATTTTTAATCAGATATTTAACTTATTTTTCATTTAATTTAAAATTACTATCGTTGATTCTCTAAAATTTAGGATTAGATTATTTATTATTTTTTAAAACTCAAATATTTAAAATAAAATAAATAATAAATAATAATAATAAGAATATATGCTGTAATCAATATAAATATCCTCTAATTATTTCACATCTTATATTTAAACATTAATTAAATCCTTTTTTTCTCATAAAACTACTCATCTTTGATTTTATGAATCATAGTTCAAATCATCAAAAAGTATAGTAATATATTGGGTTATAAAGAGAAAATTATCCTAAACAATCGCAAAAATTTAAAATATAGTGCAAAGAATAAAATACTCAAAATTGAAAGTTAGAGAAACAAACATAAAAAATAAAATTTACATAAGAATATGGTTGGTTTAGTTAGTGGTTATGCTCCGAAGACATTAATATAATTAAATAGTTATATTTGATCCATCTTTTCTATTTAATATTGGAATAAATCTTAACCAATTATTTTGATCTCAATGGACATATCATATTAAAAATTGTAGAAATATAAATTTGCTATCTCTATGATAATTAGGGTTAATAACAGTTTCCTACCAAGTTTCTACAATTATAAGAGAATCCAATTTTAATAAAAAATGCGATGAAATTTCTTGATCTCTTTATAATAATGGCATCATCGGTATCATGTACATAATATTACACTAATAATTTTATGACAATTATTTATTTAAGATCCTAAAGTTAAGAATGTTAATTTTGATTTCTATGTTATAAAAATCATATTTTCACATATAATATTCTGAATAAACAATTTATTCATCTATTTAATTACGATTATTTGGTGATGATTGTCAAATATTTGTTTGAAGAGTTTTGTAATTATTAACCGTTAATAATTTCTATAAAATAGAGATTATTGTGGTGATTGGAGTTTTAGGATGGCAAACTAAAATAGTTATGGGCTTACGTGTAATAAACTTTGTTATTAAGTATGTGGATAAATCTGCCAGAGTTTCATGCATAAGGAATTCCGACTTTAAATATGCCATAGTTTTATGCGTGAGGATTGTAAGAGCATTCTTTTTTTTTTAATCATGTTTAATTACACGTAATTCAAAGCTCAATTGTTGAATCGGACAACGACTACGAATCTGGAATTGTACAACTTTCAAGATCTCCTTAGATAATATTAGGAGAAAAATAAGCCCAAAATTAAGCATAATGTGTGTATCTTTAGAATCCTTGTTGAGAATTGAACTTCGATATATCGCCCGAAAGTCAAACAACCCATCCATTAGACAAAAACAAGCATAAGCATAAAATCGTTGCTAAGAATTGAGCCCGAGTCTTTAGGGTAAAAGACACGCATCCGACCACTAGACAACAAAGGACGAATGATATAGTTTTCAAGATTACAGAATTCGTCCACTTATTATCAACATTCGAAGTACACGTATAACCCGATTAATATTTACACTATTTAACCTAAAAAAATAGATGTAAAGGCTAAAAAATAGATTTTTATTGGATGTTAAAAAATAAATATAGATATAGATATAGATATAGATATAGATATGGATCTAATGACAACCCGAACCATGAATACTTATATCTTACCCGTTTTTTATTAACTATATATTTTTTATTTTTTCTTGAATATTTATGGTTAAATATAATAAAATATTAATATTTTATTAGAAGAAATAGCTTTAAAATCTCCACTTTACTTCTCAGTACTCACCTTTTTCATCATATTTTATTTTCTTATAGGATGATAATAATGCAAATGATATGGAGATAGAATTTTGAAGCTTTGGTTATTTCAATCTTTGTTCTAGTTTTTAATTGTGAAAAATGTATGTTATCTTTGTACTAGACATTATGATTTTTATTATTTCAATTTTATGATTTTTTAAGACATATAAATCAAAATCCATATAAATCAAAATCTTGACTTATTATTATTAAAGTAATTTTGATTTGGAGCATTTGCAAAAATCTACTCTTTATATTTTCTATTTAAAAGTTATATTTTTATGTGCTATACAATCCGATGGATATCTAAAAACCCGAACAACCCAATGGATTTAGATATGGGTAGTAAATTGTAAAAACCAATGGATATGGATATAGATATGGGTTGAGTCATAAAACATGGATATGAATATGGGTAGAGCAATATCCGAACCGAACCCTACTCATTGTCATCCCTATTCATGTAAAATATTTTAAGTTTTTATATTTTTTTTATTTCCACGCGTTAATCCCACTTTGATTTTATTTTGATGTTATATAGTATATTAAATTTATCAATGATTTCAGGTTAGTTTTATGCATATTATTATTAGAATTGAAAATTATGTATTATTTATAAAATGATAATTTGTTGGTCGCTAAAGTGACCAAATAATAATTACCAAAATTTCACTTTTTTTAATTATAAAAAAGTGACCAAATTATAATTAATTAAGTGAAATTTTGTTATGTATAAATAGTCATTTATTTATAAAATATTAATATCTATTATTTAATTAATTATATAGATAAATGATGTTTATTAGTTGAAAGAATTTTAGAATTTATCTAAAGATAAATTAATATTCGATGATTAACAAACATAATAGAAGAAAATCAATATTTACTTATCAAATATGTTAATGAATTAAATACACCCTAAGAGGTACCCATGAGAGATATTATGGTAATTCTACTTTACATAACTACCAAAGGTTTTGGTAGTTATGGTGTAGCATTTAAAAAACAAAAGAACACAAAAAGACATCTTCTAATTTGATGAACGAAAACTTCCATAGAAGGAGAAAGGCAGTACAAGTACTTTAATAAGTGGAACTATAACAATAAACAAAGTATGTGTTTTTATTTATTATATGCATATGTAAATAATTCTGTTTAGCATGATCTTTATGATTGCATTTTATTTTGATTATTTTTAACATTAGCATTAGAGCCAAGTAAATTTTTTTAATATTATATGCATGCGTAAATCTACAATTTCGTTATTAATGATTTGTGAATAATGATATACATTTTTACGAATAGCATTTTTTTGTGATATGTTGTTTCTTATTATATCATACGTATGTTTTATGCTTATGATTTTTACTTATTCTGTTTCATACAATCTAAACCAAAAAAGCCGGTTTTCATTGTTCTTGAGTGTTGGGAAGATGATTGTTAAATGATCTTCAGCGGTGAAAAATGGTTCTTAAGCAAACGTTAAGGAAAAAAAAAAAGTTAGCCTTTTCTGTTTCATTCTTTTGTTCATGTATGGTCTTAAAAACAGAAACGTTGTTTTTCGTTTCTTCTAGGATGTTGTTTATTTTTAGAAGCCAGCTGAAAAAAAAAACGAAGACAATGAAACGTAAGGAAGAAGACTATTCTTCCTCTACTGCAACCAAAAGACATGTGGTTTTTTCTTAAAAGGGCATTTGTAGACCAAATAAATATAATAAGACAAAAGAGTAGTCTGTGAGAAAAACCACATACTTACTTGTGAAAGGCCACGTTACATTTGTTAACCATATACGTATAATAAGAAAAAAAAGCATAACAAATGTGTTTTTTTAATATATGTTTTAAATTAAATGTAACATAAAGAATTAGAAATATGTTTCTAATTTACACAAACTAATTAAGTTAGTTAAATTAGTTTCTAACTAATATAAAATATAAGAATTTTTTTTTCTTAATACAGGTAAACTAATTTGTTTAGTTAAAATAAATTTAGAAATAAGTTTCCAAAATCAACAAAATAAGAAATGAACTTTCTAATTGTATTATTTTTTGAATTAAAATTAGGCATATGTTTTCTAATTAAAATCAAAACTAATTTGTTTAGTTGAAATTAGAAAAAAAATTTCATTAGAAATTAGTTAAAATTCCTTTCTAATTAAACCAAGATAAATTGATTAGTTCAATTATAATTTAAATTAGAAATAAGTTTCTAAGTCTATTTGAAGTGTTCATACTTGAATATGATTACATTAGAAATAAGTTTCT
>JANZLD010000003.1:20311938-20328485 GCA_026413575.1 Erythroxylum carthagenense | reverse complement strand
TTTGGGAGTGCTTTGAGAAGGAAGAAATCAAATTGGAAAGGTTGCAGAGTCGAAAATCTGGAAAATCTAGGGTTTTAGACGTGGCTGGGTTTGCATGCCGCGACGTGTGCGAAGAACATGCTGCGGCGAGCAAATTTGCTCCCGCACACCGCGACGAGCGGATCACGCACATCGCGGCGAGCGAGGAAGGCTGCGTTGCAACGTGTGCGACGCGTACGCCGCGACGAAGGAGGGGTAGTTCGCCGCGGCGAAGAAGAGGAGGCTCGCCGCGGCGAGGAACCAGGTGCCGCGGCGAGCACAATAATTTTTCCGAAACTGATTTGTAAATTAGAAATTGAGGTATTAGGCTTATATATTTGGGGATTTAGGAGTTAGCTGATTCAATTGGTTATGGATTGATTTCAATTTGGAGATTTTAAATTTGGGATTTAGAATTGAGATTGGGAAAATTTCGGATTAGTGTCGGAAATGTCATAAACATGTCATGTACACAATTGATTCGCTTCATGTGCATAATTGACTTTGGAAATTGGATAATTAGTAATATTTATGTGTTCTGATTGTATAGAGGTTCCAGTGGAGCGTCGATCCTCCGACGTGGCTGAGACTTCCCGGCATTAGTTCGGAAATTATGGGTGAGTAACCTAGTTGGTTCCTCAATATTTGTGTGTTTAATTATGTGCTTATGCCATGAGGATGAAATGGAGGATTACGTGTTTAATTGAATTTGGGTTCGGAACAAGGGTGTCCGAAGGATCGGTAATTTGTGATTGAAGTGCTATACGTGTGAAATTAAATATACATTTGGCATGTGAAATTGGCAATTGGGGCATGTACATTTCATGTATAAAAGTATGATCAGATAAAGACAGTTGTGACCGGAGCAGCCTCAGAACTTTAAGCTCAACGCAACAGGATCTCAGGTCCAACGTATATGAGAGCTTTAAGCTCAACGCACAGGGCTTCAAGCCCAACGTATTCAAAGCCTCAGACTCAATGTATCAGGGCATATCACGCCCAACGTTTATCAGAGCCACTGGCTCAATGCAATGTGCCTGTCACTGTGATAGTTTCAGGCGCACGGTCACAACAACGTAAGAAAATGGAAGTGTTACATGCGCATTGCATATGTAAACAATTGACTGCAAAATGTAAAAATGAAAATGCATGTGATATTTTTGAAATTGATATTGTGTGATTATATGTATATTGTCTGTGTTTGCATGAGTTGGGTGGACCATCAATGATGGTTTCTTGCTGAGTTCGCAAACTCACCCAACATTGCAATATATTTTTTTCAGGACAGCGATAGTAGATTTCCTAGCTCCAGATTGTTAGAGTCTTCTTTGCCTTGTGGACCGTGTCGGCAAGAGAAGTTATGGCGCAGAGGTGGGTCAGCTGGGATATTCTTTTTGGGATGACCTAGATAGGTGTTGTTAGTTTCTTCGTGTATTGTGTAGATGATGCTTTGGACAAGATTATGTATTTTCGGATTTGAGAAATGAGAAAGTAAATTTGGTTTTAAATTTTTAGTGATATTTATATTGATGCCATGTGGATTTTTGTTGGTTGCTCGGTAGTGCATCTTTATCGTGGGTTACGTGTTGAAACGACCTGCGGGTGTCTCGATGTGTATCCTACGATAAGGGGGCGCTACATATACATTGAGCATTTTTGACAAATTTATTATGCATAGTCCTGGAGGACAACATATGATGCAATAATGCAAATTTTAAGGTACTTGAAATCTTCTGTTAAGAAAGAAATTTTGTTACTAAAAATACAAATTGGCAAATCATATATATTTATATAAACACTAATTGGGATGGAGTAACAGAGAATATGCGATCAACTCCTAGTTACTTCTCATTTGTAGGTGGCAATCTAGTCGTATAGAGAAGTAAGAAATAAAATATCATTGCTCACTTAAACATAGAAGCTAAATTCAAAGATATGACATATGTAAAGCTTTGTAGTTGAGGCTACTTTTACAAGATTTGACTACCTATTGAGACAAAAAATTTAACTGTGTTGTCATAACAAAGTGTGTGATATAGCTCATATTCTATTCAACACTATCGAACAATAAGATTAATGGATTCTTCATTGAAAAAGTTAAAAACAGAATTATAGAATTATCGAAGATCCATTCTAAGGATAGGCCATTCCATGACATCCGGTAATCATATATGAAGAGGTAATTGAACTGATTTAGTAATTACACCCAAAAATAATAGAACGACACACAAAATAACAAATAAATAATTCAACTTATTATTAGAATGAACAATATTCTACTATTTCAAAACAAGTGTTTTCAAAGTATCTTCAAAAGTTAGGCATGTGTCACATTTATACACAAATTTGAGGGAAATTATTACAAGATTTTCTCTATAATTATTGGGATTTTACAACTATAATATATTGTTTAGTTCCTAATTTAGGGCCAATTAAAATATATGACAGAAGTGCATTCTGTAATGAATTTCATGTCTAACAAATGTAGGCCAGAACGGATTTTTAAGTTGCAAGTAAAAGGTGACATCCCATGTGCAAAGGACGGATTGTCATTGAAGTAGACATGTCCTGAACTAAAGCTGGTATCCCACGTGCAAAGGATGGATTGTCAATCGAATTACCGACTTTGAGACTAAAATTTTTTAGGTCAAGTTGTACGTGCGGAAATTTCGATGAGATTGCAAATACCCCTTACCAATCACACACATACAACTCATCAACTTGCTTTATTTGTTGTTTTAGATAAAAAGAAAATTTACATCCCTAGTAGCAAAGAATCAAGGCTGCAGCTATAGTGGGGGTGCATTTCTCTCCACTTTCTTTCAAGCGTTGTTTGATAGGCTTGCTTCTCAAAAGGTTATAGAATTCTTAAGGGGAAGCAAGTTTAATGGTAGGCTGCTGGAGAAGTTGAAGACAATGATGATTTTTGTTTAAGGAGTGCTTGATGATGCAGAGGAGAAGCGTATTACCATGCCTGATGCGACGAAGTGGCTTGATGAGCTTAAACATGCTTTTTATAAAGCTGTTGACTTGTTGAATAATCTTGTTTAAGCAGCTATGGGTTCGGAAATGGAAGCTGGATCTTAGACCACCATTTATAGATTTCGAAAGTTCTCGTCTTCTTATGATCCATCTGTAGAATTAAGGTTAGTGGAGTTAATTGAAAAGCTTGAATTTTTTTTAAAAAGAATTAAGGATAGTGGAGTTAATGGAAAAGCTTGAATTTTTTCTTTTTGAAGTGAAAAACAAAAGAGTTCCACTTCATCTAAAAGAGGCTATTGGAGAAAAGCAAGCATCCTAGAAGGTACCACCACTTGATCTAAAAGAGTGTATTGGAGAAAAGCAAGCATCCCGGAAGGTACCATCTACTTCTGTTATGGTTGAATCTGGTGTTTATGGCAGGGACGAAGATAAAGAAGTCATAGTTCAGTCGGTGCTATCAGATGATCTGGGTCTTAGTCCCACAGTGGGGATGGGTGGAGTTGGTAATAACTATGGCCCAATTTCTATACAATGATAAGAGAGTAAATAAGGGGTTTAAGTTTTTAAAGCATGCATTTAGTGGCAAAAACTCTAGTGCATGATGGGAAGAAATTAGCAGGGGAATAGCAAGAAAGTACAACAGCTTGTCATTGGCAGCAAAGTCATTAAGAGGTTTCTTGAGCTGTAAAGAATGGGAGAAATTTTTGAAGAACGATATTTGGAATTTATAAAAGATAACAATCTTCCAACTTTAAGATTGAGCTACCATTTCTTCCGTCAATTTGATGAACCAGTCTTCATTATGAACGATCTTATCAATGGCATGGCTAAATTTGTGGCTGGAGAATTTTACTTGAGATTGGATGATAATGATAATGATGATTCATGCAAGGTCACAATATCCATTTCTGAACCCTTTCTTGCCTACTGACTTCTCAAACGGGTGGAGGCTCCATGAGATTGATGCCAAAGTGGTTTATGATTTACTTCCAACACTTAACCGCCTACTAGTGCTGTCCGTATTTCAGAATTGTAGAGCAACACTTAACCGGCTACTAGTGCTGTCCGTATTTCAGAATTGTAGAGCATCAAGGTTATATGATTCAATTAATAAGGTAAAGTATCTCCGATATTTCAATCTCTCTCATACATTAATCGAAATATTACCTGGATCTTTGTGTAGTTTGTATCATTTGAAAATTTTACTATTGATGGGATGCTGTATACTAGTCGAGTTACTGTTAAAATTGGGAAATTTGGCAAAATTGTCTTCTTGATGCAAAAGATGCCCCCAGAACTGGGTAAGTTTAAATGATTTCTTGATTGGAAAAGAAAGCAGGTCTAGTGTTCAAGAATTGGGGAATCTTCAGCATAATTCTTGTTATTAAGAATCTTCAAGATATTATGCACATAGAAGAATTTAAGGGCCAACATCAAAGGTAAAATACATCTAGGCGGCAATTGGAACCTCATGAAAATGAGGAAACTCTTACAATTAGTAGGCATTTGATCACAAGATTTCCAGATCGGATTCCTTTCTTAGAGTAGTATCCTTGAAGCTTGAGAATTGTAGAAACTGTTGCGAACTACCACCAGTTGAGCAGGTAGTGTCCCTGGAAAACCTCTTAATTAAAGGTTTTGAAGAATTGTTCCATAGGTCCTGAGTTCTATGGTAGATCCACATCAATGAGGAACTCATTTCAATGCCTCCAAATTTTAAGGTTTGAAAATATGCCCCAATGGCAATGGGTTGTGTGTGGAAATCAAGAGAAAGCTTTCCATCTCGTTCAAAAGCTCTACATGATCGAGTGTCCTTTGTTCAAACATGTTCTACCTCAACACCTTCCTTCATTGACTACCTTCCATAAAATTGGATGTTAGAAACTTGTGGCTTCACCCCCGAGAGTTCCAGGTGTCCCCAGAATGGACTTATATGAGGCTTCGCATGAACTGACTTTATGCCTTGGCAATTTGCTTTCAACTTGTGGATCCCAAAGTCCTCTGCTCGAGAGAACAGAGCAACTGGGAGTTTACAAAAGGCTAATAGTTGAATGCTCTGATTTCTTCAAACGTTTCCCCTTAGTTCTTCTCCAACTTAACGCATCTACGAATTACTGTTTGTCCGGACTGTTGAGTCCCCTTCCGCACTAAAACAAGTAGCGTAAATAGAACATCTCTCATCTCCTTGCGAATCAAATGTTGTCCGAATTGAGTATCATTTCCCAAAGCAGGACTGAAAACTAATTTACAAATTCTTCAGTTAAGAACATTGCTCAAATTTGGAGTCACTTGGCCTTGAAGGAGGCTTGCCTTCACAATTACAATCACTAAACTCATTAATGGAAGCAAGCAGTGGAATTTGCAATGTAATGTGGAATGCTTCCCTGAAGAGTCACTACTCCTATCCACACTTACATCTCTTGGGGTCTGAGATTTTCCAAATCTGAAATCTCCGGAGTGCAAGGGTAATCATCTCACTTACCCGTCAAATTTTGTTTATTGGCAGAGGTCCAGAGTTCCAGTCCTTGCCAGAAGAGGGGCTGCCCTCCTCCCTTTATTTTCTATCTATCTTGGATAGTCCTTTCCTGGAGAAAAGGTGCGTCCTTATAGAGAATAATTCCACAGGTTCTGCTTTAAATTCTCTTTCAATTTTTCCATTCTGTCTGATTCATTTGGATTGTGAATTCTTGGTACTGCTAAAATTCTCTAGCATCTTGGATTGTGAATTCTTGGTAGAACTAAAGTTTTTTTGTAGCAGTGAGTGAAGGAATAATATAAATTTCTTTTATTTGCCAAAGAGTTTTAAAGTAATTTGGGATACCTTGAAGCCTTGCATTTTCATAGACTGACATAACACGATCATGTGTAGGATGTATAATTGCTTGCAGAATAACAAGGATAAAGCAATGCACATTGTTGACTCTAACCAAGCTAACATGGGGTCCTGAATCTAGTATAGATGTTAAAACTTGCTGTCGGGTTCAGCTCTGGTCGCCACTCTCATCCCTCCAAAGATGACCAATTGCTCCATTGCACAAAAATGAGAATGGTAATGCAAATCAAACTAAATGGAGCAACAATCATTTAGTTTACAATTGCTTTAATACAAATAATTTCTTGTATTTTGTAAATATTGAACAGTATTTCATATAACAGACTCTCCTACAATTATTTATACCTAGCTTTTGTACTATGTGATGATAATTGGAGATATATTAGAAAAATGACTGTAAAGGAGCTCCTAGGTCAGAGGGGGTACATTCACCTCATCTCATGGGGGAAGAAGTTAAGTATGTGATTGGTTTAATCTATCAGTTATCATGTGTCAGGGTTCCTGTTAATCTCACTGAAAAGCTCTATGCCCACATAAAATTTAGAATGTGTTTCGAATTGAAAGTATTGGAGTTCCAACTTTGACGGCAATAGATTTCTTCAAGTGGTTCAAGAAGCCAATAGATTTGGACTGCCTTCCTCTTGCTGATACTTCTCAAATGTAGTATGTCATTGATTGAACTGCTTATTCGTGAGTTGGATATTTTATTATAACAGGCAGTTGATGTCAATCCTAAAAGGAACAGAGAGTTGGAAGGACAAAAAGTGCATGATGACATGGTTTATGTTCTGCTAAAAATAGAGAAGGAACAAGATAGACGGGAAGCTAGGATTACGATGGATAGCATCAACGCAATCATACTAATTTGATCTATGATTAACGTCCTTTAATTTAGCAAAATAATCATCCTTTCATGATCTGGTTATTGTTTCATTGGCTAGATTTTCAAGATTCTGATGTCTGCAAGTAAATGTTACATGCAGTGAAACAAGTTCCTGTCCTGTTGTAATGATGCCCAAAACCTTTTTGTTTCGATCATGCTTGCTATATTTTATGAACCTACAGAGTTTGTATATGAGGATTTTTTTTTTTTTTTTTTATGGCTGGAATAGACACCAAGTGAAATTGCTCTGCATTGAGCCATGGAAGAGTTTCCAAGTAACGTGCGAGTTATGAAGAAAGCACAAGATAAAATTAGAAACTTGGTTGCAAACGAAGGAAGACGCACTTAAAGCGATGTTAATCAGCTTGAATACCTCAAACTGGTAGAAAAAGAAACAATGAGGTTGCACGCTCTTGGACCAGCGCTACTATTTCCTAGAGAAACTATGTCTTACTGCAAAATAAATTGTGACGATTACTTCTCCTAAGACAATGATCTCTGCCAATGTTTGGGCCGGACACGATCCATTGTACTGGAATAGCAACAGAGTTCAAGATCTCTGAAAGATTTGTCAATTGCTTTGTAAAATGTGAGGGACAAAGCTTTGAGGTTTTCGGTTTGGATCTGGCTGAAGAATTTGTCCCGGAATGCTTCTGGGAATAACAATAGTACAGTTGCAGTTACAAATCTATTTTACAGGCTTTGCCTTTGTGATGAAGGAGGAAGAAATGGAGAAAGCTGGTACTAGTCTCCTGGTCTTCAGAAGACAACTTTCTATGTTTCGTGCCAGCTACCTTGAGTGTGCATCAGAACATAACATGAACTAAACAACACCTTTTGCGCATGCATACCACTATTGTCCAGTGTTAAAGATAAAAAAAGACAAGCTCGGAGATGCCTCTTACAACTTTTATAGCTATCATCCCTCTTACATTCCAAAAAATGTTCGAAGAAGCATGTAGAAGTAAACAGATTTGAAGCAGGCAATGTCTGCAATTTGTTTCAAGTCAGTTCTAGTCAACAGTCGAATTGGAGCTCTCTAATTTAAGCATGAATCTCCTTTCCTGAAGAGCAGTAAGCATTTTCATTATAAAGAGAGGTACTATATAAAATGCAGAGAATTAATTCAAAATTTTATAGTTGTTAAAATTTCTTTAGAATAGGTCTTAGATTATTTTAGAATAAGTCTTAGATTATCTTCAAATTTGGCTGAAAAATCTATTTTGGTTGTTTTGTATTTTGTCTATATAAGACAATCAAGTTAAATAATAAATGTATGAGAGTGTTACGTATTGTTAATCTTTATCTTATCTTATCTTATTCATCTTCTTTTCTTTAAAATTCTAACATGGTATCAGAACTTTAGATCCTTGAGGGGCCTATGAGTAATTAAATGAGAAACCAAGAAAGCGAAAAGATGACAGAGGGAGCTTATTTAGCAAAGCTTCTACCATCAAAGAAGAAAGGAAAATTTTCTCAATGTAATCATTGCAAGAAGCCTGGTCATGAAGAGGATTATCGTTGGCACAAAAGAAAGTCTCAATGTTGTAACTGCAAAAGATTTGGCCATTTGTAAAAGAATTGCATATTTAAAAAAGAAGAACATGCAAATTTGATTAAAGTGATTGAAGAAAAAATTCTTTTAAATTAGTTGAGAGAAATGCTCGACAATGGAAAAATGAGTTGAGAGAAGTGCCCAACAATAGAAAGATGATGAGAAGTGCATCGTAGAGTGAAGAGAAGTGCTTCACAAATAAAAAATTTAGAGAAAAGTGCTCTATGGAGATAAGTAATGAGAGAAGTACTTATGTTGAAGAATAGAGAGAAGTATTCTATTGAAAAGTTTGGAGAGACGTGCTCCAATAATTGCAGGTTGATGAGAAGGGTATCAACGGAAATTAGTGAAGAGAAGTGCTTCACTTAATATTATGAAGATTAGGAGAGAAATACTCAATTTTTAAAATTTTGAATTAAGAGGGAATGTTGATAATTAATTCAAAATTTTATAGTTGTTAAAATTTCTTTAGAATAGGTCTTAGATTATTTTAGAATAAATCTTTAGATTATCTTTAATCTTATCTTATAAACTAGTGGCTGAAAATTCTATTTTAGTTGTTTGCATTTTGTCTATATAAGGCAACTAAGTTTAATAATAAATGCATGAGAGTGTTACCTATTGTTAATTTTTATCTTATCCCATCTTATTGGTCTTCTTTTCTTTAAAATCCCAACATAAAACACATATCCAACAATTATCAAGATTATGCCTACAACAATTTGTAACGCAGGGTTAAGATCATGATGGTTATCAGGAAATTTATACATCTTATAAATAATAAAACAAGCGAGTAACTACGAGAAAGTGAAGAATCTTGAAGAGATGATAAAATTAGCGAAAAGTAGAAGAAAAAAAGACCAGCACGTTTAACTGATGATAACAGTAGCTGCCACAAATAAGACAAAAGAAAGTCGAGCATGTTTAAGAGATGATAAAAATTGGAGGAGTATAGTACAGTTGATATGACTGATTGGACATCAATTATGATAAAATTAGTATCAGAGTGTCGGATATGACATGCACAAGAAGTAATTAAATACCAAGATCGTTGAAATGGAGAAGCTTTGATATCTCTTAACAGGCCCCTATAAAACATTCACTTTTGTTTAAAATGGATAAATTTTAATAGCTCTTTCAGTAATTAATAATATGTTGTTCACACTCAAATTTCTATTTTCAAGATTGATTCTGAGATTCATAGCTTTGTCACTGTGGAGGAAAAAAGAAGTTAAAATAATCAAATAATTGAAACAGAAAACAATCAAAAAGGAGGAAAAGGGATGGCTCAACTTGGCAAATCTGGGGAAATCAAGAAAATCTGTGAAAGGAAAACGATACACAAGGAAAGAAAATATTGGACTAACAGTGCATTGAGTCGGAGAAAATCATGAAAATACTGACTAGTGTGGAAGAGTCATTATCTCAGTACCACGCTGTTCTTTTTATGGATCAAAATGTTGTTGATGTTGTAATACCTGTAGTACCACATGCTAATCTCTGATATCATACATGACGAGAAACTATCCTTCCTGAAACCTCAAGTTGTTCGATCAAGACAAAAAATGATAATACATTCTAGCTCTAAACAGCAAGTGTCTGGCTAGTTTAAAAGGTGATCAAGAACATTTCCAAGGAAGCTATATGTAAAAAAAAAAAACTGATGACTCTCCCTACTCTACCGATGTATCTTCTACTGCTACTGTTACTTTTGCCTCTGGTTGTTTTCTTTAAGAAGAGGATGGAAATCCAGAACCAAGATCCTCCAGGCCCTCTTAAGCTTCCAATTTTAGGAAACCTGCACCAGCTTGTTCCTTCACCTATGCAATCTCTGGTGCAACTCTCCAAGAAATATGGCCCTGTAATGCTACTTCACATTGGTCGCTTACCTTTTGTTGTGATCTCTTCTGCTGAAGCAGCAAGAGAGGTTTTAAAAGTTCATGATCATATCTGTTGCAGTAGGCCTCGAATGGTTGGCACTGGTAGAATCTCATACAACTTTTTGGATGTGGCTTTTGCTCCATATACTGATAATTGGAGAAACATGAGAAAGATAATGATCATGGAACTTTTGAACTTGAAGAGGGTGCAGTCATTTCGTTTCATTAGGGAAGAAGAAGTCGGCCTCCTGATGAGTTCGCTCTCTCAGTCGTCATCCAACGGAGCTACTGTCAA
Organism: Erythroxylum carthagenense; assembly: GCA_026413575.1. Lineage (NCBI taxonomy): Eukaryota > Viridiplantae > Streptophyta > Magnoliopsida > Malpighiales > Erythroxylaceae > Erythroxylum > Erythroxylum carthagenense. The sequence continues at coordinate 20,318,039 of JANZLD010000003.1, read as the reverse complement.
TCTGACTGATAAGCTCTATGTTCTCGCTGCAAACATAACTTTCAGAATGACCTTCGGACTCAGTTTTCAGGGAACCCACTTTGATCGCAATAGATTTCAGGAAGTGGTTCATGAAGCAGAGGCTATAATGGGCAGTCCATCAGCGGTTGAATACTTGCCATGCTTTGGTAGGATCATGGACTGGCTTACTGGTTACCGTACAAGGATGGAAAGAGCTTTCCATGAGTTGGATGCTGTTCTACAGCAGGTAATTGATGACCATCTTAAACCTGGATTGATAAAAGACCGCGAAGACATGGTTGATGTGCTGCTGAAAGTAGAGAAAGAACAAGAAGGACAGGGAACTCCATTTACAAATGATAACGTTAAAGCGGTTCTCGTGGTAAGATGATGATTTCCTTCTATGTGTGTCACTTGATTCAGCAAATTTATTTTCATTATATATATCTATATATATCCTATATCCTAGAAGCTTGCTTTTCTCAGTATTTGTGTCAGGGTACTTTAGCAAGAACTTGTCTGAGGAAGTCTTAATAGTTATGCTTTACTTGCCATCGGACAGCTACTTTTTTTCTAATACCTCGCAAAATCGATATCAGAGCGATGCAATTCCTAACTTTGAACAAATGTCTGTTAAAGTTTGTTTCTCTGTAATCAGCTTGATATATTTCTTGGGTTTCAAGACTTCATTTCCTGGAAGTTAATGATTACCATGCCAGTGAACAAAGTTCCTATGCTCTCATATTAAATGATCAAACCTTGTCATTTGGTTCGTGTTCGCTATTATGTTTGTTGTGAAACTACATGTCTACTTACAAACGCTTGTCGGTCAGGATTTATTTTTGGCAGGGATAGGTTCAACTGCGGTTGCCATGAATTGGGTGATGGCTGAGCTTATAAAGAACCCTCGAGTGATGAAGAAAGCACAAGATGAAGTCAGAAACAGTGTTGGAAGCAAAGGAAGGGTATCTGAAAACGACGCTGATCAGCTTGAATACCTCAAACTGGTGATAAAAGAAACCTTCAGATTGCACCCTCCTGGTCCGCTGCTAATTCCAAGAGAAACCATGTCTTCTTGCAAGATAAATGGTCATGAAATTAATCCCAAGACAATAATTGCTGTCAATGCCTTGGCAATCGGGTGTGATCCGAAGTCCTGGAAAGACCCCGAAGTGTTCAACCCCGAAAGATTTGCGGATAGCTCTGTGGACTATAATGGACATAATTTTGAGTTCTTGCCATTTGGAGCTGGTCGAAGGATTTGTCCTGGGCTGAATATGGCATTGATAATCTTACAGACAGCAACTGCAAATCTGTTGTACTGTTTTGATTGGAAATTACCTGTTGGTACAAAGGAGGAAGATATTGACATGGAGGGAAAAACTGGTCCTAGTCTACTTGTCTCCAAAAAGCAGCCCCTCTCTCTTTTGCCTGTCAGCTACCTTTGAGCGTCAGTAAGAACATAACATGAAATAAACGGCATGTCTGTCTTAAGCATGTGTGTACTTGTGTTTCAAATAAAGAAAAACATCGAACGGCATATATGACGAACCATCTTCTTGTCTCCCTTGTCTATCCATCTCAACATGACTAGCATGTTGAAGAGGTTTAGAAACAGGCAATGTAAACAGCAAAACAACTGAAACATTAAATTATAGAGTTAAATCCGCAGGACTGCTGTAATTATCAAAGTGACCCCTCATTTTTAAAACTATCAAAAATTCCCTCGTGATTTTGATACTCTAATGTCTGTTCTTCCTACCGTCAAAAAGTCATTAAAAATCTTAATTTCCCATGCAAAAAAGCGTCACTTTTAAACGTAGCTGTACAAGTGTTGAGAGTGTGCCATGTAGCCAACGAAGTTGTTCATGCGACGTTATTTACAAGATCCCACACAACACCGTATGAAGCAAAAGAAGCAGCAGGGACTGTATTTAATTTCTCCCGAATAGAAGCAGTAAGGAAAACATCGTGATCGGGAAGCTAGGGTTCGTCAATTGTTAAGCCAGAGTTCAATTATGAAGATACAAAAGGAAAAAATCTTAAATTACGACTGGTGAAAACCTTTGTTGTCAATTCAAGCAATATAGAGGACAAAAAAATGCATAGATATACCGGTCTGCATGCTTCCCTTCTTGAATTACGGTTAAGTTGAGAACAATTACATGATGTTAGTGTATTGTGGCATTATTGATTGGCTATGTTGCGAACTTTTGGGGTTTAGATCTTTAATTTAGAATATAATAATACTAGTAAACAACAACGAAGATAGTGATTTTCTTTCTTTAATTTTAACACTACCAGAATGATTGTTTCTCATGGGCCAGAATACCGTATTATCTTGTTAATAGAAAGGCTTGGTTCATTTTCCATTTGACAAGATAGATATATTAAAAGCATTCTGCGGCGTGAATTTTTTTTAGAGTTAAAAAAAGTCATTAAGGAGAAAAAGAAGTTTAGTGTACATGTTGCAATTCCGGATGCACCGGAGGAGCCCAGTACGCAAGCAGCCACTAATGAGCTAACTCCAGAAGAGCACGAAGGGCCCAACGAATAGGCAGACGCTGATGCAAGCTTAGATCCAACAAACGGAGACAGTGAAAGGGAGGCATCCACCGAAAATAGCCTCATCCCTCTAAGGCGCAGTACGCGAGTGAGACAGGTACTTGCCAAGCTCAAGGATTAACAACAGAAACACGTGAGTGAGTAGTTATAGTAAGAGAATAATGATTTGTACGGCTACATATAGTTGGAAGAGTGAGAACGTACGATTATATTAGAACCTGTAATGGACGAAAGAGGATATGAAATGAAAAAGAAAGTTATAGCTTAGTCTCTCCTTCCTTTCCCGAATTCCTCTCTACACATCCCCCTTATCATCTGGTGCTTTCATTGACCTCCATAGATGTACCACCACCAGGGGTTCAGGCGTTACAGGATACCCTGCAGAGTATTGATACACGCTTACGTGCCATTGAAAACCAAAACCAACACCAGCATGCGGAAAGGGAGGCCATCCTTCCCGTGGTAAATTCCCCTCTCATTCGGTCCCTAAAGATTGACCTTCCGAAATTCTATGGCGATGACGTCCAGGGTTGGGTGTATCGTGCTAATCAATATTTCAATTTGCATGACGTTCCTCTCGACCAACATCTTCCCATCGCGTCCCTACATATGGATGGCCCCGCCCTCTTTTGGTACCATTGGATGCATGTCAATGGCCTCTTGACTACTTGGCCTGCCTTTATTGAATCCCTGTCTTGTCGCTTTGGCCCCTCCCTTTACGATGATCCTCGCGGAGCTTTGGTTAAACTGCAGCAGACGACCACTGTTGCTGAATATCAAGCGGCTTTTGAGTTATTATCTACTAAGGTGCATGTAGTGACGGAACCAGAAGTTTAAGATAGGAGGACCCAAATATTTAATTTTTTAAAATCTTGAGGGGCCCAATGTACTAATGGGCTCCAAATAATTCCATCCTTATATATATATATATATATATATATATATATATAATGTTGGGGGGCCCAGTGCACCATGGGCCCCCACGTAGCTCCGTCTATGGGTGCATGGCCTCTCGGAACCTTTTCTCGTTAGCATCTTTGTGTCCGGCCTCAAGCTTGAGTTGAAACGTGAGTTACTGATAGCCCAGCCTACCTTCTTGCAGCATGCAATCTCTCTCGTTAAATTACATGAAGCCAAATATAATGACCTCCGAGCCTCCACTAAACCCTCTTGGGCTAAACTGCCACCTTCCACCTTACCTGGCCTACTACCGTCGCCTTTTTCCAAAGCCCCCACCACAATGCCGGTAGGTTCACCCAGTCTCAAACCCATCCCTATCCGCCGGCTGTCCAATGAAGAAATGCAGCAATGCCGGGCTCAACAACTTTGCTATAATTGTGATGAAAATTTTATTAAGGGTCATCGTTGTAAGAACAAGTTTCTCATTATGTCCTGTGAAGATGCTCCTGTGGACCCCGACCACTCTTCCCCTGATGTCCCTCCCATGGATATCGTTGACTTTGCGGCGGACACAACCCCTTCCGACGCACCTGAGATTAGTTATTTGGCCTTGTCTGACCCAGGTCTTTTCTGGACCTTTCGGTTCATGGGCCAGTGTGCCGGCCATAATCTACAGGTTTTGATAAATGATGGAGCCACAAATAATTTTATTCACCCGAAAGTTGCCAGGCGTTTGGGCCTCCCTCTACATCCCTGTCCGCAGTTCTTTGTCCAAATGGGTAACGGCGATCGTTTACCCTATTCCCATGTCTGCAAGGACGTCCACCTAACTTTGCAACAACACCGTTTCACCTTGGATATTTTTGTCTTACCCATTGAGGGGGCTGAGTTAGTTCTTGGCTTACAGTGGCTCTACTCACTCGGTTCGGTGCTTAAGAACTACCAATCCAGAACCATGCAATTTACGTGGAATAACTAACCTATTCTTCTTCGCAGTGAAAACCCGCCACCCCCTTCTTCGGTTTCCTTACACAACCTTCACAAAATTTCCAACTCTAACGAAGCCATTTCCTACCTTTATTTACTCCAACCGAGTTACCACCTTTCTCTTTCCCCCATACCCAGCATTCCACTAGACCTTCAGGCTGTAATTGATCACTACCCCCAGGTTTTTCAACCACCTACTGGCCTTCCCCCTTCTCGTTTATTTGATCACCGTATCCACCTCCTACCGAACTCCAACCCTGTCAATGTTAAATCATATCGATACCCTCACCTTCAAAAAACTGAAATCGAGAAACAGGTCTTTGACATGCTCAAACAGGGCATCATCAAGCCTAGCACTAGTTCCTTTTTTTCTCCCGTCCTGCTCGTCAAAAAAAAGATGGGACTTGGCGTTTTTGTATTGACTACCGCTCCCTGAACTCAATCACCGTGAAGGATCGCTTTCCCATCCCTGCCATTGACGAATTAATCGACGAACTCCACGCTGTTGTGATTTTCACCAAACTCGATTTATTGGCCGGCTACCATAAAATCCGAATGCATGAACGAGACACTTATAAAACAACATTTAGAACTCATGAGGGCCACTATGAGTTTCTTGTAATGCCTTTTGGCTTGTCAAATGCCCCGGCAACCTTTCAAGCTTCCATGAACACAATTTTCCAACCTTATTTACGTAAATTTGTCACGATTTTTTTTAATGACATATTGGTTTTTAGCAGGAGTTTGTCAAAGCATGTGCAGCATCTTCAGCTGGTCCTCCACACCCTTCAACAACATCAGTTTATTGCTAAACTTCCAAAATGTGTTTTTGGTGCTACAAGTATCGACTACCTTGGCCATATAGTTGACCATGAGGGGCTCAAACCTGATCCGAACAAAATTCAGGCCATGGCTTCTTGGCCTCTCCCCCAGACCATTAAAGACTTGCGTGGCTTCTTGGGGCTTACAGGTTACTACCGCCGCTTCATTAAAGCCTACGCCGTTATTGCCGCCCCCCTAACGGATTTGTTGAAGCTTAACTCTTTTGTGTGGATGGACGCCGCTACTGTTGCCTTCAACAACCTGAAATCTGCCATGTGCTCTGCTCCGGTCTTATCCTTGCCTGATTTTGATCAGGTTCTTGTGGTGGAAACGGATGCGTCAATGATTGAGATTGGTGCAGTCTTGAGCCAAAATAAACATCCTATCGCTTTCTTCAGTAAGAAGCTCGAGCCTCGCCTGAGTAGGAGCTCTGCCTACTCCAGAGAGCTCTACGCCATCGTCCAAGCCGTTTTGAAGTGGTGCCAGTACCTATTAGGGTGACGCTTCTTTATTTATACTGACCATTGAAGCCTCAAGGACTTAATGCAGCAGGTTATTCAAACACCGGAGCAGTAGTATTACCTGAGCAAGCTCTTAGGATTTGATTATGTGATTCTTTATCGCCCAGGTAAGGAAAATTGCCCTGTCGATGCTCTATCACGCTCCTTTGCGGAAGTGCTCCTTTTGGAGGCCAGGCAGATTCTCAATATTGTCGACGACATCCGTAAGGAAAATCAGACATCTTCGGAGCTTCGTGTAACATCCCATCACCGATAGGAAGGGTAAAATAGTAATTTGGAATAGTTTATGAGTGCTTAGAATTGTCT
>JANZLD010000003.1:20253117-20265345 GCA_026413575.1 Erythroxylum carthagenense | reverse complement strand
TTAATAATAATAATGTTTTAGTTAATTATATTGTAATTAATTAATTACAATATTTAATTAATTAACGAATTATATTATAATTAATTATATTGTAGTTAATTAATTATTAATAATATTTTAATTAATTATATTATAATTAATTAATTAATTATAATATTTTAAGTAGTTAATAATTATATTTTGATTAGTTATATTTTAATTAAATGTTACATAACAATGATACTCATTCTTCTAGATTAGAAGATGAATGAGGTATTATCTAAAAATAGGTAATCAAAATAATAACTCTATAATTATAGTTCCTTACTAAACTTAATTTTTCATTTTATACTCATTTCTTTTTTTTCATACCCACCAAACAAGCAAACCTTAAGAGGCATAAGATTAGAACATCTTAATAGAAATGGGGTAAGGGTACTCCAACCCTGTTTCAAACTGTCGCTGATGTGACATCTGTCTTGTGCCCAGTTTTTTTTAATATGTTACATCTGTCATTGACAAATTCCTGTTTCCCTATACTTATTCTATTATATGACCGTACATTCATTTAATAAATATGACTAAGAGAAATTAAATGGATGAATACTCATAAAATATAGTAGACATAAAATAATTGGACCAAGTGATCCGACTCTACCTATTAACAAAATATAAAAGACTTGGATAATTATTTTAATTTTAATTTTAGACATTGTCAAGTTTAGGCACATAGACTTTTAATTCCTTGGACTACGCCAAGCGGATGAATTGGCAACTTCCACCTTTTGGACGAAGCAATACAAGTCAACCGGTAGACTCAATTACGCTAACTTTATTGCACAGTTCCTTTGTTTCCTTGCAATTGCTCAAGTTCCTCCCCACTGAATTTTGTTTTTGTTAAATTGCTAACCAAAATTGAATACTATTCAATTCTACATCTAGTATAAGAAAATATTTTATTATTAATAAAAGATCTTATTAATAAATAAATTTAAAGTTTTATTATATAATTTACAGCTAGAATCTTGTTATTATAGGTTTAGAAAATATTTTATAATAAAAATACTTATAAAATAATAGTATAAAGTAATTATATCTTTATTCTTCCTGACCTTGAAAGAGATTCTTTGACCTAGAATTCCTAACAAGGAGTTTTTTGTGACAAAATAGGAATTTAATGTTCATGTAACATTCCATGCAATTTCTCACAGTGGATGACGTTGGGTATCTGACATTTGGCATGTGTCAGCAGCATTGACGGACAAGTGAGAAATGAGCCTCTCCATTATTTGATTATGATGGAAGAAACTTGTTAAGTTTCATAGACCACCAACGGTGATTTTTTAATTGTTTTTAGTTTTTATTTTTACTGAAAAAAACTTATTTAATTATCAATATCAATCTAATTATACTTTATTATTGATAATATTAAATTATTAAATAAAATATAAAAATTAATTAATTAAGTAAAATATTTACTATTTATTAATAAATATTTTATTCGTAAGGCCACATATCTTTAGTTTTCGTTATCCTCATATGCTCTCTGACCAAGGGTTGCCTATATAGTAAAATTACTACGGAGATCTTATTATATATTATGAGTGACTCTTTACCTAGCAACCATATTTATCTCTCGTCAACTTTTTTAATAACAAATCTTCCCTCTAATGTTAAACGTATCTTTTCAATAAAATAGAAAATCTACTAGAGACTATTCATCTTAGATCTACTATACTTCTTTAAGCTTGTTAAGTCCTTACAATATATATTATCGTAACCACTCTTAGATCAGAAGTATTCAGACCATCCTTACTACAAATAGTATAAAAGTAAAAGAGATCATCCAAAGTTCTCGTTTAGAACAATATAACTTAAAGGCTATAACAGCAAACAGCATGTTAAATTGGAGATTCCAAAAGAACTCATCTCTACGTTGGAGCCATCAAACTTGTTCTTACTCTCCACGGACGAAAAGGAATTATAGTCACTACTATGATCTCTATTCTTGACACTACTTACAATACATACCAAAATGTACTAGTAGATACTTTGTTAAAAACTCTTAACAATGAAAGTATCATTTTTACTATAGCTCTTGATTTTATTATCAGGTTAGATACTTTATTGGAAAGACTCTAAGTCTAAATCCAGATCATTGGAACAGAATCAAAACCTACAACAATCATGACTACTTTGCATCACCAAATGATTTACCACCTACAGAACTATGTTGTAGATATTAATTTTCCAAAGTATACTTCTGATTCTCTGTATATGGTAGCAAATTGAACTTATGATCAGACTACTATCATTCAAATCTCAAAACAATTGATACCAATGGAACTTAAACAGCTAATGCCAACATAATGGATCACTAACTATTAGAAGGTGTTCCATACCCATCACAGACATGCTTTTTACTCAACTACTTCCCCTATTTTCAGGACATTAAGAGATGGATCGGTAAAATCCATTTACACTAGACCCAATGAAGACCAGCTTGGATCTTCAAGCATATTTGGATCCATTTTCAAGCTTCAACTAATGTACCTACAATCCATTATGTCAAACTTAATACAGAACTTGTGTACATCAGTCATCATCGTGGACATTTCCCATGGGATATGGATCCATTCATATATGAGTTGGATTGCAAAATATGTCTAACACTCAACTATGATGACATAGATAATGAGGATAAAGTCTATATTCAAAAAAGGAAGAAATTTTTTTTGACTAAGGCAACAATTAAGAGAAATCCATCGTTATTGACCTTCCCAAGACTTTCATCCTAAAAAAGATAATCACGATCCAAGTTCAAGACCTTGGGTTGAGCTTAAAAACCCACAACCTAGACCTAAGACTTTTCAAAAACTATTCAAAGCTAATGGAAAGGAACATTTGTTCCTTAAAGAACCAATTTCCAACAATCCTCTACTTGTTATTTCTTTCATTATTGTTACTACTCCAATACCAATTCCTTGTATGATCATGAGATCATATGATGATGAATTTTCTCTATTGATGGACTTAATCAATAGACTAAGTAACTTTAAAAAGCGTAGAAATAGTCTCCTCTTATATATAAAAACTATACATATCTTTGAAAAATCAGATGGCTCAACTTAATGTTGATCTCAAGTGATTTATTGAAACGCGATATTTTGTACATGTTTTCATAAACAAAAAATAACAACTTCGGAGAGTGAAAGAAGTACTTTAAAGAATGAAAGCTGACATATAAACAAAATAATCTAAGACTATTTATGGAGCTTATTATTTGTCTTTTCCAATTATACAACCCATATATTCATCCCTAACTTATCCTGAAGTCGTTGATCATGAGAAAATGTTCGAGATGAACTATCCTGTAATTAGGCAACATATTTATCCTACTACCAAAGTCAAACCTACCAAACTTATGAAGCCCAAAACTAATAAAATTCACGATCCATTACCTTCATATTTCAATCATGTCGATCCATGGCCAAAAACTTTTTAGATTAAAACTCTACCTTTTTCACCACCAAAAACACAACATTCTCCATCTACTAAAAAATATAAAGCTCCTCAATAAGAATTTATTGCAACTCTTGCACAAGTGCCCAATCCAGACAAATTTGGAAAATACACACTTGAGTATTCTGACATATCTGAACAATCCTTTGAGATGTTTGAACAATCTTCAGAAGAGAAATTTGCTAATTTATCTTAATTAGCTCAAATCATGATGATTACACCTGAACCAACTGAAGTTGAACTAGATATCAATGAAGTTGAATGTATAGGAACTGAACCATTCATACCCTTACCACCACTAGCACAAGTATCACCAACCAAACCTATTTAGGACTTTGATTTACTTTTAATCATCTTTCACCCAAAAAATGGAGAGAACGTCTCCATGAATTTAGAGATTTGATTGATTTACAGATAACTCGTCCAAATAATCTTTTACGGGATATTTTATCTGAGTTTACTTCTTGTTTTATCGGTACTTTACAAGAATGGTCTAGATGACTATTTCATACTTCAGTATATTCATATCACTTCTGCAGGAATTCTTCTCGGAGTCATCCATAAAGAATTCATTGGAGATTTCTAGCTTATTGACAAACAAATAGGAGAATAATACTTTGAAATAAATTGTTGTTCATTTGGCAGAAGAGATTTACAAATACATTTTCAACATATGATAAAGAGATATTATCTGCTTAACGATATTAATGATTTCAATCTCAATTATACCTTATCTCATCTCTTCTAGAAGAATTACAACCTGAACTCTAAAGAACTATTGCAGCTCTAAGAAGAGATATGGAAGAAATATCTTTTGGAGAAATCTATCCATTTCCCTTAACTTCTCTTAATAAACTATGTGATCAACATGCTTTTTCAAGAAAATGATCAAAAGTGGTCCTCTGCTAAAAAAGACTTGTAAAAAGCCTTATTTGAAGATCAAGTCTAAGGAGAAAAAAGACTACGAATGTCATACCAAAAAGAAGTATCATCATAAGACATTCTCCTATAAAAAGTTTCCTAAATGTCACCCTAAGAGTTATCATAAGCCATTCAAAGGGAGAAAATGACATTGATTTTTTTGTTTCTTTAAAAGAAGAGCTCCATAAGCAAAAAAGGTTGATCAATGTTTTATTTGTGACAAACCAGGATATTATGCTCGTCAATGTCCTAACAAAAACAAAAGAGATTTGAAATTGTTGGAGTCCATCAAAACCTATCCATGACAATGGTAAAATTACTGACTTCATTAAAGAACAATCTAGTGAAGATGAGAAAACAAAGTTTGTTATTTCAATCAACTCTTCTAACGATGAGTTTTAATCCTTCGATGACCTAATTGATGAAGCTACTGAGGATGATTACTTATACATGCTACAACAAAAATGTCTGAAGGTAGATTCAACACACATCACTATTCCTTGTCCTTATATCCATATCCAATTATTACAATGCGATAGATATGATAAACCAATCAAGGCTATTAGATATATAGATATTTGATCTTGTCAAAGTATTATGAAATCCAACATCTTACCTCCTAAAGACTAGATATTCCATGACAAATATTTCACAACTGCTAATGGAAATTCTTTCAAAATTGGGCTTATCACTAAAAGGAAAATATGGGTAAGATTTTTCCCTTATTGTGTTATATGGACTAAAGTTCTTAGCAGTCATCTACCTGGCCTAAATATCCTAATTGGTAGGGATGTCTATTGCAAAGCCTCTCCATTGCAAATCCTACCCAAAGGGATTAAAGATCAAGCCAAGTTAGTGCTTACATAGATATACTAAATGTGTTTGAACTTACCCAAGTACCTCCTTCCTATGAGGCACTAAGGGATCAATTTTTAGAGCATAGTTCTCACACCACAAGCCTCTTTGAAAAAATATACAATTTTTCATTCATCTACCATTCAAGCAGAATGAAAACATCAATCCTACCAAGGCTACTCACCCTGGCATGAATCCTGATGATTTGAAGTTAGCATGAGAAGAATGTGCTATTATTCTCCAACAAGGATTAATTAAGCCCACAAAATCATACTGGGCATGTCAAGCTTTCTATGTAAACAAGAAAGCCGAATAAGAGAGAGGAAAAAATGTTGGTAATCAATTATAAACCTATAAATGCATTCCTTCTAGATGATAAATTCCCACTACCCAAGATCAATACGCAAGTCTTATTTCATAAAGAGACAACATTTTTTTTTTCAGAATTTGATTTAAAATCAGGATTTTGGCTATTAAGTATAGATTTAAATGAGAGATACAAGATTGCTTTCTACATTCCTAATGCCTAATATCAATTGACGGTAATGTCATTTAGGCCCAAGGTTGCTCCATTATTATTCAAAATAGCCAAGACAAAAATTTATGAGTTCATTCTTTTTGGTACCTTAGTCTACATTGATGAAATTCTCTTATACTCCAAAATCCATGAAGATCATAAAGCTTTACTCTAATCATTTTTTAATCTTTCAAAGTAATATAAATCATGCTCTTAGCTAAGAAAAGTCATATTGGGACAACTTAAACAGAGTTTTTAGGTATGAATTTCTATAATAGCTTTTACCAACCTGTTCCATATACAGCTAATGAGCTATTATATTTTCATGATGAAAATATCACCACAAAGCAAATTCAACAGTTTCTTGGAATTGTAAACTACATCCAAGATTTCATCCCCATATGGATGATTACAAAACTCCTTTATCCAAATTGCTTACAAAGAATCCACTATCATAGACTAAAGAACAAACTAGAGTTGTCCACCATTTAAAACAAGTCAAAATCTACCCCTTTAAAGATTCTTGACAAAGGATAAAGCATCTTCTAGAAGCTAGTGACCATTATTGAGGTGCCATTTTGATCGAAGAGATTGATGGGAAAAGACATTACTTTGGCCATGCTAGAATTAAAGAATCAGAAAAACATTACCACATCATTTATAAGGAAATCTTGGTGTTAAAAAAGGGCATCAAAAAATTCAATTTCCACCTTAGCCTTTATCATTTTCTGATTGAAATGGATAACATATATTTTTCAAAGATCCTTGAGCTTATTAAAAAGATATTGCTGATAGCCAATTACTTCGTTGGCAAGATTAGTTTTCACGCTATAAATTCACTGTCTACCATATCAAAGATCATCACAACATCCTTGCAAATTTTCTACTGTGACCAAGGAAACCATTCTAATTGCTCTCTCACATATTTAAAAATTGAATTCCTCTTGTCCTTTCCATCATGGGGTTCCCCAGGATGCTAGGATTTAAGAATCTTTCCCTCCTATTAACAGAACTCTAACCGCATTAGATGACATTATTGTTATCCTAAGGAAAAGTTTGTTTATTACATCCATCTTGTTCTCACAAACTCTAAATATTTCACCACACCCCCATCACTTTAACACCTTACCAAATACTTTACCATCTTTATGACTCCCTTTCTGAGCCAACACTATGGCATCTATGGGCTTTATATGCCTAATATCCATGCCCCATTTCTCTCTCTCCTTTACATATGTATAAGTATTTTGCCAATCCAACCAATGCTAGTTCTCTCCTATGGATATTCCTTGAATGGTTCCAACCTTTGCCTAAATGACGCATTCAACTTACCTATATCCTCAACATATATCAGCTATAGGATATTCCTTTGTTTCATCAAAAAGCTCAATCTATCTTCATCATCCACTGGCAATATAGCTTTAGTGGGACTAGATATATTTGCACCATTAATCATTTCCAACTTTGGCTCACTTCCATTAATTGGCAAACACATTAGAAAGACTTACTACATGATTTATACCATTTCTTAGTTCGCCTAAATCACATCCTAAAACTACCAAGCCAACTACGTATACTTCTTTGAGACCATACCGAGGTGACTTTGCTCTTCAAAAGCTCATTTCTCCGACTGCTGTATATTGTTCCTCTATTGACCAATTTGCTTACATGACATTTAACATTATGGCAAAAGAACTATCATGTCCACTTGGCTTTAAGCTCAAGAAATGTTTTAAAATTAAACAAAGTTTCACAGCTTAAGAACCCAGACTACCTAAGCCTACACTCCTTAACCATTTTCAAGATGCCCAAGTTCCATGGTCTCTTGTTTAGATTGAAAAGGAAAAGCTCATTTCCTTAAAGAGCCACAAAAAAATGATGACATGTTTGATTCTGTTGACAACGGTGGACCTCGATCTCTTTCTATACCTCCCTATTGATATATTCCTTCTTATCTTCTAATAATATTAATAGGGCCTCGTGTTTTCAATAATTACATACTTGTGTCTTCTAGTTTCAATTATTGTACTTCATGATAATCTTTCCTCAAAGTTTTTGTGCTTATTTCCCTTTCTTTATCTATAAAAGTAAGGTTTCTTTTTAGTTATAGATCATCAGAAAAATAAATAAAAATATTGTGTATTTTGTATTTTATGGCTTCTTTCTAAGTCCTCCTTCTCTTGAAAGTTTGATTCAAGACAAGTATTAGCTACAATTGTCCCTTCAAGAGAATCATGTATATTGGAAAGTCTTGAGCTATAGATCTTGTATGAGATCTTAGTTAAACGGGGAAACATTGGTCGGTTTAGACTCCTAAAATACAGACATTGAGAATTGAAGCCCAAATAGAAGAGAAGGGCTTGTATCTCGACTAGCATATTTGAATTATAAGTTACAGTCAATCTTTGTTTATTTTTTATCTCTTATGAAAGCCTGTTATGTAAACCAATATAGAAACCTATAATGTAGTTTCCTTGAGACTTATCGGTGAAATATTCCACGAGCGTAAGAGTCATATTGAGAAAGAGTCTTTTTTTTATTCATATGGTCTAACAACTCTAGGCTTTTTCGATTCATATGGTCTAATAATGCTACATATTCTTGGTCTATGTTATCCCCATATGCCCTAGGAGTAAATAGGTTCAATTTTTGTAAAAATATTTTAATTATTGAAGTTATTGTTTATCAAATATTTAAAAATTATTTTGCAAAATAAACATTGTAAAATATTGAAATTTAATAAAAACATATTTATTAAATAGTTATTAGATTTGAAATATTAAATTCTAAATTAATTATAAAATTTAACAAATAACTAAATATTTAAAATTTAGTATTCATAATTATAATTAAACAATATAGTTATAAATTAGATTATGATAAAAATGAAAGTCAAGTATAAAAATTTATAAAAAATAGAACAAGCTAAAATAAAAAAAGAAATAAAATTTAAGGTAAAATCGAAGGGATCATGAACTTTACAACTTTTGAACCAGTCAGTCTTACTCTTTCAAATACCTAAACGTCAGGAAATTGTGGCAGAAGTGCGTGGCACTGGCACCTAACGTGGATTAATGACATTTGTTGCTTCTTTCTCTTTATCGTCTGAACGTTTGGTTGTTGATGATTGGACCCCGCGGTCCTTAAGTTATTACTTTTCGATAACTTCCCAGGGACGGAGATGGAGCTATCTGTATCTGTTAGGGTATTTTATGAAATACCTTCCCCAGATACGACCAGTTCCACTGTATGAAAAGCAATCTTAAAAGCCAATAAGCCATTCACAAAATATCCCGAAACCTTATTTGACGTTATCAGCATTAAGTCATTTGCTTTGACGCTCTGCAAAAAGTAATTCCACCTGTCAGTGTCACACATCTCCATTTTCCTTACCTGCCATTAAATTTTCTCCAACTCAATACCAAACCCATGTTTAATCCGCCCCGCTCCAAAGGTTTTATGATCAGCGTATCCTTTTTTCTTGCTTCAAAGGTCAGGAAGGATGGAGGCAGAAACTATAATAAATTGAAGTGGAAATTCTTTTATTGTTTAACGTGTCAACTAGGTTTAAATTTAATACAGTATAGAGACATACAGGACTAAAATAACCATTGAAGACCGCGACCCCGGAAACGAAGGGATGACAATGTCATTTTCTAAGATATAAAATTTGCGTTTGAAGGTTTTACATCCAGATTCCAGACAATTATTGCATGATATAGTCAATTGTAAAGGTGACCCCACATCAAGTAGCTTTACATTTTATGGTTAGAAAAGTATGTGAAACTTGACAGAGTACAGAGCCAATCAGCAGTTGACTATGAAATATTACAGAATGGTTTTGCTTGCTCGTGACTTTACGTTCTAGATTTCTTTAGAAAGACTTCACAAGTTCATCACTTGCGTGTTCGTCTCTCATAGCCCAGTTGGCTTCCAAACTTTGTGTTCCTGTTTTGAGGTTTGACGGTTTTTTGAGTTTTTCGCTTGAAGAATTACGTTGTAACTGCTAATTATGCATAATCAGCTATGATATTATGTAGTCGGCGGCGACTGTTGAACTGGTCATATCCTTAGCCGCCATCTAATTTTCTTGGTCTATCTTTCACATCGCCGTCGCAGAAACTTCGTTTCAATTTTATGTCAATCTCAATCGAAGACTTCAGTTATCCATAAAACCCAGTAGTTTATAGCCTTCAAAGATCCACCTTTAGATTGCCCAAGTCTTTATTTTTTGCATGTTTCAGGTATTGCATCGATAGTGGAAGAACTGGGAATGAATCTTTTCTTGAAGATTAATGGTTTATGATAATTTTGCAGGTGAAGATAGTGAAATAGGTGCCCAATTGAGATAGACAAGGAAAGAGTTGAGATTTGAAGAATCTTGTAGCTGATGGGAGGTAAGAGCTCAAAAGGCTCGAGTGGTAGGGATTATTCATTCAGTGGGTCTGCAGATTCATCCTCCTCTTGGAATCAATACGGGTATCAGCAAGCATCACCATATCCATACCCACCTGGCCAACAGCACCCCTATAATTATACGCCTCAAAATTCATACGCTCAACCACCGGTTTCTTCTTATGGTTATGAACCAGATAGGCCACAGCCTCAGAGGAGGTTGGAGAGGAAGTACTCGAGAATAGCTGATAATTACCAGAACTTGGATCAGGTTGGAGAATATATATCATCTGTTTTCAAGTGGTATTTTCCGTTTGTTTGACTTCTGTGATATAAAACACTTGGAGCATGTAGGACAAGCAAGAAAACTTTCTTGAATTGACATGACAACTTCCGTTGGTAACTAAAACGTCAACGATGTGTAAATATAAGATACGGATGCTGTCCAAAACATCTCGTCGTGTTGTCTTAAAAGTGCAATCCAGAATGTGGTGAATTCTTCTTGTTGGACTGTTGGCGACATTAAATGTTTGAGATGCAATTCCAGAAATCAAAAACATTCATTTCAAGAATCTTTGAGGAGATTTAAGCCGACTGTTGCAAGCATAATCAGAGTGCTCGTTACCATCATTTCAAGTACAACCAGATTAATACGGTCAATGACATCCAAATCTTTTATGAAGACCCTTTATTTTAAGGAAAAATCTTGAAGAAGATGTTCAAACAAATTTGATTGCCATCAAAATAATACCTTCTTCTGATTGAATTCTGTTTTCAATGATAAAATGTTGGATGATCATCCAAAGAACATTGAGGTTAAGCTGAACGAAGAAAATTTCCAACTTTTGGCAAGAATTGGCAGTAGAACTTTAAACTCAAGGAATACAGGTCGTGGCATCATCTAATCAATTATGAAACTTGTCAAAATAGATTTTCCTTATTTACTCTCCTGCTTATTTCTAGCTGCTTAGCAGGCTTACTTGCTACACTTGCTTTGTTTATGATACGAATGTTTGGCTAGCAGTGTCTGAACGTTATGCAATTTGAGTCTTTCATAAATATGGGAACTATTGACTACAGGTTACAGCTGCTCTTGCACAAGCTGGCCTAGAATCTTCTAACCTCATTGTTGGCATTGATTTCACAAAGAGCAATGAATGGACAGGTTTATTCTCATCTTAATGCTTGGAGTGAACTGCATCATCATCCTGTAGTATACTTAACTTTATCTAATAATCAGGTGCAAGATCCTTCAATAGAAAAAGTTTACATCATCTTGGCAGTGGACAAAACCCATACGAGCAAGCGATTTCAATTATTGGAAGTACACTATCAGCATTTGATGAAGACAACAAGATTCCTTGTTTTGGATTTGGAGATGGTGATTTTAACTTAAGTATTCTTGTTTAATTACTACATGATTTATAATTGGGCTACAAACATGATACTCTCTCATTTTGTCTTTGCAGCATCGACACATGACCAAGAAGTCTTCAGTTTCCATCCAGATGATAGAGTATGCAATGGATTTGAGGAAGTACTGTCACGATACAGGGAAATTGTTCCCCAACTTCGACTTGCAGGCATGACATGCTCCATCATATCCAGTCCAAAATAGAATACCATTATTAACTAATTGATTATGTATTCTCATGACAGGACCAACATCATTTGCACCGATCATAGAGATGGCAATTACCATAGTTGAGCAAAGTGGCGGTCAGTATCATGTTTTACTGATAATTGCAGATGGACAGGTAATTCTTTTACAAGATGGATCTCTACTGGAATTGCATTAGCATTATGTCTGATCTGCCAGCTTTCTTACTACTTTCAGCCATCAGGAACGGCTGAATTATACATTGGATATATCATTCAATCAATATTATAATTCTCTGGGAACTATATGTCCAAACCAGCATGCCACTTCCCTCTTTTGGCTTGAATTCCGTTCTCTTTTTTCCCATAAAGTTGTTTATTTTCTAATGGTCTTGCCATGACTTATTGACATAATAGTTATACATGCATAACATGTAGAG
>JANZLD010000003.1:20222954-20238759 GCA_026413575.1 Erythroxylum carthagenense | reverse complement strand
ATTATTCTTATTATTTTAATTGTTTTCAAATATGATAAGTGTAATTTCCTTATAATTTGTTATTTTAGAAATGATTGTTGGAATTTTTATAAGTTGTGCTAATTTTATATTGCTATTATTATTAACCATTTTATTATGGTTAAAAATTATTATTGTTCTTTAATTATGTCATTGAAGAATAGAGGTACTGATCAAGGACATAAACGTCTCAAAAAATTCTTTTGTCTAATATAAGTTTCAATTCCCTCCTATGATAAATTAAGAAAACAAACAAGGGAAAGGAAATCTCATTTCTCTTCCATTCTTTTCTCCTCTTTTCTCCTCAATATTTCCTTTCCTTTCCCTTCTGCAAATAAGGATCCAAACAAAGTGTAAAGGTAAATTGAACAAGGAAAATGTGAAAAGAAAATTGTACCAAGACTAAAGATGGCCTCGATTATCAACTATTTTTCAGTTAGTTGATCTAAATTAGATGTTTGATTATATTAAAAAGTTGTTTTATTGTTTAGTTATGAGCTAGTTGGGTGATTGATTCAACTCAACCGGTTGTTTTGTGAAAAGCTCTAGATGTGGAGCGTTTTGGACCAAACAACTGAATTAGCCGTTTAGCAATGACCTATCTGCCCTCGGTTCTTGACTGCTCTTCATTCTCATTTATGTTATTTTAAACTATTGATTGAGTTGTTTTAAATCAAAAGAAAATTACAATATGTTTGGTTCAATGGAATAAGTATTCCATTCCTAGTGTATTCCTAGCAAGTATTTATTCTTGTGTTTGGTTAGAAAAAGAGAGTTAGAATAGTTATTATGAGGTTTAGTTATTCCCAAACCTTGGGGAAAAATTAAGCATAAGTAAAGGGATATATATAGCAATATATATAGCAGTACATAGCAGAATATATGTAAAGGGATATTAGATGAACACACGGGTGAACACATAGCGGTATAATTAGTCACTAGCTACGCACAGGGATGACTAATTAAGTCAACCCCGTGACTAGCTACACACGGGAGTGACTAATTAAGTTACCCCCGTGACTATCATTTAAGTTAAATGCTAGTCATATATGGTGGTGACTTACCAAGTCACCCCCATGACTAGCATTTAAGTTAAATGTTAGTCATGCTTAAATGCTAGTCATGCACGGTGGTGACTTACAAACAAATATGATGATAGTTTGAAGGTGAAATGATCATGATATTAGAGAAGAATGTGTGCAGAAATTTGATGAATGTATGTATATGTTAATGTTTTGTTTTTGTGCTTATGATCAAGGTATGCACACTGTCTCAAGCATAAGTAAAGGGGTATATATAGTAGTACATAGCAATATATATGTAAAGGGATATTAGATGAACACAGGGGATGTACACATAATAGTATAATTAGTCATTAGCCACGCACGAGGGTGACTTAAGTAAGTAATTAAGTCACCCTCGTGAGCATTTAAGTTAAATGCTAGTCATGCACAGTGTGACTTAACTAGCATTTAACTTAAATGCTAGTCATACACGATGGTGACTTAAAAACATATATGATGATAGTTTAAAGGTGAAATGATCATGATAGTGGAGTAGAATGTGTGCAGAAATTTAATGAATATATGTATACGTTCATGTTCCATTTTTTTTTAATGATTAAGGTACGCACATTGTCTCAAGCATAAGTAAAAGGATATATATAATAGTACATAGCAGTATATATGTAAAGGGATATTAGATGAACACACGGGGGTAAACACATAGCAGTATAATTATTCACTAGTCACGCACACTCCAGTGACTAGCCACACATGGAATTAGTCACCCCCATGACTAGCATTTAAGTTAAGTGCTAGTCATTCACGGTGGTGACGTACCAAGTCAACCTATGACTAGAATTTAACTTAAATGCTAGTCATGTACGATGGTGACTTACAAACATATATGATGATAGTTTGAAGGTGAAATAATAATGATAGTGGAGTAAAATGTGTGCAGAAATTTGATAAATGTATGTATACGATGATGTTTTGTTTTTGTGTTTATGATCAAGGTATGCACACTATCTCAAGCATAAATAAAGGGATATATATAGCAGTATATATGTAAAGGGATATTAGAGGAACACACGGGGTGAACACATAGCAATATAATTAGTCACTAGCCACATATGAGGGTGATCAATTAAGTCACCCCGTGACTAGTTTTAAGTTAAATGCTAGTTATGCACGGTGGTGGCTTAAGTCACCCCCGTGACTAGCATTTAAGTAAACACTAGTCATGCACGATGGTGACTTACAAATGTATATGATGATAGTTTGAAGGTGAAATGATCATGATAGTAGAGTAGAATGTGTGCAGAAATTTGATGAATGTATGTATATGTTAATCTTCTATTTTTGTGTTTATGATTAAGGTATGCACACTATCTCAAGCATAAGTAAAGGGATATATATAGCAGTAAATGTTCACCGTCAAGACTCAAAAGCCTTTTCTTGAAGAATTTGGTTTATTTACAACAGTGACTTACGTCCTCTTGGCGAGCCTCAACAGGTTAGTTTTTTTGGATCTCTCTGTTCTTGGCATTTCTCTTTGCAATGTCTTTTTATTTTTGTTTCTGCCTTCTCGGCGTCGCTCTTGAAGATTTCCTTAAGGTCATTTCCTTCTTAGTGTTTGAGCTCCTAGTTGTTCTATTTCTATTGTTTAAATCTAGTTTTGATTTTGGTAGTCATTTCCTATTTTTACTACTTTTGTTATGACGTTGTGAGAAGTGGTGGCGGATTATTATTCTCCGCAAAAGGGGTTTTAAGAAAATAGCTCTTTTTTATTCTTTTATTCGAAAATAGCTCTCTTGCTGTTTTATCATGAAAACTTCATCTTTTGGGATCCTTTAGGGTTTGGATTCTTCTAGGTTTTGAAGGTTTGATTGATTTAATGCCCTTTTTATGTTCTCTTTTTTGTTTCTCTGTTTTCCATTTGTGAAGAGAAGAAATAAGAGGAAGATGTGTGGTAATGTTAAGATTTTTAAGGGAAAGCTTTGAACTTTTTGGTATTCACCTTCTATTTCTTTGTGAAGTTTACAACATTTCTCTTTATTCCTCTGATTTCTGGGCTATGTTTCTAATAATCTCGTGATCTTGTTGTGTCTTGCTCTTCCTCTTCTGGGTTTCAAGGTTGTTCACTTAGGATACTCAAAAGCACTAATCTGGGTGCTTTTGAGATCTAATATTCAAAATCAACAACAAAGTAAACAACTTTATTGTCTCTTTACCCTCCGCTTTCTGATAATATCATGATCTTGTCATTTGTTACTTTCGTTTGTTACCGGGGTAGTCCTCATTTGTTACTTTCGTTTCCAAGGTTAGTTTTGGGTTTTAAAGTTTGGATTTCGGCAGCAAAGTTTGTGTTTTTTTCCCTTCATGAAGCAAAAAAAAATCTCCATATTTTTTGAATATGTTGATTGCATATATTTGTTCAGTTGTAGTAATGCTTGCTTTTGGTTTTTTTGGCATGCATGTCACTCGTTAAGTCCTTTTGTTTTTAAAATGATAGTTTCTAGTTGCTATTGAGGAGCTTAAAGTTGCTTCTATGGAAACCTACTAATCGGTTAAACCGAGCTTTTGTTTACTGCTGTCTTTGTTTTAGCTTGGTTGGGTGCAGGTCGTTTGTAATAAGTATCTCGTAGATATGAGCTTTTGGCAAATATAAGTTTTCTAAGTTTGGAACTTTACAAATGAATGCTATACATGTGTCGTTATTGTTGTTCAACATTTTTTTATAAGTTAGTAAACATATGTTTGATTAGCTTTTTCAGCTTTCTCTTCCATTTCTTCTCGTATTGCCCCTTATTTCTAATACCAACAGTTCATAATCTTCTCAAAGTTAAGATTTCTTCAAAGATTCTGAGGTTCTGGAAATGGTTGAAAATGATGTTATACTTGTTTTCGTTTTGGTCTTTGTTTCTTTTACATGGCTGGGTTTATGATTAAAGTTTCATGTTTTCACTGATTGAGTCATTTGCTGAGATTAAAAGGATTCTAAAATGGATATAAATCATTTGTATGGATTCACAAGGCATCCAAGTTGTTGCCTTTTTTCTTTTATGTTTTTCATACTGATAGTAGTGCAGCAGGCACCAAAAAGTTAGACACGGATGATGATGATGAAGGAGCACCAGATCTCTGCCAATCCTTTTGGCCCTTTTCTTCATGAAGGCTATGCACTCTTTTTTGACGATATGTAAATAGGCAGTTACTTTTTTTTAGGATTGAATAAGAGGTATGTAAAAGTTGCTCTCCGCTCTCACTCTCTCGTCCTTCTCCTTCTCCGCAGCCCCCTCTTTTCGGGTATGGTTCTTGATTAATCAATCTTTGCTGCTTGAGTGATTTATAGGTTTTCTGAAATTTCTACTTTTAATGTTTTTTGCTTGTGATATTAGCTTCTTTGTTTGATATATACTGCCAGTTTTTACATAGTTACTATTTTAACCTGCACCACTATTATCCTGTCACATCTACATGTGGGTCTACTAAAAATAGTTTTTCTATTACGTAAGGATAAGGATGCGTACTACCAGACCCTCCCAGACCCCACTTTACTGCGAAATTTCAGGATATAATGACGTTGATAGTAGTATATATGTAAAGGGATATTAGATGAACATAGGGGGTGAACACACAACTGTATAATTAGTTACTAGCCACACACAAAGGTGACTTAAGTGACTAATTAAGTCACCCCATGACTAGCATTTAAGTTAAATGCAAGTCATGCACGGTGGTGACTTAACTAGCATTTAACTTAAATACTAGTCATGCATGGTGGTGACTTACAAACATAAATGATGATAATTTGAAGGTGAAATGATCATAATAATGGAGAAGAATGTGTGCAGAAATTTGATGAATGTATGTATACGATGATGTTTTGTTTTTGTGATTATGATTAAGGTATGCACACTGTCTCAAGCACAAGTAAAGGGATATATATAGCAGTACATAACAGTATATATGTAAAGAGATATTAGATGAACATACGGGGGCAAACACATAGCAGTATAATTATTCACTAGCCACGCACACCCTTTGACTAGCCACGCATGGGGATGACTAATTAAGTCACCCTTGACTAGCATTTAAGTTAAATGCTAGTCATGCACGATGTGACTTACCAAGTCACCCCGTGACTAGCATTTAACTTAAATGCTAGTTATGCACGGTGGTGACTTACAAACATATATGATGATAGTTTGAAGGTGAAATGATCATAATAATGGAGTAGAATGTGTACAGAAATTTGATGAATGTATATATACGATGATGTTTTGTTTTTCTGTTTAAGATCAAGGTATGCACACTGTCTCAAGCACAAGTACAGGGATATATATAGCAGTACATAACAGTATATATGTAAAGAGATATTAGATGAACATACGGGTACAAACACATAGCAGTATAATTATTCACTAGCCACGCACACCCCTTGACTAGCCACGCATGGGGATGACTAATTAAGTCACCCTTGACTAGCATTTAAGTTAAATGCTAGTCATGCACAATGTGACTTACCAAGTCACCCCGTGACTAGCATTTAACTTAAATGCTAGTCATACACGGTGGTGACTTACAAACATATATGATGATAGTTTGAAGGTGAAATGGTAATGATAGTGGAGTAAAATGTGTGCAGAAATTTGATAAATGTATGTATACGATGATGTTCTATTTTTATGTTTATGATCAAGGCATGCACATTGTCTCAAGCATAAGTAAAGGGATATATATAGCAATATATAACAGTATATATGTAAAAGGATATTGGATGAACACGGGGTGAACATATAGCAGTATGATTAGTTAATAGCCACGCACGGGGGTGACTAAATGCTAGTAATGCACGGTGGTGACTTAACCAAGTCACCCCCATGAATGCTAGTCATGCACTGTGGTGACTTAACCAAGTCACCCCCATGACTAGCATTTAACTTAAATGCTAGTCATGCACTGTGGTGACTTACAAACATATATGATGATAGTTTGACGGTAAAATGATCATGAAAGTGGAGTAGAATGTGTGCAGAAATTTGATGAATGTATGTATATGTTGATGCAAGTCACCCTATGACTAGTATTTAACTTAAATGCTAGTCATGCACGGTGGTGACTTACAAACATATATGATGATAGTTTGAAGGTGAAATGGTCATAATAGTGGAGTAGAATATATGTAGAAATTTGATGAATGTATATATATATTGATGTTCTATTTTTGT
Source organism: Erythroxylum carthagenense (assembly GCA_026413575.1). Taxonomy (NCBI): domain Eukaryota; kingdom Viridiplantae; phylum Streptophyta; class Magnoliopsida; order Malpighiales; family Erythroxylaceae; genus Erythroxylum; species Erythroxylum carthagenense. The sequence continues at coordinate 20,232,506 of JANZLD010000003.1, read as the reverse complement.
GTTTATGATCGACCATAGTTTATGAGTTGTTTATGAATGATATTGATCTGAAATTGAGGTGAGAATGAAGATGAAATGATGTAGAGTTGATGAACTATGATCTGAATGTAACATATAGGAGTTGAAAATTTGGAAAAGTGAAAGAAGAATTTCTGGAGTATGTTAGCTATAACGTTTCCACTAGACATGCATCTGTATTTAAGCCATATCTTAATCTTTAGACATCTAAATGGGATGAATTTAAGTTTATATTAAACTAGAATCATATGGCTATATTTTTCATGAAGAAATTAAATTTGAATTCTTTCTTTAAGAGTTTCAAAATTTGCTTGAAGTTGAATACAGTGTACTGTCGCAATTTAAGAACATCTTGTAGTATTTTAAGTATAAATGCAGAATACTAAACCAAACTATATGAAATTGGTGTCATTAGAAAAGACATATTGGAGCATTTGTTTAGAAGAATGTGTTGCCTAAATATCTAATTATCTTTGTCAAAATGGCCATGAAAATTTGACCTGAAATTTATTTTGAGAAATGAACAAGGGATCATCAGGTGGTGCACGATCGTGCAACTCCCCGATGTTTCCTCTCTATTACGATAATGCACTATCTGATGATATTCATTCGATAATATTAATAATAAGCAGACAAAAAATTATAAATCAACCTTTGATACCCTTCACCATAGGCCATGTGGCATTTCATATGTTACTTTTTTTTTCCCATTTCATATTTTTCCTTAAAAGTAAGAACTGAGTTTACGTGTACCCTAAAATCATAGTACTACACTTACAAAGAAGGGAATGCACACCTTCAAATAATAAGGAAGATTTTAAAGCCCAATCCAATATAACGATAAGCATCAAACCTTATTGTAATGACAACCTAAAGGAAAAAAAAATAGAAACCGTTACTTTGGGATCCTCCATCTTTTCCTTTAACTCTTTCTTCTTTATTCTTAAGTAAAAAACTGGCTTAACTTGAACTCTACTTTGCATAAGCTTTGAAAGGGCAAGCTTCCCGGCTCTCTCTTGTTAAAAAGGTATTGTTAAAATTTTCAATTTGACTGTATAAATTGAGAATCCAGTAAAAGTTCACTTTTTTAGTTGTTTTTGGCTTGAGGGAAGAAGATGAAAAGAGCTGCAATAAGAGAGATAAAAGTAGGTGTTCTCTAGTAATGTCCTTTGTTATATCTATTTACGTGGATGTAAATAAGTGGTTAAGTTTAATATGGTTTTTCAAGGTAAAGATGTTGCACTTATGATATTGTCACTTGTTAAGCATGTAAAACTAGATTTATAAAAGGAACATGCCTATAATGTGGCTCAACCTTTTCTTTTAGTAACAAAAATCAACTTCCAATATGTCAACATTTCCCTCTACTTCAATACTGAATTTCTTAAGGCATCACTCTTTGCAATATGTGAGTACTACATATGCACGATAAGAAATCATCAAATTGAATCAAACGTTGAACATTAGAAAGAGGAAAGAAATCACCAAAGAAGGAATTATTTTGTTCGAGAATTCAATTCTTTCTTTAAAAGTAAAAATAGTAAATTAGGGAAAGGGCTTAAGAAAGGCATTATACAAAATATCCAGCTAAATCAACTCAAGATAACAGAAGCAAAGCTAATTACAGTAGAAAAATAATGGGAATTGGAAAACTAAGAGAACATAGGAATTGAGGAACAAAACAAACTTTGTAGTCTGCATCTATTTGTCGAAGGCACACTTAATCCTATTCCAAGCCTTTACCTAAAATTGAATCCTTTAATCCACTGAATACGATTAATAAGAACTTGTTCTACATATTTAGATTTACTTTTCAAAGATCTAGTGTTTCTCTCCTCATAAATGGTATAAACACAGTAACTAAGTGCTAGTTTAAAGCCTTGAATATAGAACCATTTTTTTACTATTAGTAAGATAAGGAGAGGAGATCTAGATAATGGTGGAGTCTTAATTGTAGTTATAACACTCTGGTAATACCTTAAGGAAAGACATTTATACAACTCAAAGAGTTGATAGAAATAGAAGCCACACCCAACTACAAAACCTTAACCATTGGAACAATGTAAGCGAACCCATATATATATGAATTACATCTTTGCCACTTAAACTGTTGGAATTATGCCCATGAACCAATCGTTATATAATAGATTGAACACCTTTGTTTTGTGATTATTAACTTTGTTTAATAACATGAAAAATGATTATATTATCATATTATGTTTATTGTTTTTATTCTAATATGATAAGTTCTTGATTAAATTAATACACTTGTCATCATAATGGAGATTATGATAATGAGAGTCAAGTCTTTAGGGTTTAATCTAAAAGTGTTCTTGATTATAGGATCATTAAATAAAGACTTTAATCATCCAGTTAGATCAATATATATGTAATAGTATTTATTGGATGGATATTAGTATATCTCATTTACTAAGTTACATATATAGATGATACATATAGAGATATGATCAGTGAACTGACCAAACTAAGAATTCCCAATAGTTAATATTACTTATGAACTGTCAAGTGGGATATTCTCATAAGTATTTAAATGTATATTTTTTCTTTAACCTGAGATCATCATAGTAATCAATGGGTTACTTATTATGCTTTGATGTCGGACACCTAGTGTGTAAAAATGCTAGTTGAATATCATTTGATATAATTAAGTACCTATCTGATTTGTTTCAAGACCTTGGTCAGGGCGATTGAATGAGTGAGGAAATGGAGTTTCTTAAGTCATTCACCAATCATTAATTATCGACATGTAACATAGTTGGTTATCTAATAGGGTTTGACAGTTAAACCATATCTTAGGATAATCTAGAATTGTAATGACCATGTGTGTACAACTAACCATAGAAAAAAAGGGATTAATGTAAGTTGCCAGAACCTCACCATATACCCTTATGAATCTGGTTTCATTTTTGAGAATTGAATTTAAGGTTTTCTACTTTATGTTATTGCCAAAAGATCATGCAAGATGCGATTCTATGGAATAATTTTAGGAAAACAAATTAAATTTAATTAAAAAAAAATTGAGAATAGAGGAAGGTCATTTTTTTTAGATCAATGACTTGCATGAAAAGCATTCAAAGATGGCCATCATCTCTTTAATAGAGAACTTGAATACAGTCATGATATAAGAAACTAAATGAGATCAAAGAAAAGTGCAAATGCGAGATATGACATAGGATATAGCATACAATGTCTACTCAAGGACTCATAAGTTCTAGGATCAATTTGTTAATCGAGATGTTATATACTCTTAACAGATATATGACAATGTGCTCTCGTCATATGTTGGTCACACTGATTATTGAACAAGTACCAGCACTATAGAGTTTGTTTTTTATGAGATTAAACCCATCATGTGTGAGTGGGAGATAATGACTCATATACACCTATGAAGGATATTATAGTCAATGTTCTTGAAATAACTACCAAAGGTAGTTAAGTTTATTAGTTGTATATGAAACAAATAATGAACGAAATGTAAAAAAAAAAGATATTTGTGTGTCTTTGTTTCTTCTTATTTCTTTCATCAATTTTACAAACAAAAAAGATTCTGCAGTAAAACTGGTGGAACTATAATAAGAAACCAAGTACGTGATTTTTTGTTTTATATACATATGAAATATATCCTTGATTTTTTGTTTTATATACATATGAAATATATCCTGTTTGACATAATCTATGTGATTGTATTATATCTTGATTATTTCTAACACAAGTATTGGAGGAGAAGGCGAAGAAAGTGCTAGATTTTTACATTGATTTTACATTGAATTTTAGTTGTAGAGAAATCTTTGAAGGCAAGGAATATGAAGAACCCAAAAGCAATAGCAGAAAATGAAGCAACAAATGTGAGAGCAAACAAAGCATCTAAAATTAAAAAGAAAAGGGTATACCTTAAATAGAGAAATGAAGCAACAAATGTGAGAGCAAACAAAGAAGCATAAAAAAAAATAGAAAAAAGGGTAGACCTTAAATAGAGAAATTGGAGCACAAAAGACATTGAAGTAACATAAAATGCTAAAATCGTTGAAGATGACGGATAAATTTGAATGTGATGTTTTTTTAACCAAAAAAAAACTACTTTAAAAACAAATGAAAATGTGATTTTTTTAATGTATTCATAAAGTATTTGTAATTTTCTTATTTTTAAACAAACAAATGATAACAACACTCAACTAAACCCGTCGTAGTCGTAGTGGTTTGTTTCTTTTTTATGAAATCGAAGAAAAACATAATCAAACATGTATCCTGAGTTAATAACGTAGTCTGAATATTTTCAACATTCCTATTTTAATATACGTAGTAAACCCACGTGGCAAATATACAAGAATTCTTTTCACTGTTCCAACTTTAACACGCATATAATTATCAAATATCTCGAAATTAAATAATAAATAATTCGATTTAATTATTGGAAAAAGAAAAGAAATAAGAAGGAAATAGAAAATGTAAGAAGTAGATGTACAGGCAATCATCATGGAGGAGCTACAACTAATCACATGAATTTGCCTTGGAAGTACTGCCAACCGCCCATGGTCTCCCAAGACGTTAACGCTCGACGCAACATCTTCTATTGCTTTTGCCTAAAGACAGTGGCTTGTCTGTTCTCCTCACTCTGACGTTTGTTTGCTTTCTTATCTTTACTTGATGAATGGGACATTGACTCATAGCTTGTAATTATCAGCAACCAGAAATTTATTTGAAGGTTGACCACAACTCTGTACATTACAAATCTTTTGATATCTAACACTGTACGGTAAGTAATAAGCAAGATAATAAACAAACAGTTCATAATAAAGATTTATGCTTTATAATTATTACATATATTTAAGAATTTATTTAGCCCTCTTGAAAAATAAATGTCCTGAATTCTACTGTTACATGTGTTGAATTGAAATCCTCTCTTCCATTTTTTCTCTGCCGTCTGTATCGATGTTACGTCGTTTTTGCAATGCAGAGTGGAAAGTGGAGTATATATAAAAGGTCCCACATTGAATATGGTGGCCGTCACATAATATGGTTAGGCAATTAGGACATAAATAAGCTGCAACCGTAAAGTCTCCTCTCTTCTCTCAGCCGGCAACCTGGAAGGCCACAGGTTCAAGATTGGAAATCCAGCAAGTTAAAGCAAGAAACTTTTGCACTCAATCTACTTCCTCTTTCGTTTCTTATAATGAAGTGACACTGACACGCTAAATTGCTGGGTGGGTCAGACCAAGTCCACTGTAGTCTGGTTTAAACAAGCCACTGGCTTCATTTTAAACCAATCTACTCCTCCATGAATATATAAAGGTAGCAACTTGAGTTCCATGATGGCGGATATCAACATGGGGAAGTTAGTTGGGTTCTCCTTGCTCTTTGTTTTTGTTGTATTCACTGCCTTTATACCTAAACAACATGTCTCAGCTCTTCCTCTCTTCACAAACTCGCGGTGGATCGTCGACGAGAGTGGCCAGAGAGTAAAGCTTGCTTGTGTGAACTGGGTTTCACACCTTGAGGCCTTAGTCGCCGAGGGGCTCAGTAAACAGCCCATGGATGTGATTGCTAAGAGGATTGTGTCCATGGGGTTCAATTGTGTTAGACTCACTTGGCCACTGTACTTGGCCACTAATGACACTTTGAATTCGATCACTGTGAGGCAGTCATTCCAAAGTCTTGGCCTTGTCGAATCCATCTCTGGTGTTCAAGCCAACAACCCCTATATCATCGATCTTCCCCTCATCAAAGCTTACCAGGTAATTCAAGCTTTTTCCAGCGTTGTTCATTTTTCGTTTTGTTCCATCGCAAAAAGTTTTAGATCGGTACACGGTAAATGATAGAATTTAGCAAGTAGTAATTCATTTATTGTCATCAGATTTCTGGTGTTTATCTTTGCCACTTTGCAGACCCCACTCGCACAGACAAACAAAATGGTCTAGAATTTCTGCAGAATCTACTGTTTTACGGATTTCCCTGGTCTTCAATGGACAGGGCCAACAAATTTTATCCATGCAAGGATTCTATCTTAAGCCAAACTTGGTGCTTCTACATTATATATTGCAAAAAACTTTCCGTTTTTCGGTTTCTTTAGAAGACCTGCCGTAAGACGTATAATGAGAGAATTGGAATTTTAGTATTATCTATCAGCGTGAGTTTTCATGGAGTGAAGCAATGGAGATAAAATTACTACGCAGTTCTCAATAAATTGAACTAATATTTCTATCTTGGGATCTTGTCTTGTCCAATCACAATACTTCACCTTGATCAGGATTATAGGATTACTAACATAAGTAATCTTCCTGTGAAAAGTGCTCTAAGAAATTTGCTGGCAAGATTGGCTGATACAGTCTAATGAGCCTGGGGTGGAGGAGGTTCTATTTTTAAGTCATTCCTTAGTGTCTCATGGTGAAATTTGTGTGGAAGTACTATACCATTAACTGAGGAATCTCATTTACAATATATGAAAATGAGTGAGCTTTTTGATAGTTATGGATTGTCTTGGAAAGATTAGAAATGAGTTTAACTGAAAATTTCTATTCAGACTGTGGTATCAAGCCTTCGGGACAACAATGTTATGGTGATACTAGACAATCACATAAGCAAGCCTGGCTGGTGTTGCAGTAACTTCGATGGTAATGGGTTCTTTGGTGACCAACAGTTCAACCCTGATCTGTGGATCAAAGGCCTAAGTCGAATGGCCACCATGTTTAATGGTGTCCCTAATGTTATTGGAATGAGCCTAAGAAACGAGCTACGGGGCCCCAAACAGAATGTCAATGATTGGTACAGGTAGTGTTCTGCCTTTCTTTTCTTTTATTTTCTGATAGGAAGAATTAAATCTTGGATTTTATCATGTTTTCATCTTTTGTTGGCAATCCCTATTGAGCCCTACTAGAGGAAGGGAATCATAAAGTATGATCTCTTATTTGTCATATGACTTGAGACAGGTACATGCAGAAAGGGGCTGAAGCAGTGCACTCAGCAAATCCAAATGTTCTGGTCATTTTATCAGGTCTGCGTTATGACAAGGACTTGTCGTTCCTGCACAATCGACCAGTGAATCTAACCTTTAGTGACAAGGTAGTATTTGAGATACACTGGTATGCATTTAGTGATGGGCAGGCCTGGGTAAATGGCAATCCGAATCAAGTTTGCGGAAGTGTAGTTGACAACATGATGAGGATGTCAGGATTCCTGTTAGACCAAGGGTGGCCATTGTTTGTAAGCGAGTTTGGGGTGGACCAAAGAGGAACAAATGTGAATGATAATAGATACTTGGGTTGTTTCCTTGGTATGGCTGCTGAGCTTGACTTCGATTGGGCATTGTGGACAATAGTTGGGAGTTATTATCTGAGGGAAGGTGTTATGGGAGCAAATGAGTATTACGGCTTGTTGGATTGGAATTGGCGTCAGGCTAGGAATTCAAGCTTCTTGCAGCAAATTTCTGCTATCCAGTTACCTTTCAAAGGTGAAACAACAGAGATTTATTTCCTTCTTCCCTTGCCAGTTATCTGTATTCATTGTGGTAGTTCCAAAAATTTTATTCCTTTGGTTGCTTATCTTGAAGTAAAACTTAAGATTGTACTTGGTGACAAATGCAGGCCCTGGTTTTGCAGAAACTCGTACTCATAAAGTGATTTATCATCCCTCAACTGGGCTTTGTGTCCTAAGGAGAACACTTTTTGACCCATTAAAATTGGGTCCTTGCAGTCAATCCGAGTCTTGGCAATATACTCCCCAGAAGACTATAACATTGAAGGGGACATACTTCTGCTTACAAGCAGATGAATTGGGCAAACCAGCAGAACTTGGTTTTATATGTACAGATTCTAATTCAAAATGGGAAGCCATTTCAGACTCTAAAATGCATCTTGCATCCAAGCTGGCCGACGGCACAACTGTTTGTCTTGACGTAGACTCCAACTATACCATTGTTACAAACAGTTGCAAATGCTTGAGCAAAGATAGTAGCTGTGACCCTGCAAGCCAATGGTTCAAGTTGATAAACAGCACTAGGCGTTCAGCTGCCATTGAATCCACTCTGCAGTTGGACACAATCCTGGACTCTCAACCCACAGAGAAGCTTTTGGAGTCGGCATGACAAGCAGATCTGTCAATCAACTTGGCATGTGTAGGTAGTGCCGCTGGATATCAATCACTCTACATTGATTTAGGCTGCTAAGTTTGTTTTATTTAGTCATAATATGCATTTTATTGGACTAACCAATTAAGCATCTTATGAAAATGTTCTCCTGGCACCATATTTATTTGGGTTACATTTATGTTATTATATAAAGATTCTCTTTGTAACTATTTTGTAAAATAATGCTAAATCTTGCCAAAAACAAATTCTCCATAAACACATTTGATTGCAATTCAATATAGAAATATAAACATATCATATAATATCAAGAACTAAGCCATATATATTATTGCTGAATTTTATTGAACTTCATCTTAAATATGCTCTCAAAAGAAGAATGTTCACTATTTTATATCTATCGAAACCAAAAAAAAAACATAGTTAAATCTCATGAAGACCATTTTCTATTGTTTTACGCTTATGTTATGGCAAAATATTAAAGAGAGGTTTTGACTTATGATAAATTTAGAGGGCTAAGGCCTATAGTCACTTCACTTAAAAAACCAAGTGCAAGGATTAAGTATAAACCGATTAGTGTAGCTTCACAGTAGATTTATAAATGTAAAAAAGTTGTTATGTATCATATAGAGCACATATAATTCCAAGCAAGGCAGAATAAGAGTGAAAGAAATATAATTAGGGTTAATTGTAACGACAGATGCAATAGGATATTAGATACGACAAGAACGACATATATTTCAAAGTGATGATATACAAACTTGATTGTAGTTGTTTCATAACTAACAAACCAAAATTCGTATCTGTTAAGAATGAATTCTTGAAAAGTCTAGTATACTATATAGTTATAATGGTAGAGGAATGTAGAGAGAAGTTGAATATATTTGGTAACTTAAGCATATGTAGATTAAGAAAGGAGAGGACATCAAATTTTGTTAATGGATATTCCAAGCTATAAGAGTACGAAAGACGAGTCCGGATCCTCTATCTAAGTTAACCCTGTCTTATTTTGTTCAATGTCTAAACGGTATCGTGTTATATAAAAATTTGACAGGCGTTATCAAACTTGAATAGACATTTGTGAGTTCCACCCACAGGCGCCTTCTTTAAGCCATATCCAATGCCAGCTTTGGATTTCCCAAGCCAAATTCAAAACAGAAAATAATCAGCGCATCTCTCTTTCCTTATTATTATCAAGCACAACATTGATAAAAAACAGGAATGTAATAATATTAAATAATATCATTAATAAATAAATAAATTATTTATTAATTTATTAATGATAATAATACTAAGAAGAAAATTAAGAAATATCAAAATTTATGACAATTAAAATAATAAGAATAATTTAATTACCATCCTTATTTTTAATAATAATATAATGGTGATTAATAATAAGGAATTTAAATTTAGCACAACTTATAATAATTCCTGAA
>JANZLD010000003.1:20161338-20174286 GCA_026413575.1 Erythroxylum carthagenense | reverse complement strand
ACATGTTGACCAACATTCACAACCACCTTAGACAACAATTTGATTTGTATCATCAACATATAGGTTAGTGTTCAGCTTCAGAAATTCAATCTTAACTTAGATTTCATACAATCTTGACGGCCTCGTCCGTTGCATGATTTGCAGGGACAATGATGAATGAGAAGCTGCTAAAACTTTTCCAGGAGCCCCATGCTGACAATCAAATGATCCTGGGGATTCTATTAGCTTTGGGGGATAGCCTACCACTAAAGAATTCTTCCACAGAAGAAAAGGTGTGCTCTTCCTACAAGAAAATTGTTGAGAATATACCATTTGGAGTACTAAAGGAAGCAAAAGAGTCTAACATTTTCCTCTTGGTTGGTTGACAGATTGGTGTGGGTGAACTGAAAGACAAGATAGTAATACTTATGGTTTCAAAGCCAGAGCTTTTCCCAGTAGAGGGATTGTTCCAGCTAGTTCACCAAGCATATGAGCAATTCAGTGAAATGACATCGGAAGAAAGTTACAAAATTGTGTGGATCCCTATTTCATCTTGTGATGTATGGACTAGTGCTGAAGAGAAGAAATTCAATTTTGTATCGAGCTGCTTACCATGGTTTTCTGTTCGGCGACCATGGGCACTGAACCCAGCTGTAATAAACTTTATAAAGCAAGTATGGAACTACAAAGATGACCCTCTTATGGTAGTGTTGGATCCACGAGGGATGGTTACAAATCCAAATGCGTTTGATATGGTATTGACATGGGGTGCTGGCAGTGCATATCCCTTTTCATCTGCAAAAGAAAAAAAACTTTGGGAAGAGGAGAAATGGACAATACAACTTCTGGTTGATAGTATTGATCCCTTACTAACACTTTGGGTATGGTTTCCAAGTTAGCAGTTAAATTTTTTTTTTTTTTCAACTCTTTTACTAATTCCACAGAAGCATTTTGTGTCAGGTAAAACAAGGTAGAACCATCTGCATTTATGGAAGTGACGACCTGGATTGGATAAGAGAACTGAATGCACAACTCAAGCAAATTACGAGCCAAGGTCTTCGGTTTGAGATGGTGTATGTTGGTGATAGCAACCTGAGTGAACATATAAAGCATGTTCTAGTAACCGTCAATATGGAGATGCATCATAGTTTGCTCACCTTCACAAAGTTACCTTTCTTCTGGGGTCGGCTCAAGAGTATCAGAAGATCGATACTTAAAACAGGAAAAGAGACTAATTCTGATAAAATACTGCAAGAGTTGTCAGCATTGCTAGATACCAAAGACAAGGGATGGGCAATAATAGGTAGAGGTAGTACACAAGACATTATAAAGCTCCAAGGAAATGAAGCCCTGGAATGCTTGAGTAAGTACAACGAGTGGTCACAGAATGTTATAAAGTTAGGATTGGTCGGAGCACTAAGAGCAGCAATTAGACCTGCATCACTTGCAGGGCCTTGCTACTATTCCTATGAAACTCCTTACAAAGAAGACCTCATTGGAGAATATGTGGAATGCAGCAAATGTAGGCACCCCATGAAGAAGTATGTGTTGTATAAATAAAAGATGAACTAAGAACCTTTGTTAGTTTGTTACTTTGGATCGGTGATGTAAATTCAGATTAACTGAAAAATTCTGAGTAAAGAGGCCAGTATCTTGTTGGGTGGCAATCAACTTCTTGTGTTTCCTTACTGCTAAAAGCATCAATTGTCCTATCTACACGTACCGTTTTGCCAATCCAAAGTATAACCCCTTCTAACCTGCATCAACAAATGGGGCCTACAGGTACTTTTTAATCAGTTCCATTTCCACTCAGATTCGAACACTTGGCAAATTCAAGCCGAACCTATTGGCTCTTATACTACCGAGCTCTCCATAAGCACTTACAAAGAGGAGGTGAAACCAAATCTTAAATATATTGTTAAGTGATTTGGTATGCTAACCCTTTACAAGGTCTTTTAAAGTAGGGTAGGTCCTCTGTCTCCTTTTAACCAATACCCCTGTTTTTTTTGGATCTCAACCATCCAATGCATTGTATCATATGATTGAGATCAAAAGGGGACAGAATAGGTACAGGCTAAGGGTACAGAAGATCTGTACCCCTTTTAAAGGGTTGGTACTAGAGCTACCAAGTTTTAGCCTAGGTCGTCCTATATCGCTAGTTTGAATTCCAGAAAAACAATTTGAAAATGGAATAGTTGGTACTGCTGTGTTACAGTTGCGCAAATGGAGCGGGATGGTTGTTAAGTGATTTGGCATGCTAACCTTTCACAAGGCTTTTGGGGAGAGGGGGTTCATTGGTAAGTGTTGGAGATTCTAACCTCTTCAACTGGGTCTAATACACATGAGCCCACTAACACTACATATCTCTTTCAAGAAAATTTTTTTTTAAACAAGACATGACTTTGCTTTTCTCTTTTTAGAAGAAAAAAAAAAAAGGTTAAGTCTGTCTTCTTTATGTAAGAAGTGACATAATTATTAATATTCAAGACCCCTAAACAAGATCCTAATACATGAAAAATGAATAATTTAATACTATTTCAACAAGCAACCAATTTGAACAAAGATTAATTATTGATTTTTCTCAAATTTTAGAGATTTAGCTGAGTTCTTTTAAATATTAAAAACATATTACATTTCAAAGTAAAGCCCTTGTTCATTTACTCTCAATAAGGATTATAAGCTTTTACTTTCACTATTTTGGTGGATTGTCAATGAAATCCAGCTTGAATGAGATGCATGTTCTCATTCACACGTGAATTTGAGTTCAACCATCTTCATTATAAAGTGAATAGAATTAGTAGCCTAACAAATCATGCATTGCTGCTGTATCTCAGGTGTCCATGGAGTCATTGGAAAAGAAGGAAAAAAAAGTGAAAAAGCTCTATTCTGTGGGCTCCTAAAATGAGTCAAAAGTTTATAAGTTTCTACATATTTTCTCAAGGGAAATTCTCTTTGTCGGATCTCAATGCATTTAACAACAAAAAGTCTAAGCTTGGTTGGGTCGATGTTCATCATGGCATAATGGAAACCTAGAGAGAACATAATCAACCTTATCCTTCTTTTGGAAACTTAGCAGACTGTTACTTTTCTTCTACTGATATATATAAGTATATATATCAGTAGAAGAAAAGTAACATTACCATTTTCTAAAACCAAAAAACATAGAAACTCAGGAGCCTTACGATTCAATGCCTCAAGTCTTTAGCTCGATCAGACAAGACATAAATTGGAAAAGGATAATGTACTTTATAGGCAACAAGGTCTAGCCAGGTAGGTTGATGCTGTTATGAGAATTTTTGCTAAGTTTAAAGTTCTAAGAATTAATCTTAGATGGTTTCAGGCCCACATTCCCAACAAAAGAAGGGAATTGAATGTTGGAAAAATAGGACGAATTGCAGCCTTCACTTTTCACTTTAGTGACGCAAGGCTTGCTTGTTTCACAAAGTTCTCGGATTCTTCTGCAGCTTCTTTATCTTTTCTTTCCACTCCATCCATGAAGGGACCACTGACACTGACCTCAGATTAATTCTTGTAGAAGTGAATAAGCCAAAAAGGGTTGAAGTCGTATGCTTAAAAATAGTTTAGAACAGGTCTTTCAACAAGAAATTTATTCGCATTGTTCTACAGTATTAATAAGTTTATTTGCATTTCTTGGCATATTGATCCCAAGTTTTTACAGGCAGATTGTGTTTAGGATCCAGACGCAGCATTGAAAGGGCAAAAGAAAGAAAGAAGGAAAGAAAAACTCTTGGATCATACTGATACTGTAAAGATGTTAACTATATATGCATGTTCTTTATCAACGTGTTTGCATGGTTGGTAATAATAGAAGATGATAAGTTATTCTTATTCAAATGCCTAGAAGAAATCAGTAATCATGAACAACACAGAATATAGGCAGGTATTTATTAAATATTCGTACGTATCTCTTTTCTCGTGGTGATTTATCACTTAAGCCCCCCAAACGAAGCAAGGTAGCAGTTTAGTGTCGTTATTCCATTTTGCGTGAGCTATATATTGCGTTCAAGAGTTGAACCGAATTGAATAACAACACACAAAGCTCTTCTTCTGTACTTACTTTTTCTCAATCCTTAGGAGTTCCTTTTCCCCTTTAACTGAAACGCCATGGCACTAGTACCTCATGGTCCTCGTCCAAAGATGGCGGTTTCCAATAGGGAGAGACAGATCCTCTCAGCACGGGACGACAGTGCCATAATGAATCAGGTTCATGCCACTCATGCTCCTGATGGTTTTTCATTTGCAGTGAGGCCTCTTCTTGATATTATTGAAGAAATTTTTCACAATTCCATTCTTGGCGCTGTCGCAGGCATTGTTCACCAAGAACAGGTACATGTGGTATTGGTGTAGAAGCATATTTAGCTGCTCAATTTAGCCGTTGATTACCATGTGACATTTGATGCAGGGAGACCCTCATGCACAACCTGATGCATTGGCTGAGAAATCTCTCCAAAATGGCTTCGCTGAAATGCTTGAACCTTTGTCCATCACTATCGGAAACATTTGCAGCGAGGTTAATTTGATCTTCACGAGAAAATTTATGAAAAAAGCTATTATCTGGGCAATATCACCAACTGAACTTACTCCACTTACAGCCGTCAACGTTAATCGAAGTTTAAAACTTGATTGGACTAGATATTTACGTCAAATCATTTACAGTAACTCAAGTATAGGTCACCGAGCAACATTAGCTAGCTCAAGGCTCGTTAGTAGAACATAAATAATTCCAAGAGTATGAATTCAGCCTTATTTCGCTTCTTTTTGTCTTCACTACACCAATTATGCTTCTGACAGATTACGTGCAAGTGTTCAAGCGGAGATGATACCGACGCCGCAACTTTGGCTGTGTTCAGGATTCTTTCTAAGTACTCATGGGATGCAAAGGTCGCATTGGCCTTGGCAGCACTGGCAGTGAACTATGGCGAGTTCTGGCTTGTCATGCAGCATTGCCTTACAAACCCACTGGCCAAAGGGATCGTACTATTGAAGCAATTACCTAACATACTTGAACGTTCTGATGCTTTGAAACCGAGGTTTGAGGCACTTGCCAGCCTCATTACTGCCATAATAGATGTAGCAAGATGCATTGTTAAGTTCAACGAGCTTCCATCTCAATATATCACCCCTGAGACTCCAGAAATGGCAACAGCCATTGCTCTTATACCTACTGCTGCTTATTGGAGTATCAGGAGCATCATTGCTTGTGCATCCCAAATTATTGGCCTTATTGGCATGGGTCACGAGTATGTTTATATGGCTTACATGCTACGTTTTGGAACTAGTGGACAAATCCGATCGTTACGGTTTGAGTTATGAGTCTCATTTCTTCTTACAGGTACATAGAATCAACAAGAGATGCTTGGGAGCTATCAGGATTGGCCCATAAGGTTCGCAGCATCCACAGTCATCTGATGAAGCAGCTCATTATTTGTAATCAACTCGTAGGTGAGTCCTACTGACTTCACTTAGAGGAATTCTTGGTTCTGTTTGATCGATTATTCTCGCTGCAAGTGACAAATGAGCTTCACATGATTCAGATGAGAAAATACACTTTGAAGCATATCAGGGGCTCAAACGCCTGTTGCAAGGATCCCACATTGATAACTTGAAGATTATCAGGGCTTTGATTCATGCTACGGAAGATCAAGAACCACTGTATGACGGTGTCTCCAAGAAAAGGGTTAGCTTCGCATCTTTATTATGAGTGTCTCACAAACGTTACTTGTAATTTAGTATATTCACAGAATTGCTCTCGAGGGCAGGATCATAATGGACAGAAATTGAAAGTTGCAGAATTCCTGGTCACGTTTTGCGTTGTTACGCTGAAAGTATACTTGGTGGTGTGGGCACCACGAGAAACCTTAAAATAACTTAATTAAGATTCAGATTCTCCGGTTGTTGACTTGTAGTAATTGACGATCATTTTCTCTGACATTTGCTACAGGTTAGCCTTGACGTTTTAAGAAGGAAGAATGTACTACTATTGATTTCAGACCTTGACCTTCGAAGTCACTTGCTTTCAAAGCTTGTTCAAATATACTCCGAGGCAAAGCAGCATCCAGGAAGGCCAGAGAGTCAGTACGAGTTAGTATGGTTTCCAATTGTGGACAGATCGACCCCATTCGATGACACAAAGCTCAAACGGTTCGAAGACCTGAAATTGGAAATGCCATGGTACTCGGTGCATCACCCTTCCCTGTTGGATCCAGCGGTCATCAGGTACATCAAGGAGGACTGGAACTTCAACAAAGAGCCGTTGATTGTGGTCTTGGACACCCAAGGGAGAGTAGTGAACCGGAACGCAATCCACATGATATGGATTTGGGAAAGTGTTGCTTATCCTTTCACCCACGAGAAAGAAGAAGCACTCTGGAGAGAGGAAACATGGAGAACTGAATTTTTATTAGATGGCATCCATGCCCAAGTGTTAAATTCGGTACGATTTTACCACCTTTCATTTCTTCCCAGTTTTACATTGTCGTATAGCCCAACAATCATGTTTCCTGATTGGTATTACAGGCAATGGAAGGGAAATTCATATGCCTGTACGGTGGAGAGGATATGGAATGGATTCGAAATTTCACCCAGAGCGCAAAAGCAGTCGCAGAAGCTGCAGGAATCCCGCTTGAGATGCTGTATGTAGGAAAGAGCAAACCAAGGGACAAAGTGCAAAGAAACAATAACATCATTGCAGAAGAAAACCTAAGCCATTATCTACAAAACTTGACTTTAATATGGTTCTTTTGGCTTAGACTTGAGAGCATGCTGCAGTCAAAAATACAGCAAAAGAGGAACGTCGAAAATGATCCCATTATGCTTGAGGTCGAGAGACTCCTAACCTTTGATGGAAGTGATCAATGCTGGGCCGTTGTGAGCAGAGGTCCAGATGAAATGGTGAAGGCAAATGGTGATTTGATGTTAGAGGCCCTCCGTGAATATGAATCATGGCAGCAGCGAGCAGAAGAGGATGGATTTGTGCCGGCACTCGAAGATCACCTTCGAGGCCTCCACAGTCCTCTTCATTGCTGTCGCTTGATATTACCAGGGGCAATGGGAAGTGTCCCTGACAGGGTGACCTGCGCCGAGTGTGGCAAAACCATGGAGAAGTTCATCATGTATCGCTGCTGCAATGATTAACGTCGACTTACGTTCATAACATGATCCATGATCCATGATCCTAAGACCAGTGAAATGGCATTGCCTATCTATCAACGCTTTCTGTACTACAATTACAGTCCCTCGGTTTAAGCTTCAGTTTCGTTTGGTGTGCTTCAATTTCTGCCCTTTTAAGTTTCAGTTTCGTTGTGTGTGCTTCAATTTCTGCCCTTCAAGTTTCAGTTTCAGGTACTGTTTGTCCAGGGTTGTTTGTGCGGTACTATTTCTTGTATCTTTCTGCCATATACTGAAGTTTGAAGCATATCTATCTAGTTATTTCTCCGTTAACTCTTTCGGGCACTTTGCATGTTCTTCTTAGATGTTGCAAATTAACACAAATGTATATTTATTTGTTCAATACCCATCCAATTTAATTCAGAGAAAGGCACTCAAACAAGGGAAAGATCATAAAAATAACGAGGGTTTCCCTCCTATAAAACAAGTTATGAACATGTACCAGGAGACAGGTAACACAGTATAAGAAACACCCAAAAGGGAGAACACTACACCGTGCTGTTTAAAACTGGCCAAGGTTCAATTTATGCTTCGGGAAACTTGAACAACTCCCACTAGTCATGAAAGAGTTCACCATAAGAAGCAACAATTAGTTTTCAAACAACCAACTTGCGAAGAAAATCACAAAAGAATAAGTTTTTGCACAATTAAAGAGAAAATGTCACAAACCCATCAAACAAATAGAGACTACTACGATTCTGAAATTATCAGTAGAATCTAATAACTAGGATGGGATTGAGTTTTTTGCTATACGCTTCCGTTGACGCGTCCTTTAAGCATTCGATAAAGCCTTCAAAGAACGCAACGCCTATCGAAAGCGACCCCAAACACAGATCGGTGAAAATAGCAACTGAAAGAGGACGGAACTTTTTGAGAAATCTATCGATCCCAATTCAGGGACAAAATTGAATCCAAAGCGGCGTTAGGGTTTTCATACGTTGGGTGGAATTTATAGAGACGTCGAGGAGGCGGAGCAAAATTACAGAACTGCCATTTAGGTTGATCCAGTCGACCCAAGACGAGAGAATATAGCCGAATTCTTGCGAGATTACAAATTGGGCTCAAAAGTAGGCCTCAAGCCCTTGTATGGGGAGTATAAGGAATGTGTAATGAGGGTTTTCAACTTCCAAACGAATCTTACCTTTACAACATTAAGGCTAAAAGAATAATTTATATCTTAACATTTGACAAGAGATTACACCTTAATATTATTAAAATAATACTCATTTCACATTAACATTATTAAAATAGTTAAAAACAGTCTTTATACTATTTAAAGGTAAAATTGTATATTATTGAACTTTCCCATATCTAAGACTTTTACTGAATTGTTGTTATTGTCGTAGTTTACACCGTCAAAGTAGTAACACGCCTAATAATATGTCCTTATTCAAACCATTTGTATAATATTAAATTAAAAATTACATATTAAGCTAGTATTTAAATAAATCACTTTTATGATTATGTCAATGTCTAACAAGTTCAAATTGCCTAATTGTGATATAAGATAGACTAAATTTATAATTCATATATCAAAAGTTACTAAAAAATTAAGACTTAGAGTGTTGCTATTATCATTTTGATAATATTAAAAAATAATAGTAAAGACTAAATTAATAATCAACTTCCTTTCCAATCCAAACTTATTAGTGATTTAAATTATTAATTTTGGGTTAAATAGGAGTTGGATCCGAGTTTTTCGTTATCTTAATATTAAATTGTATACTATACGTTCGAAGACAGAGTCAACTACGTGTTTAGTACGCGGTTGCATGCCGTGGAGGAGAGAAGGAACGGGGGAAGGAGCAAGTGGGCAAGTTGGAGGAAGCAGTGCCAGTCATATTGAAGAGTAGACATAACAATCATAGCGAATTTCTTATATATTTCACAGGCTGTTATTTAACTCATGGAGTCCAAGTCCAAGAAGATTGCATAAATAAATAAAAGTGACATGTGCATGACTAGTTGTGGTGTGTTTCACTTTGCAAAAATCTGGCACTCTCTTACATGCAATGCAGGCATACCCAATCCAACCAGAGAGTTTCTATCTTGTCATGATGCCAATTTTCTAAGTCGTCTTTAACGTTTTTAGCAAATTTTAGTAACATGTCTCTTTCTTCCTCCTTCATTATTATAAGCATTTCAGGATATAAGTTTTGTGATTGGCACTCCTTATATCTTGACTAACCGCAGGACGAAAATAAATGGGGCTCAGTGGAGTAATGAGCTCTTTAAAATTTTAAAAAATTAAATAATTTTAATATATATATATATATAAGGATGGAGTTATTTGGAAGCCAGTCGTACACTAGGCCTCTCAAAATTTAAAAAAATTAAATATTTAGACCCTTCTATTCTAAATTCCTGATTCCGTCACGGACTACTCCTATTGTAAGATTTAGTAATCCAACCTAGTTTCATGGAGACTGCCTCTTAGGACAGCTTCATGTGTTCGCTTCTATAATGCCTGTGTTGCATAGCTAAAACAGGGACAAGGACCAGAACTATAAACTTCTCTTATGCAGAACCACACTTCACTAACTAATTATCTATCTTTTCTTGTCTTATCCTTTCTCTTGTTTTAAGAAATGTGACTGTGTAATTAAGCGTAAACAAAAATGACTACAGGTTGAGTGTTTTAACAGGAAAATGCTTAACTACAAGTAATTTCATTGTTGATTCAACTCAGCTTCTTCGTTACCCAACTGTTTACTCAATCTCCAAACTTTGCTTCTTCTAAAAGATTTTACATTCCCGGAGAGAAACTAAGCTAACAACAAAAGAACACTATTTGGGGATATTTTTCACAGTGTGGATGTTTTGTTTGCCAACTGTGAATTTTGAAAAGTAGGATGATATCGTTTTGGTCATCGGATAAAGTTGTGTTTGACAGAGAATCTCTCCAGCCCTATTTAATCTTTAAAACGCTGTCGTTCTGTAAAAAAAAGGTGGGTAACTCATTTTGTTTAGCTATGATTATTAGTTTTTAATTTTTATAAATATTACCATATTTATTCATCATTACTTTTGGTTATGATTTAATGCTATTTCATTTAAGCTAAACATGATGCATAAATAATTAAGTAATACTTTTCTTTTGTAATATGTAAACAATTCATTTATTTATTAATAGGTAAAATAGTTTATTCATTTAATTATTTTTATTATTATATAATCTATTTAGTCTATTTTAGTTAATAGTAAATATAAATAGGGATTAAATAAAAATGAATAATATTTTATTCATTAACCAAATAATTTTGAAATTTTATCATATATATTTGAATTAGTTTCATTTCTCAAGTTAATTTTCATTATTTATTTGATGTTATGTTAGTATGATCTAATTGAAATTTAAACCGTCATAATTTTAAAATTTTGTGAAATGTTCAATTTCATTTTAAAATAATTCAAAAAATATGTATATAAAAAAGGAAATTGATTGTGAATGCTTCTGAAGCTACTTCCTAGTTTATAAAAAAATTTTGAAAAATTAAAAATAAATAAATAAAAACCTCAACTAAAGTAGCAAATTAGTTACAATTTAAACAAGTTTGGTCAAAAATTAGTATAGTTCCACACTACTTTATAATGTTCAGATTTCTTATTTGTATACTTTATCATAGTTGAGGTGCCCAACCTTATACGTTAGATGTAATTTGAGGCACTCCATTTTAAATTAATTTATACTATGGTGGTATAGAACAAATATTCAAATCCTAACTAAGTCTTCGTTCCAATTACATAATAACTCACTCTTTTCCAATTACAAATAATAACTAAAAAAATCTGTAACAATGCCCTAAAATTTCTGTTAAGTTATTAGTATTAACTTTTCACAAATTCCATGGCAGTGCACGGGACGGGAGTGGACTACAAGCTCTGGACATTGTAACCCGCCAAGCCTTGACTTCACCATCTAGAGACCCACTGTAGACGGAAACGACGCTGTCGTCTCCGTCCTCCCTTACTGCAGCCAACGATTTCACTGGCTTATGGTGTCCCTCCAAAACTGCCAAACAGCAATAATTACGATCATGCCCTCTGTGCCAAATTCTCACCGTCCGATCAGAGGACCCACTAAACAACAAATCAGAGGCATAGATCAAACTCAAGATCGCCTTCTTATGCCCTCTCAATGCTCCGCTCACCACCATGTGATTTGCACTGTCTTCCCTCTCCCAAACCAAAATCGAACGGTCACAAGCCCCAGAGAACAACACCGATCCGTCATCGTTTAGCGCCAAAGCGTTAACCGCTGATTTATGCTTCTCCAACGTCGCAATCAATAAATGTCTCTTGTCCCTTACCGGTTTGGTCCAAACCCGAATCCTACAATCCGCTGACCCGGTGTAAACCATACCGTCGGCGGACACAACCACGGCGTTGATCGCATCGTCGTGCGCTTTGACTGACTCCAAACACCGAAGATCCTCTGCACTCCACATCTTAAAGTACTTATCCCACGAGACCGAGTAAATGAAACCGTTACTAACGGCAAGTCCAGTTATGGCGTCGGCGTGATCGATCCAGAGAAGCTTCTTATGACGTCGGATGGCAACATAGTTCTTTGGGAGCAAGAACCGACGTAAACGGTCGTCGACTGTGGGGAGAACAGTAGAGAGCTTGTGCCGTTTGGCTTCTGTTATCTTCCAGACACGGATTTTACAGTCTTGGTGAGCAGTGAAGATCTTGCCTTCACAGGATGAAAGAGACTTAACGTAGCCGGAGGACGACCCGGCGTCATTGACAACATCTAGAAGAGCGAAGGTGGCACGATCATAGACGTTGATTCGATGAGCGGAGGCGACATAGAGGAGGTTATGTTGGACGGAAAGGGAGGTGACGGGGAGGGGGTGGTGGTGGAGAGAGGAGGTGGAGGTGTGAGAGACATAAAGGTTTAGGGATTGGGGAGAGAGGTTTTGGAGGGAAGGAACAGAAGGGAGCGTTTGGAGGGAGAGGTTGGTCTGGAGACTGCTGATGCTGCTGGAATCCGATGATGACGGTGAGGAGGACGATGTGGAGGTTGTAGAGTCAGAAAGACTGTAGTTAGGATGAGGGACGGAGGTGGAGGTGGAGGTGGAGCATGTGAAGAGCCAGGACGGAGCTCTCATGGTTGCAGGTTATAAATACCAGCAGTAGGAAAAGAGTGAGACTATATAGTTGTTTGTATCTAGTATAGTTAAGAGTTGGAGCGAGAGCGCGTACTGGTAAATTTTATAGTAGCAAGTGGCGCTTACGAGGAGAGGTTGTTGAAGGTGTATCATATCCAGCTTTCGCTCACTCGTTGCCACCGATGAAATATGCAAGATCCTGATTGGTTCTCTGACTAAAGAAGGCAGGTAATGTACTACTATTTATGTATACAAGAGAATTATAATTGGAAGTGCGTTTGCAACAGGTAGTTAATTTATAGTTAAGTTGATGGCAATTCTTTCTACATCAACTGAAAGTTGCTTATATTAGATTATCATTAACACTTTAACGTAGGTGAAAAAAGACGTTAGATAATAAAATTACTATGAGGTGATTGCGGTTGGTTAAAAGTGAAGGGCAAACGCAAATTGATGTGTAACGACAATCCAAAGAAAGAGGAGATAGAATTATAGAATAGAATATACGAATGTGTTGTATAGTTCCTAAATAGGCCAAGGAACCTCTAATTTGTTTTTTGGACTTCTTGTTCTGTTCTATTCTATGCTACGTTGGATAAAAGGTGGAGGCATCAGAAACTGCAAATTTGAAGAACATTTGTAGGTAAAGGAATTTAACTTTCTCGAC
>JANZLD010000003.1:19989884-20000639 GCA_026413575.1 Erythroxylum carthagenense | reverse complement strand
TTGTATATATTTCTATATAAATAAAATATAAATACATTATTTTTAAATACAAATCACATACAATATAATAAAATTTAACAAAATAAAATAAAACTTATTAAATAATTAATAATAATGTTTTTATATAATTAACAATAAAATTTTTATTAAAATTTTTATTATTTAAAATATAAAATAAAAAAAATTATTTGTCACAGTTATAACTTGAACCGTGACTTTTTAATTAGATGTGATTTCTGCTTTAAAATCATAGCATTAAACCTCCTGTAACAATCATTTTAATATCGGGGTATAATAGTTATTTATTGTATATTACATTTCATTCCATCCATTTTCTAAACAACATTTTATTACATTGTATTATGAACCCTTCTATTCCTTTTAAACAACTTTTCATTATATTACATTCTATTTTATTATAAATCGTTTCGTTCTGTTTTATTCCATTACATTAATTAACATTCAACTAAATATATGTAAAGAGTTAAAAGTCTTATTTTTAATAAAAAATTTAAAATTTTTTGATAAAATTACCATTCTAATGTATAACAAACTTTGAAATAAGGGCAATTCTTTATTTGGTTATTTTTAAATTATTTCCTCTGGAGGCAGGTAAGGTGTCCTTTTCCAAATGCAGTATTATTACTGGGAATTCTGGATTTTGCTTGGAATCTCGGAATTTGGCATGAGCTTTAAAAGGGAATGCAGTTGGCATGATGAGCTGGATTGACTTGAGTAAACTTGCAAGCTTTAAGCTATTTGCAAACTCAAACTTAAGGTTGGAATTATCATAAATCTTATCCCCCGTTGCTTTTCCTAAAAGTAACTTCACCTTTGCCAATGAAAGGCTAAAAGCTACCTATAAACTCTACCACGTAGGTCACCTTCAATCAACAAATATAAACAAATAGAAGATGTTGATGCCATAACAGTGGCGTTGAGTCAAGTGATAATGATGTTTGTTTTAGAGATGAACCACGTTTTGAATTGCTGATGCATCCTAGATTATAACCAAGCAGGTGAATAATAACACAAATAAAAATAATTGTCCAACATCTGGACATGGTCACAATCTTTAAGTATATCGTATTAAGAGCCAATGTGCATGGGCAAGTTGCATGGATTCCATCAAACCAACTTCATCAGGAGGTGAGAGTTCAGTTGAGGTTCATGTGTCTGTGCTCAACATGAGATTTCCAATGTCACAACCACCACCTTAAACCAAGTGAGGCTTAAATAGAGTTTGCCTATGTTAGTTGTCCCACTTCGTGTTGTCTCCCACTCCATGTCCTTTCTCGGCTTAAATAAAACATGGTCATATAGTGAAAACGAAGTATTGGAAAACTATTGTCTTGCTGTTGTATCCACAGGCACCTTGCGTTGGATTCCCAATTCTGCAAATGATGTATACTCACCAGGTGCCTATCTCAACCGGAAGTCCTGCAAGATTTTCTTGTCCTGAACTGTTACTAAACCTCAAATGGATGGTATATAAGTTAAACCAACTGCAAAATTTGCATAAGTTAAGACTACAGAAGTTTGTTTGTTTTATCAATTTATTCTAAAACTTGAACTATGATAGAGGTAAGCTTCCAGCTTCATAATTAATAGGAAATGACATCCAATGCCTGTCATGTCCACAAGGATAACTGTTTACGCAGTAACCAGCATATTAGCTTGTTTTCCTGTGTTCCCCACTTCCTCCACAAGAGTTGATGGGCTCTTTCTCTTTCCATTTAGTGAAAAAGAACCTCCTTTTCCAGGCCACAAAAAGCAATTGACAGGGATGTTTGTGTTCTCACCGCACCCCATAGTCTTGAAAATAGCATATACTAATATTTAGGTGACATTCTATATGCTGTACCTTCCTCAGGCCCACACCAACCTTTTCAAAAGTTCTACTGTTTATCAAGGTGAAAGAGCATAAAAATCAAATCTGTGCTTCCCACTTTTCGTTTGGAGTTGAAAATTCCTTTTCCATGAAGCTACAGGTCTTATGAGGAAGTGCCTTGATGTGTGCAGTTGTGGAGCCATGCAAAGTTTGGGATTGTCGTGTGTGCAAAATAATTGCATCACTCCTTCGCTTTTCCAACAGAAATCCTTAAAGCATATAGTTTTTAAATCCGATCATCAGCAACTTGAAACGAATAATACTCTCGTCAGCCTAAGGTTTCATGAAAATAATTCCTCGTACATATCACTAGAAAGAAAGAAAGGGACACACATGCTGTCTTCAACCAGCATAGTTTTGAAACCATTGGCCAAGGTTTTAGTATATACATAAAAGTAGCATTTGGGGTTGTATTAACAAAAAACACGATGGTCCCATGACACCGTATCCTTATTTGCTTTCCTTGTTACCCGGAGTGTTGCCTAGCGACTTACCTTTCTTTAAATGGCCTACCACTGTTATTAATGTAGTCGTTTTTAGCTTATTTTAATGAGAGACACCTAATGGAGTCCTTGGACATGCGTGCGCAATCCGGAATATGTCGTGTCTTGCTACTGTGGCGAACCGTAACTTTGTCACAATGTAGTGTTGAGAGGATGGTCAATTGGTAGGAAGGTGGCTCTGTTCTTATTTTTCTTATATAATTCAAGGACTTAGATTCTACGCAGCTTTATGACTCAATTTAACCCATAAAAAAAGGAACATCAACACTGCCACCAAGAATGTTCAGAAATAAAAATAATGTCTAGTGAAGTGGCCAACGCAATAAATAAATAAAATCCACTTCTCTCATACGGATGCGTGTATGAAAATCCATTACCACTTATATCAGGATTATTTAATGGTAGGCCTGTTGCCTGCTGTCTGCCATGGATTATATATTCAATCCTTACCTACTCTTGAAAGAGTTGAAACTTATTAATTGAGAAGCTTATTCCTTATTCTGAGAAGACTTACGGACCAGATGCAAGTAAATGATATTTCGGGCTATGATTTGGAGCCTTGGTCCCCAAGTAACCTTCCAGATCCTATACTTGCAAAACTATAGTCATTTATGACATTTTTAGGTTTTTTTTCAGGCATATGTATTTATAATACTATTTTTGCATAATTAAAAAATTCAACTAATTCGGTTCGTTAAATCATAAAAACATTAAACCGTTCAACTTTTAGGTTTGATTTTCAACTTTTAGTTTTGGTTTATTTTAATAAATTTTATTATTAAAAATCGATTAATTTATTAATTAATTGGTCTATTTTTATAAATTAATAAATTTTTATAAACCAAAGCAAAATTAAGTAGTGTTTATTTAGCAACATCTTTTTGAGGCATGTTAAAAATAAAAAATTTCCCTTAAGTATGAGTCCATATTCAAAGATAAGAGGGACTAAAATATTATTAAATATGTTTAAATTCTTAATTATGTTGGAATCAAGGTATCATGTAAATGTTATGTAAGCAATCATATCATTTGCAATTGCGATTTATAACATAAAGAATGGTATTAATTACTTAATGTAATTAGTGATGTCATTGGGAACACTACATCTAACTTGTGACCCATCCTCCCTGTATATAGAGGAGTGAGGTTATTTTTGTATTTAGAGTTTTAGGAGTAACAAAAGAGTGCATTCGCTTCCTACAATGTTAAAAACAACTCTTTTATCTATTAAAATTTCAATTTGAATAGGAAAATAATTTTTTTTTAAACGGAAAAACCCACATATGCTATCCTTTATATGCACACTGAATAAACTTCTAAATTAACGCAATAGTTTGCAAATCACTTCAATCAGGTACCCCACACTAAGCAAACGATATACGATAGGCTCGATTGAGAGAGCGTGAGTAGGAGAATTCAAACATAGAACCTTTTGGCTCCATAACTTCCCACTTTACTAACACGACTACCCCTTAAGGGGCTGAAAAACAAATAAGGTTATTGATTAGAATATAATACTTATGAAATCCCTTTTCACATAAATAATCTGGAAGGCTAAGTCTCTTAGGGAATCTTAAGGCTACAAAATATCATTCAAATTCTAGAAACTCATATTAAATGTATTCATCATAAATTACTCTCACTTTTATAAGCAAACAGACAAAATCTAGTATCTTTATAACAAAAAAAGCTGGAATGAGACACCTATACGCACAAATCAAGTCATTATAGAGATCTCTAGATGAACAAACGCGAAGAATAAGAACTTACCCGTCCCCTAATCTTTTTGAAGTTTTACATATGTTTCCCTTATGGAAGTTATATTTTTCATATCTGATCCTATAATTTCAAATTTATTCTTTACACTTATGACAAATCCATTTAAGTTCTCACATTTATATCTTGCCAATCCATTTAAATAAAAGTCAAAGTTGAACATGGTTTCTCTCCTAAACTATCCAAAAAAAAAAAAGTTGATATCATCTCCACCTAATTACTCTACCTTCGATACAATCATCTTCTTCTACCAAATTCAAGGCTTCAAAGATTAGCCACTTTTCAAATGATCCACCCAATTCGTGATAAATCAATCATTACTAAGCCCTATTTAAGGACAACTAGAGTCCAATACCTTCAAATGATTTGCAGTATATAGGCACTTTTGAAGATTCAAATAAAGAGTTTTCTAAATCTTCAATAACATATATTAACATTCAGTATATGGATCAAGAAGTATCCTCTCTTGCAGCTGCAAATTTACATCCCATTGAAGAACTAATTAGTGATGATGAGTAGACTTTGACAACCCTAACCTTCTACTCATCAAATGAAGTGGATATAATTCTAAAAGGTTAAAGACATCATCCTCCATTATGGTTGAACTCTTTTTAAAAAGAAATCACTAGAATTTAAAGTTATAAAAAGAAGGAAAAATGTATGGATTATCCCCTAATGTTTCCTAAAAAGTCTAAGGTAGTCTCTACCATTATCTATGATATCACATCATATCTTATTATTTTCAAAATGGTACTGATAATGTCATAAATGTTGGCATTTTCCAGTATATAGGTCATCAATTTGGCCTATATAATGTCACAAGTGGTGGATCAACTAGATGTTGATGTAATCTTTAAAACAATTTCTTTTAAACATTTGTTAAAGATGTGATTTTCACCTTAATATTTCACAAAAAGTCTAAATAAGGCCATACTATTATCTCTATCACCACTTTTACTTATCTTAGTAATGTTATGATGCAAAATGATACAAGAGATAATGTTAGGGGCTTACTTAGAACTTTCGTGAAATGTTGAGGTGCAGATAACATATTTGGCCTAAAAAGAGCTTGTGATTTTGAATACTCCATCTTTTTTTATGCTTTCATTTAAAGAGTTAATGGCAAAGCACACATGGCAAACATGAGCACATATAAACCAATAAGAAGTTGTTTTGAATTAATCTATCCTCCTGCGAAGTATAAAAACCCATTTAATAAAAAATAAGCCTGATGGAAACAAAATTTACCAAAAAATAAATAGTTATATGCACTAAAGTGGTAATGAGAAGGCATTCGTCAATCTATACCTAACTTTAATTTCAAAGTTAGTGGATTATTTTGGATATGTGAATGATATATTGCTCACGTTTGAATTGAATGTTAGTGGGTTAGCTTTCTACTGTGAGGTTAGCAAATGGATTCTTTTAAACCTAGAGTATAAAGGTGATAAAAAGCCATAGATTATTTTAGTTTTTATATAAAGCACAGTAGATTGAGACATGATTTTAGGTAAATTGTGTTCTAACTACAAGAAATTTCGGTGGTTTTATGTTAGGGCTTTGGAAATTATTTAGGAATTATGGATGTTAGGTTATTCTTTAAAACATTTAGAGATTTTTTGTGATAAAGTTAAATGACAAATCGTGAGTTTAATGAAGTAAGGGCTACTAATGTACTTTGAGAGACTTTTAATATTGATTATTGGTCTAAATGCAATTAAAAATATGTTCCTGATCATATAGGATGTTGTTAGAATTGAGAATATAGAATTGTGAAAATAGTTTCTTATATGCTTATAATAAGATATAAGATAATATAAGGATCACAATTGGATTTTCATTTTTTATCAACAAAAGGTATATTTCCTTTTCTCTATTTTCTTATTAACATGTATAATCATTTGTTTAAAAATCATTCCATACATCCATTTTTTAGTTTTGTGGTTTCTTTGTTTAATATATTTTAAAATTGGGATAATGCTATAGGAAGTATCAGTTAAACTATTCCCAATACCTTTTCATTTTATAATTGCATTTAAAAAAATGTTGCTTGTTTATAATAAGGTTTAGAACATCTCTTTAATATTGACATGACAGATGTTGAATATAGATATTAAAGCAAACATATATATGCAAACATTCAAAGATAATTTGTAAAAATTAAAGCTATTAAGAAGATTGTGTGAAATGTGATAAGCTCATATACCTTTAATGATTTTGACTAGTATATGATTGTTTTATTATTTATTGCATATATCTTAACATCGGTATTTAATATATTTGGAAAATTAGTTAAATGTCCAGTTTTTATTTCTACAGTGTAATTTGTTTTCTAGGATTTATATGCCTTTAGGATAGGTTTAAGACTGTTAGAGGTTATTAGATCTTTATAATTATCAAGGCATGCTTAATTTTTCTTTGGGAGTTTCTAATTATTTTCTATGGTTTAATTTGTTTTTTAGGTCATTATATGCCTTTGGGTTTTACCGATTATGAATTTGTTCAAGGCATGCTTATTTTCTTTTGTCTAGTAAATTGAATTTGTTTAAGGCATGCTTTTTGAGTTTGTGACTTGATAGGTACGTGAAACAATTAAAAAGTATTGATAAAACAAACCATGACTAAATGTGACATGTTGTTGAACAATCAAAGGAGGCTGTGACAAGCTAGTTCTGTTAATGATTGAGATGAATACAAGTGAAATGATGAAGAGATTTAACAAGAAAATAAAGGGAACAGAGACTTATGGTGGGTCCATTTTTCCCAAGATTTAGAAATATTTAAATAAGTACAAACCACATGCCATTGACTGGATTCCATACCTTAATGGTAAGAGATTATTTGAAGTTAACCATATGTATTTCAACAATGTGTAGTTGATTTTTGCAATAACATTTGCACATGTAGGAAATGGGATTTGAGCGAAGCTCCTTATCAGCATGTTTGCATTATAATGAGATACACTGATGGCAAACCTAAAGAACATGTGGACTTATATATAACATGGAAGAAAAAATTTTACCAGCATATACATGCAAGGTTTTTTTTTGGTCCCTTGTAAAAAGTTTAGTCAATTCCATGTGAAAACTAGACTGTTAAAATCTATCTATCATAATATAAGAGAAGATTTTTAAGGCCAAAAAAGGTGAGAACTAAGGAGGCTAAGAGGTGCAATTATACACAATCTTTTTCTATGTAAATTATTAAGAGAAGATATTCGGATGTTCCAATAAAAAGATACGAAAAAATCGTACTCAAAGACTATAAAAGAAGAAAAAAAATGCCTCGGAAGAATTAGAAAGAGGTAATCAAAATAATATGACTATGTTAAAACTTACTGAGAACATAACTTGAAATAGAAAACTTTAACGTACTAAAATCCAGATAAAAGATCCCTCGTAAAGGGATTCTTGTAATTCTTATCGTAGTTAGCCTAAACTTATAAATAGAGCAATACTTACCTTTTAGGATTTAGCTTGAATTAGAAATAATAATAATAATATACAAGTTTTCTGGTTTAATTTCTCTCTATATTTACTGACGGATTTTTATTTCATTACAATTTGAAAATTTTGTCTATAATTTTACCGAAGGAACATAATTTTTCGTCAGTAATTACCAACGGTTATGTTTCCGTCGGTAATTATTCATTGTTAAAAACTAATTTTCTTGTAACGGAAGTATATGCTTATATAAAAAAAAGCTCAACAAATGAAAGGAAAATAAGAAAACAAGGTACATAAAGACATTTGTTGTAAGCATATACAAATACCAATTAAGGAGTTCCCAACGCACTCCATATCAATATTGCTCTAACGGATGTGAATCCATAAGCCTTTATACTTCTGTATATGAACATAAGACGATCACGATAATGAGAAAGCTAATAGGAGGCCAGAAGTTTCTGCAGAAAAGCTTATTACAATAGAATGATTGGAAGAGAATTCATCTTAGTTTATTGAGTAAAACTGCAACCAAAATAGAGAAAAAATATCGAAAAATATAAAATCATAAGAACTCGATGTGACAAAGATTCAGCAACATCCTTATGACGTGGTGAGAGCTATACATTGTAAGAGCTTTGATATTTTTGAGAGGTTGCTTGCTTCTCTTTACCATGATGATCTTTGGAATAATGGATGTTACACTCCCCATCTGTTATTCTGAGCTCTGTTGTATTTGTATATATGTCCATAATCTATCTGCTACAGTTCATAATCCAGCTGAAGGAGTGGCGGGACAAAGAAGAGGAATAAGGGAAACGACTCAAATGAGCCATAGGATAAAAGATGAAGTAATGACGAATTGTATCAAAGAGAAAGATTAATGGAATGATCTCGTCAAGAATTGTATACGAGTAAATAATACAGCTTCTGATTATGAACTCAACGAATTAAACAAGTCTTCTTTCTGCTTAATTTTCTCTCTCTCTTGCTTCTCTTCTTTCCGTTTTCTCAATTCTTGATAGCAGTAACTGTTTCTGTCCTAAATCATAAACCCAAGTGATAGAAAAGTTAGAACTGAATACCTGTCTTTTTATCCGCTCAAGTCTCAACTTCTCTGCTTTAGCCAATTCATATTCTCCATTTTCTAGATGTTTCTGACCTGGCCTCAGCCTTGGGTCTGTGGGAGCCAATGCCTCTAACAAGCCAGGAGTAAGTTCATTCAAAGATATTGCAAATGAAGTGAGATTGTACCTTGTCTTGGTAATTTATTTGTCTCTTTCCCACATCAAGACAGCTTCACTCATAGGATCATAACCCTTTGGCTTTTTAATTGGATCTCCCAACACATAGTACATTGCTTCATCCCACTTTCCCACCAACATCACTACTCTCTCTCCAGTCCTATTGTTTTGTACAAAGCCATGAACGCATATTTTAAACACCATAGGAAAATATGAACACTAAACATTTCCATATTCTCGATGGGTCAGGGGAACGGAAGACTGAAAAAGATCGCAACATTGATCAATGCAGTGAAATAATATCAATTATAACACGAGAAAAAAAATATGCCTGGTGAGCATTTCGATCTAAGACAGACTGCTCTTTGAACTTCAGCTTACAGGAGTAGTTGCCACTGCCTTTAATATGATGGTACCATAGTGGTTGCAGTAAATTTTTCCTATCATTATGTTGTATATATAAGTGGTAATCTTGCTCCAGTGAAAAATCTCACCATCCTCTAGCTGCAGAGTGAGAACACCAACAGGAACAAGCTGAATAGAGCGTCCCCAGAACTTCCCTTTAAGGTTGGAGTCTCCTCAGAATTTCCAGCCGCTTCCCTCACAGTGACAAGCAACAACGGTTGGGTGGTGACTCGCTTGAATTTAAAAGACTTGCAAGGACTTATTTCAAGGATAAGATACAATGTGATAACCTTCTTATACATTATTTGTATAATCAGACAATGGAAGGAGTGTTCTATTTCCATCCTGTCTGATTCTCAAGAACTTATTAGCACTCAAGATACAGTAAAAAGAGTGTTACTTTTTCAGAGAAAAACCGGTGTCCTTTGTCTGGATAGTCAGCCTCGTATGTCTCCCCTAATATAGGGTTGAAGGGCTTACACTGTCAACCTTCTGTTGAGGCATAGCCAGATACAGCAAAAGCTGCTATACATAGAATTCTCATGTTGAGGCATAGCCAGATACAGCAAAAGCTGCTATACATAGAATTCTCATCAAATCATTTCCCTGCTCCAAAGAAGTTCTACTCAAAAAAAAAAAAAAAAAAGCATTCCTAATAGAAGTCACTACAACAAAAACAACATTTGACAACGAAAAAATTAGTCACTAAAAGTTCCAAAATTGTGGCTAATAGTAATTAGTAATAATTTATATTCATCGAAAAAAATATCCCCAAATTCCTGTAACTGAAAACCATAGGCAACGTTTTTTACTAATCATCGCTAATAGGTTTTGCCTATGCTTTATTTTTGTAGCTAAAAACTATTAGCATCGTTTTAAAAAATCATTGCTAATACATCTCCGCTACGTTTAATTTTCGTAGCAAAAAAGTTTTAGCTACATTTTCAGAAACGTTGCAAAAGATTTTTAGCTACGTTTTGTAAAATGTAGCTAAATTTTTAGTATACATTTTAACGAAATGTTATACCATATTAATTATAATTATTTATACCATTTTAATCCATATTATTGTATATAATATTTAGATTTTTTGTTAAATTATTATATAAAAATATACTACAAAATTAATTAATAATTTGAAGCATTGTATATAAAAAATAATATATCATTAAATTATACCCAAAAAAAATTCTTGATATCCAAGATTTTAATTACAACTTTAACAATTCTTATAGATAAAAATAATAAGTATAGAGACTATTTTATAAATTATAAATGTTGAGATTACAAAAAAATTACAACATGACCAGTAGCGAAGCTACATAAAAGGGATTTGCCCACCCTCAATTTTTTTTTAAAAAGAAAATATATATGTATATAGAAGTTGCCCACCCTAAAAGAATGTCGTTGCCCATGGTGGATTGGATTAAAAAAAACTATATATATATATACCTTGCCCCCCCCCCCCTGAAACAAATTTTTGGCTTCGCCAC
>JANZLD010000003.1:19894693-19911962 GCA_026413575.1 Erythroxylum carthagenense | reverse complement strand
GAGGTTTTATTAGAAGTGAATGTATCGTAGTGCACCCTCATCATAGGGTATGTATCGGTATGACCTACGGGCGTACCAGTGTATACTCTACGGTAAGGGGGCGCTACAGTTACTTATTTGTTGAATAGTCAGATCCTGCTCCTATTAACACAGGGACAAGAAGTGTAACAAAAGGTATAACCCACGAATAATGATATATATGTTCCTTAATTTTTTTATTTTATGTCTTGTTTCTGATTCATCAACTTTTTTTAGGAAGAATAGGAAAGATCACGCAACTAAGTCAAAACAAGCAAATCCAAATAGCCAAATTCTTATAACCTAGAAAAATGGGAAGGACAAATGAGCCAGTTATTGATATTGTTGACTGTTAATGTTACTTCTACTAGATTGAAGTACTAGCATAGCATGCATGTCCATAGAGTGTTACAGTTTCCTTTTAGTGGGTTCACTCGAAAAAGAAAAAGATCAAACAAATAATCAATTCAGTATTTTCTTCATACTGCACTACAAGCCTCTCCTATTGCTCTTTGCTCCCTTTCAGTTCATCACTTATCTCATTACTATGCGTGCCGTGCAAATGTAGCCTTTCCGGTTTCTTCTTTTTTAGTCGAGACAGACCAAGCTTATTTCCATTGATATGAGGTGCCAAGCTATGTGCTTTCTTTGCTTCATCTTTCTCTGTCACTATGGATTCCCTTTTGTCTTTAGTTGAATTAGATTCGATTTTTGAAAAGGGATACCACACTATCAATTTCCCAAAGTCACCCATAACTGGGGGGACTTGGGGAGTCACACCTGTGATTGGGAAAAGTCCCTCCCTGGGGGTAATCACACCCATGACCCTCCCCATTACACTACCCAGTCATGGGACCCTCCCCATTACACTACCTTTAAATGTATAAATACCCATCTTTACTCATCTTCACATTATTTTTCTTTACTTCTTCTCCACCTGCAGACCCAATCTCCATCCCTCACTAACACACGCCCCTCGCCCAACGCACGCCCGTAATAGGTTCTTGGTGACCACCACATAACTGTGCCACTACTCCAATTAATGTTGCAACCTCGTGCATCCACCAAACCAACCTAGTAGGAGCACAAACGTCGCCTCTACTTACGCAACCAGTTATGCCTCAAAGAATGAAACAACCCAAAGTTCCCTCATCTCCACCATAAGAGCCTAATTATGGTATTCCATGCCTCAACTTTCAAAGTAGAGAGCACCAACAAAGGTACCCTTTTTGAAGGATTGTAAAACTATTCATATTAGATTTTTAGATTCTCAAGCACTTATTGAATTAGGAATATTTGATTAAGCCCACGAATTGTTGTGAAATATAGGTTGGAAACAATTTTCTGAATTTAGGAAAAATTCATTTGTATAATTGACATTAGAGTTTCTGACCAGTTTAGAATTAGTTCGTGAAACTAATAATAGGGACATGCGTTAAGTCTTAAATTTTGATTAATGAATGCATGTTATGTAATCACTTTAGATGTACTTACTACTATTTTTGGCTTTCCAAATACTGATTTCTATGAATATCCTAACGATTTTGTTGCTAGCAACTTTTGTTCACAATTGACCAATTTTAAGAAAATGTTTTCCATCAGCTATCTTGGACCTTGCACTTCAATATCTTCATTTGTTTTTAACTTTTACACTATTTGGTAGAGGAGATAGCAATAGGGCAGTTTCTAAAACTGAATTATTTATTTTGTGGTGTATGGTACATGTTAGGCCCTTTAATGTCGATAGTTGATTAAGTCTGCACTTAGATGAAGTGGCTTAATCTAGTGCAAGTAAAATAGTAGTTGGGGCATTTATGACCCAAATTGTAGAACACCTTAGTTTGCTAACAGAGAGAACACCCATACCTATGCAACTAGTTTTGGGCAACTTAACTTTCGACTTGAAATCTTTGGTGTTGATGAAGGTTATTAGGCGGCAAGGTGATCGCTATGTTCTTATCTATGATGACACAAGGAAGTTTTGAGCAGTAAACGAGCTCGAGTTGTGTAAATGGAAGCTTCAGAAGAAGATGATGTTCCACCTCCCCAACCTCAAAATATGCATCTAAAATCTTCATATAGTTTCATGAAGTATTAATCATAGATAAATCAATTGGTAGCATTTGAATGACGAACAAATGACAGGCTCCATAACATCGAAGCTAATGTGGCAAAGATTCGAACCTTCATGACCAATTTGAATGCTTACTTTGGATAGCCTCCGCCCCTATCTTAGTATCGTTTTTCTAACCTTTCCCTTTTTATTGGTTGTTGTTTTAATTTCCTTTCATTTTCATCTTTGTCCTTGTTTTCATTCTTTTACCTCTGAGATCACCCTTTCATTTTCTTATCACATCGAGCTAAAGTGATGTTCAACTGCTACATGAGTAACAGGTTAGAACAAAAAAAAAAGATTATTTGTGTCTTGTGTGTTTATTTTCCCATTTAGTAGTTAGAGATGCATAATTATTAAATGGACTAAATCTAGATTAGAAATGCATAATATGAGTGAATGAGTATACTTACATGCTTAGACTAATTGACCTGGATTTCGGTTAAAAGGACATTGGCCTATTGTGATAGATGAATGACATCTTTCATTTGGTAAGATTTTGAGCTTTTTTGAAATATTAAACACCAAATTCTATAATTCTTTGTCCAGAGTGTTCTTTTATGATTAAGGAACTCCAAAACTTGCTTGCAAATACTAGTTAAGATCACACAATCTTATGCAAATATTGAAATGATGAAGGCAATTAGGATTTAACACTTTTGCTTAAAAGGCCACCATGATTTTACCTTTAGTAAACCCCTTTTGGGCTTAAACATGACACGTTTTCTTTTTTTAAACCCAAATATGAGTTTTGACCTTGATTATTCATTGTCTTCTTTATACTTAACATAAGGCAAGTTGAGCATTTAAATGATTAGGGAATAAGTGTGGGGAATCATTAACATATAGTTCGTTATTATATTAGGGATGGGTATAATTGTGGAGATTTTCACTTCTCTTTTATATTTCTCTTCTCTTCATTTCCTTGTTTTAGAATCATAAATACAAAAAAAATGACAAATATACTAAAAAACAAGAAGAAAAAATAAAAAAAAAGAGAGAGAAAAGGAAAAGAAAAGAAAAGTAAAAGAAGAAAGAGAAGATGAGTAGAAAATGAAAAGAAGACTAGAGCAAAGAAAAAAATGGAAAGTGTTAATTTTGTTAAGTGAGTGGAAAGAATTGAGTATTTTATGGTCATTCTTTTGTATATGTTTAAATGCTCAATTTATATTGTGGTTTTAGACTACAATTTTCCTTTTTCCTACCCTTAGCTCAACTCCATTACAACCTAAATAAAGACCTTTGGATTAATGCTTGTATTTCATATGAGTGGTGGAGATTGGATTAGTAAGCAACTTTATGATAGATGCCTTACATGAAATGAACAATAAATGAATACATATCTTACCTTTAAATGCTTGAGAGGATGAAGAGTTGATTGAGTAACTATCACACTTGTTTGATGGTTCTTTTAATTGAAGTGCTTGTTGATTTTGGCTAAATATACAAAGAATAACTTGTTCCTAGAGTATTATGACTTTCAAATTCTTAAGTTGTGTTTATTGAAATAATTGTTGATATCTTTTACTATTAGTTGGGAAAATTTTTGTCTATTGTCTAGTATTGTTTGTTTTGCTTGAGTAAAATCGAGGGAAATGTTGGAAAATTTGTAGTTTATATTATTTATTTTCATATTCATGTATTTGTTTGTTTTGTTTAAGTAGAAGCAGGAAAATATTGTATTGAATTTAGTTTGATTGTACTCCAATTCATATGGTGAAATTTGTTGTCATTTGAATAAATATGAATTAAGTGAAATCGAGTGAAAGTTGTATGAATATTAATTGGATTAATTTGTAAATACGGTAGATTAATTTGCAAATGCGGCATTAAGTTAAACCATATTACAACCTACCTACACGGTCGTGCAATTCACGAAGTTAATTCATACACGATCGTGTAAGTTAAGTCACAACCGTGCAAGTTAAGACATCGGATTGAAGGTTATTTTAAAATTTAATCAAGGATTGCATATAATGCAACCTCGAGACATTCTTTTTGATGAACCAAAAAAAATGAAATTAAATTCCTAAGTAAATAAATGCAATGTAGGCTAAACTATAGAATGAGGTGTGATTTGATCAATTACCACTAAAATTTGCTATGAATTAGAATAAATGTAAAGGACTTGTTTTTGGTATTTTAAATTTAAAATGAGTGATATGAAATAGTAGTGAGTGAATGTAAAAAGAAGAAAAACACAAGTAATTAATAACGATAAATGTAACCCTCCACTTCAATAGCGCAGGCAATCATTACTCAAACAGATATTAGAATTAAAACAAATGGATCAAGAGTTATAATCAAGCTTTTAATCCAACAACTGAGTCACCTCAAATTGTTACAAAAATATTTTTTAAAATCTCAATCTACTAACTGCCATCAGAATAGTAAAATAGAACTAAGGATACTAAAATCAATGCTCAATTTTTACTCAATAATTAAGGAAACAGAATTAATACCAGCAACCAATATAACAAACCAAACATTCAAGCCACCTTAAATAATCACCAAATATTCACAAAAATCTCAATACAAAGTCTTGACCTAAAACAAAGTAATGAAATTAAACCAAAATCAGCACAATATTAGTTGTTAAATGATAACACAACTACAGGAATCTTCCAATTGAAAGATATAATTCATACATAACTCCAAATAATTAAATAGTTATCTTAAGACCTAGGAATCACTAAATAATTAAATGGGTAGAAGATAAATGCAACTTAAACTCCCTATGAAAACTCAAGTTCTTGCCATTGCCATTGAATTAGAGGATTAAGATGAACTAGCCACGAAATTTCATAGATGAAGCTGTCAATAATGAGCTCCAATGGTCAACCATAGAAGGTAGAAATGATGGTTTGGATTTGTGGGAGATGAGGGTTCGGATTTTGTGGGAGATGATCGAAGAGAACTGAAACCTAGATCCCCTTCCTCTGTAAAACACCTCCGTCCAATCTCTACTCAGACCACGCACCGCTCGAACCTGCACCAACTCCTCACGTTCCTAGACCATGCACACCTGCACTAGTTCCTCATGTTCCCGCGCGCCTGTCACCAACTCTTGTATAACTTGATGTGGCAATTTAATTTCTTAGTTTTTGGTCCACTCACACTGTTCAACCAAAGCCTAGACCTCCCATTTTCTGCTTTCATGCTGTTGTTTCTCCTTATTCCAGACCATGCTGTCATTTTTTTTTTCTTCTTTCTCCCACCACGCACGTTGTTGTTTCTTCTCTTCTATTTTTCCTGATCACACACGCTATCATTTTTCTTTTCTCCTTTATTGTCTCAAAGTTGTCGTTTTTGGTCATATGATGCTTGCACTTATGCTTCTCTTCTTCAGCTGTTTTTAATGCATTGGATCACTACTTATTAATTTATTTGAACACTAATTTCTCCAAGTACCATACAATAAAAATTACAAATAAAATAGCATCAATTGCTCAAAATTAATTTATCACAGTTAAACACAAATTAGATGTAAGGCACAATAATTTAAATAATAATTAAATAATTTCATAAAGACCAATTATAGTGACAAAAACTCATCTAATTGATATGAAAAAATATATAAATAAATGAGTTTGTCAACGACAGTGCAAGTTAAGTCACGATCGTGACTAAAAACATTTAACCTCTAAAATCTCATAATTACATATTATTTTCTTAACTTTTTTGCGATATATGAATTATATTGTAATAACATATAATAAGAACATATTACTTTCTTAACATTTTGTAGTAAATGAATTACATTGCAGTACATAAATAAACTTCAGTCTACTAACAACAAGATTCGCGATTTGAGTTAAATTTGTTTCAAACTCCTATTTTATAAATACAAAACTTTTCGCCAATAAGAGAACAACCACAATTCTCGTTGAAAATACCAAAAACTCTCAAATTGTTTGTTTCTCTCAAATTTTCAAAATTAAATGTTTGTTGTGTCTATCAATCAAAATGTATTTTAATTAATTAATACAATTATAAACATAAAATACAATTATTAATAACTATTGAAATTAATACAAAAACTTTCTTACGGAAAAGATAAAAAGAACCGATATCATAGAGTGGACTGTGGAGCCTTCGTTTTCATGTAAGTGATATATTTTCTGAAAATTTCTATTAAGTTAACACACAACCTATTAACTTTGTTGGCACTAGTGCTTGGAAAAATAAAAAATAAAAAGAATAGACTGAAGTTTGTTTAAAAGACCACTATTCGTAATTGTCTCTAAACAAAAACTTTCATTACTCTTTTTGCAAAGATGATGGTTTAAGGAATTTTATACTAATTTAATTATGTTAAAGTTAATTCTATAAAAAAAAATTAATTGATTTTGCGTATATTTTTTAAGATAAATAACATAGGATTCCAAGCATTTTGATTAATCCATCATAATACTTGAAATGCATTATGTCCAAAAACTAGTAGACGAATTGAGTTCCTTTAGTTGGATTCATCTCTAGGGGAAGAAAACAGAAAACAGAAACTCAGGGCGGCTTCTTCTTCATGTTTTAGGAAATAATTTCTTTTCTAAAAGGCGATGGCAGGAATTGCAGAGACATTTATGATGTGACCATAATTGATAAGCCACGAGGTGATTTTCTAGGTCCCAAATGATCAGAAAAAGAAAAAAGAAATTGATCTCGCAAGCTAGAGTGCACCGACATTTAGGCAAAAGCGATACAAACAAACGGCAAGTCGCACGTTGCGCGAAAACGAAACGCCACTCTATCAGAGCTTTGGTCGACTGCGAGAAATATTCACATATAAACCCCACCATCCTATCAATACCACTCGATTTGAACAATCAAGTGGGTCCCGCATAAATTAGCAATCGGATGGATAAGAACCCTCCGGTTACTGACAAAAGTAAGCATTTGAAAACGAACCCACGAATAAGAAGAAAGATACGAGACAGAGACGGCGTTGGATTTTCTGGGTGAAGCGTTGATTTCCAATAAAGTTGTCCATCGAGAGCGAGAGATAAGAAGAGGAAAACATGGAAACGTTAATGAGGAGGAGAAGAAGAAGAAGTGATGATCTTATGGGTTGTTGTTGTTGTTGATGATGATGAGATGGTTAAATTATACACCAACTACTTGAAACTACCATCGTCGTTGTTATTGCTGTTGGGTCGCTGTTTTCACTTAGGATCCAAGTCTCTCGCACCATGACCCTATTGCTTAAACCCTCTCGTGTATCATCGTCGTAGATCCATTACCGTCGTTTTTTCCGTCGTCGTCCGTCTCCCGCTTCCCATGGACGCGACCTCTCGCCCCGCCGTCGTTATTGACAATGGCACTGGGTGATTACAGTAAACCTGTTTGTTGAAATGCGTTAGGAAAATTATGCTTCTTTGTTTGTGTTAATTTTTGTTGGGTTTTACAGGTACTCCAAAATGGGATTTGCGGGAAATGTAGAGCCTTGTTTTATTTTGCCGACAGTAGTAGCTGTTAACGAGTCTTTTGTGAACCAATCTCGGAGCTCTTCTAAAGCCAATTGGTTGGCTCAGCATAGTGCCGGTGTTATGGCCGATCTGGATTTTTTTATAGGAGAGGAGGCGCTTGCTAAATCGAGATCCAGCAATGTATACAATCTCAGTTACCCAATTAAGCACGGTCAAGTTTACAATTGGGACGCAATGGAAAGGTATTGGCAACAGTGTATATTCAATTACTTGCGGTGCGATCCGGAAGATCATTACTTTCTTTTAACTGAAAGTCCGCTCACCGCACCGGAGAGTCGGGAGTACAGTGGTGAGATTATGTTTGAGACGTTTAATGTTCCTGGGCTTTACATCGCTGTCAATTCTGTGCTTGCTCTTGCGGCTGGGTACACCACATCGAAGGTTGGTATTCACAAATGGGTTGTTTGATATAGGCAGTTTTGATTAATTTAAGTTTGACTTCTCATGATTAGTTAGGATCTTATCTTGAAGGTTGTTATTTTAGCTTTTAATCCTGCAATTGAATTGGCTTTACTGTAGAAACGAGAATCCCTTATCAATTGGAGATTGCCCATAACTTTCCTATATATATCTTTATATTTGGTGTGGTTGAAGCAGTTGAATTGAGCTAACTGTTTGCTCTCTAATCTG
The DNA here is from genome assembly GCA_026413575.1 of Erythroxylum carthagenense. Lineage (NCBI taxonomy): Eukaryota > Viridiplantae > Streptophyta > Magnoliopsida > Malpighiales > Erythroxylaceae > Erythroxylum > Erythroxylum carthagenense. The sequence continues at coordinate 19,903,718 of JANZLD010000003.1, read as the reverse complement.
TTTCTTTATTTACTTCAACTTGTTCTGAGGAATGTCTTATTGAACAATATTCCACATCAATCAAAATAGGTTTGGAATTGACATTTTGAGTAAAGAGGGGATTGAATTATGTGGATGACAGTTTGAGGAGTCTGGTTTTAATGAAAATTATAAATAATTAGTATCTTTTATGAATTTATTTGAGTTTGGAATCGTTCAGTGCATTTTGAAAGTATGCCCTTACAAGTTTGTATTGGTAGGATGTTTCATGAAAGTTGTGATGAGTTGTGAGCCGGGGATCTACTCTCAAATTTTGTCGACATGACTTCTTATCTTCTACTTTAGGTCACCAAGGACATTGTATGTGAGGTGCTATGATTAAAAATCCATTAAGTTCTGTTGATCTTTTAATAGACCCTCACCTTTCCTAAGACTGCAGACCATTTTATCTTATGCTTATTGTTAACAATATAATATTTTTCCTTTTGGTTGACATATCTTTTATCTGTATCATCAGTGTGAGATGACAGGGGTTGTTGTAGATGTTGGAGATGGAGCTACCCATATTGTACCTGTTGCAGAAGGTTATGTCATTGGGAGCAGCATCAAGTCAGTTCCTGTTGCCGGGAGAGATGTTACTCTCTTTATCCAGCAGCTTATGCGGGTATGCCATACACTCTTTAGAAATTCTGTAGCAACAGGCGCTATTAACTGTGCTTCCTGATATTGTTGGTATCCTGTATATTTTGAGGTTAAATGTTTATCTTAACAAGAAAGCATGGGGATTACACAGATTAGATGCTATGTCCATTAATGTTGTTTGCAGGCTTGTGCTCTGGTTATAGAGACAAATTTTGTACTGGGTTATTCTTCTTGTTGAATCCTTTGGAAGATTTCTCATAGAAGTCATTAATGGTCCAAAAATAGTGTGCTTATTTAATTTTTGATTACTTGTAGGAAAGGGGAGAAAATATACCACCAGAAGATTCATTTGAAGTAGCTCGGAAAGTGAAAGAAACATATTGTTACACTTGTTCCGACATTGTCAAGGTCAATTTTCCTTCAAAAATCAATTTAAAGATTAGCAACACCCCAGTTCTTGAACAGAATGGCTTCAAAAATTCAACTGAGAGTTGATGTTTTTCTGCCGTGCTATTTTATGCTTGCCGTTATATAGAATAAATTGTAACTCTTAGTCTCAAATGATTCCAGGAGTTTAATAAGCATGACAAAGAACCAACAAAATTCATAAAGCATTGGAAGGGTATTAAACCAAAAACAGGGGCGCCATACTCCTGTGATGTTGGCTATGAGCGCTTTCTTGGCCCTGAGGTCCATTCTTTGCTTTGTTTATGAAATTTTTTTTAGTGGGAGCCATTCTTGCATACTATATTAAAAGTAGAGCTGGAATTATATATGCAAGGCAGATAACTTGTTATTAGATGATAAAGTGACTGCCTTATTTTTTCTTATAGGATTCCCATTTGAATTGCTTTTAAAGCTCTTCCAATCTGATGTACAAAATTTGAAATATCTCTTGATACTTTCTATTTGACAGCGCACAAGAAACAGTATGTTCTTTAATTAGTCCATTTGGTGACATTCCTTTCAGTTGCTATTATGTCCACTTCTAGACTACAAACGCTATTTCTTATCTAGTTTTCTTGCGCTTAACCTGTGAAGTTTGTCTTGGTCACAGTCTTGTGAAACAACTTCTTGGTGTTTGCAGACACATCTTTTTCTGTAACTAGAATTATTCACCCCTACTTCTCCATTTTCTCCATGACCAATTACGAAACAATACTCAACTTTATGCCTTAAGTAGCGTGTGAGTTTATGCTCTAAGAACCACTTAGATAACTCTGGATATTTCTTCTTTGATATTTCTTCTTTGCGTTCAAAATATACTGTCAAAGCTCCCTTTTTTTGACTGTTTCTTAATTTTTACCAGGTTTTCTTCAATCCTGAGATCTATAGCAGTGACTTCACCACTCCGTTACCAGCTGTAATAGACAAGTGTATTCAGTCAGCACCAATTGACACAAGAAGGGCTTTGTATAAGGTAGTGTATGTGTACGATATGACAATTGTTAGAACCATACCAATAGACGTGATACATTTTAATGAAACAGCAAATCTTTTACTTTTGTTGTCCCATATTTAGATTGTCAATAATTAAATGTTAATGAAATTTATTCCGCTGAAAGGGGTGTTGAATTATTTTGTGATCCTAAGAATTTTGTAGATTTGCTCATTGCTGCTGTTTAACACATCATCTAATCACCTTATGACGTGGGTTTTTAACTTAAACATGGGTTCTTGTTTTTGTTCAAACATTTCCATGAAATATTTTTTTCATAAAGTCCATCATTTTGTAAGCTGAATCATTTGATTGCGATTGTCTGGTCATTTTGCTTTTCTTCTGTGATGTAGGACAAATAGAAGCATTAAATAGTAGTTAAAATTCACAAAATTAGGAAACATGGCTGATGTTAGGCTAATGGAATATCAAGTTTCAGGTTTAGATTTTACCTTGGAATGCTGAAATTTCAGATTTAGTATAGCTGGGTTTTTAGGGTTTGATTGGTGGAAATTTTAGGCTAGGATTTTAAGGTTTAAAATGGCTGGAAATTAGGTTTGATATGGCTTGAATTTAGGGTTTTGATTGCTGGAACTTTAGGTTAGAATTGCTGGCATTTAGTGAAGAACACAAATAAGAAACTAAATCACTGCCAGAGTCTAAGAGTTGCTCTTAGAAGCAAGCATCACACTTTCTAATTGAAAACTTAAATTTGTAAAAAAAATTTAGGATATGTTGTTACTGACGAGTTCAGTACGTACATATTTATAGCAGTTCTTAGAATCCATATTCTAGTACGAAAGGATTTCTAGCTAAAATATCAAAATTGAATCTTATTCTAATAAGGATTCTTTAGTCTTAAATAAGCTTTAAGTCCTAAACAAATTATGACAACATGTCTAATTATTATTCCCTATCTAACAAAGACAACTTGGTATAAAGGAACTTCCTCGGCTCTTGTTGTCCTTGCTGTCACTTCAATTTCCCATTCTTCATTCCCCCAAATTAAAGCTTGTGGTTGACTAATTTGTCCCCTTTTTATTTTGTTTATAAACTCTGAGCCCTTTTGCATCATTCTCTGCATGTGTATTTAAGTTTTCCTAACAACTCCAGTTGATGTTCATTTTGTTTCAGAATATAGTGTTGTCTGGAGGATCAACCATGTTCAAAGACTTCGGCAGAAGGCTGCAGAGGGATCTGAAGAAGATTGTTGATGCACGTGTTCTTGCATCTGAAGCCAGACATGGGGGGGAAATCAAAGTAAGTTTTTAAGTTTGTCAACTGTCTTGTGAAGTATGGATGCATTAATTAAGATGCCTGAATTTTTTGTTTATTTGGGTCCTTAGGCTCACCCTGTTGAGGTAAATGTAGTCAGCCATCCTATCCAGAGATTTGCAGTTTGGTTTGGAGGTTCAGTACTTGCATCAACACCTGAATTTTTTGCGGTATATGTTCCTTTCTTAGCTCAAAATTCGTTGTTTGTGCTCTGCTTTTTCACATGATGGTGCTAGAATGAGTCTATTGCAGTCCTAGTTTATTCATCACTTACTTTCCTTTTGGTAACTTTTATATCTCCAATCTGCTTGTGTCTATGTCCTCATGATCCAAACCAAGGTTAAATTTAAGAACACTTTTATGTGACTTTTTATGTCAAATGTCAGAGTATCTTTATATTGGGGTGGTGATGCCTCTTGATGTCTCTTATTAGTCAACAATTGATTGACCTGCAGGATTTTACCATCTCATGTGCCTTACATTAGAGAAATAACTCATACCTTATGCTGTAATTGTATGGCCGTGTTTGGGCCCTAGACTGAAACGTCCTTTGTATGTGCAGGCTTGCCATACAAAAGCAGAATACGAGGAACATGGGGCAAGTATTTGCCGCTCAAATCCTGTTTTCAAGGGAATGTTTTAGGTGCAAATACCCACATCGGACGTAACCTGTGAACCACTGCTACTGTTTGCATTTTCAGATGGCTATGTCTGCGTGCAACGCTTTTCGTCGCGGCATCTCTTCTGTGCTGCACCTTTATATACCTCCTTCATCCAACCCTTGGATGGTGTTCATGGGTATTGGTTGGATGTGTACAATATGGACACTGGAAATAACTGTAAGAAGCCCGGTTATGGTATTTAATTCTTTCATTGGTTAGATGCAGATTTTGTTTAGAGGTAAATGGGGCGCACTTAGTTGTCTTGGTATTAGCTCCTTTGGCACGTAAGGGTCAGATAGAAACTGTCGTTTAGATTAACATCATTTGAGCCGAATTTATAGTTTACAGCTCTATAGAATAGGAAGAAAAGATTACCTTCCTTACATTTTTCCTTGTTGATTATAAGTCAGTAATTGTATCCTTTTGTTTGCCAGAGGATGCTTGGAGCAACTTACAGACATTTCGTTTTTCTTTTTCTACAACATTTGTACTTGATATTGATCGAAGGTTTTGCTTCGTGTTTCTGTAACAATGGAAAGGTCATAAGTGGTTGTTACAGCATTGCTTTGATGAATGTTTTATCATTTTTTTCGGAATTCATAATTTCCTGTTCTATATGGTTTTTGGACTAACGTAACACTATGTGAAAAGAGACTGAATACACCAATATATAGTCATTTGTCCTATTTTAAGAAAAAAAAATAATTGCCATATATTAGTTACTAAGAAAATTATAATCAGCATAAACAAATGCAAGATTATAATAAGTCTAAATTAGTAAATCAGAATCATAGCTATCGGTGATTTACAAATATATCAAATTCATCGTTATTAGTTTCGTACCGTATCAACAAGGGACTGTTTAGGGAAGATTTCCTGTGGTCATGATCACAAATAGAATGATTTATGCTAAGCCACATGATTATCTCCGAAAAGGGCTTTGAAGCTTAGTTGTCGTTTTGTTTTTCAATGAAGTAAAACAATTTATATATCTTCACTTGTTTTTTCTTGAAAAGATCCCAATAAAATTTTCTTAAGTAAGAATGCATGTGCAAATGAAGCATGACACTTTGATAACTTTTCTTTTATTGGTTGAACTCGTAATTTAATATTAAATAAATCAAATTTCATCAGGTAATATTTAATGTTAAACTTGTTGATCAATTACCATAGAACATGTCAACATAAAGCGATCAAATATGATTGATGTTACTAATTAATTAGATTAATAAAGTTTACACACAAAGGTTAAGGTATTTTGTTTTATTTTCTTCATTTTTGAAATTATATTGGCTAAACATAAATAAATTGACCAACTTATTTATTCCCGTAAATTAAGTCACAAAATTAAATAATTTGAAATAATTAGTGTTACATCTTAAATCCTATCGAGTATATGACAAACTTTTATCTATTAATTAAGCTCGAATAGTTAAACTCCAATATCAAGCTATTGTTAAAAATATATATCTGTAAAAAAAATGTTTAATGTTTTAATGTAATTATTATTTATTATATGATAAAATTAAAATATTTTAAATACTATATGGTTCTTAATTTAATATTTGTATGATGATTAAATGATCTTTTCCATATTAATTGTAGCTATTATTTATATATGAAATATTTGAATATTGATGTTAATAACTTGTTGTTACTTTAAAATTTTATTATTATGATATTTGGAGACATGGTTGATGTAAAATTATAAAGTATACACTAAAATATTCTAATAGACTATTTTGTAATTTTAAAAAATTTAGAGATTATTTTATAAATTTAAAAAATTATCCAAAATAATATCTAGTATTGATCGATACCGGTATAACACCTAACTAAAACTTAATCCGATACTAAGATCGGTACGATATTTATAACATTGATCAAATCTTTTAGAAGGTCAAATATTCTGATTTTCTTACACTCCCCCTTAAAGCTGGAGAATAAATGTTTTCCATTACCAGCTTGCTAGTAATGTTTTGGAAAGTCAAGTTATTCGGTCCTTTTGTGAGCAGCTCTAGCATTTGACCATTCATAGGACCATAAGGTGTACAAATCAGTTCACTTTCAATTTTTTTTGGATGAAGTGCCAGTCTATCTCAACATGTTGTGTTTTGCCATGTTAAACTGTATTATTTGCAATTCTGATCGAAGATTTGTCGTCGCAACACAAAATTATAGGTCTACGCCTTTTAACTTGCAAGTCTTTTAAAATTTTCTTTATCCATGAGAGTTCACAAATTCCTTAAGCCATTGTATGATGATGATCACATCATCATCATTATCATAACACCCAATCTAAAGTCTCGCAATAAAGCGAAGTCAGGGGAGATCTGATGGTACGCAACCTTATTCTTACATAGTTGAGAGGTTGTTTCCGATAGACTCATATGCAAATGTGATAATAAAAGACTGATGTAGATTAAAGAGTAAATAAATAAAACTGACAAGTTAAATAATTATATAAATAAAATTACAATAAATACATAAATAAATAAAAATAAAATGTAACCAAATGATATACCTGATGGTATCTAAATCTGCTAGTTCCTGAAAGCTTGTCCAAACAAATACAATGTTTTCTTAAAATGATGGAGTTAAACTGAATTACTAGAAAGCCATGTGTTAAATTGAACTGAATTTCACCTCAAGCCATTGTATGAAATTCATATTATGCACTTGATCTACATACTACTGCTTGTTTTTTGCTTCTCTAAGTCACTAAATTTCCTCCAATCAAAGTACGTTAACCAGTTGTTGAGCATCGATATGATAGTGAACCAGCATAGTCTGCATTTGTGTGGGCTTCTATAGTTAATTATGCTCATCTTCTACACATGATTCCTTTTTTGGAATTGGCTTTCATGTATCGAATTACACTATAGGCAACTTGTAAATGAACTTTCTTTGGATTATGCATAAATTGACTTATCACGATCACTGCACATGTAGTATTGGGACGTGTATGAGACAAGCATATTAGTTTCTTAACCAGTTTTTTTGATACCTTCCTTTATCAACCAGTTCATCATCTCTTGCTTCACTCAACTGATGATTCTTTTCGATTGATCTATCAATGGGTTACATCTCATCATTCCTATCTCTTGTAGAAGATCTAAAATATACTTTTGATGGGAAATAAATATGCTTTTAGACCAAACCACTTTAATTCCTAGAAAATATTTGAGTTTCATAAGCTCTTTAATTTCAAATTCTTTTGCAAGTCTAGCCTCAATTTTTATAATTTCCTCATCGTTATCAGCCATCACAATGATATCATCAACATATATTATTAAAATTGTAACTTTCCTTGTTGTCGAGTGTCTTAAGAAGAGAGTATGATCCCATTGGTTTTGCTTGTAGCCAATATCTAGCATTACTTTTTCAAATTTTCCAAATTAGGCCCGTGGTGATTACTTAAGCTCATAAAGTACTTTTCTCAACTTGCATATTTAGCGATCCTTAAAATATTTCTCAAAACCTAGTGGAGGCTTCATATATACCTCTTCTTCGAGATTACCATGTAAAAAAGTATTTTTGACATCAAATTGCTACAAACACCAATTGAAATTAGCGATTAAAGATAATAGAATGTAGACTATGTTCATTTCCTACTTAAATCCCACTAATTTCTTGTCTTTTGGATGATCAACAATTTCCTATATATAATTTTTATTAAGCGCACTCATTTCCTCATTCATGACATGTTTCCAATTCTCATCTCTAAGTGCCTCGTTGAAGTTTTGGGGAATAAGAATTGTGTCTAAATTAATGAGAAAACAATAGTGTTTATGTGAGATTTTATTCAAAGAAACAAAGTGAGAAATAAGGTATTGAATGCCATTTCTAATTCCTATCCTAATAGCTATAGGAACATCTAAATCATTAACTAATAGAGAGGATAATTTTGACAGTGTACCTAATTTAGGAGTCAAATCTTGAACTTGCAAATTGAGTAGAATTGGGCTCTTTTCTCCTTGAGTAGATTAGGATAGGTTTTTTGACTGCTAGTTTTATAATTTGGGTTGATTATGATGTGTTAAGAGGTTGTTCCTGTGACTGATCAAGGGACAATGTAGGTGGTGAGTTTGAATTTTTAAGCTAAACAAGTTGAGACTGATCAATTTTAGATGACCAATAACTTGCAAATAAGGGAAACATAGCTCATGCTTTTTATATTTATTGACACTCTCCCCATAAAGATGAGAATATGAATAGAAAGGTTGCTTTTCAACAAAAATGACATCCACTAAAATGAAAATTTTACAAAAAGTAGGATGATAACACTTGTAACCCTTTTTGTGGAAGAGTAACCAACAAAGATGCATTTTAATGCTCTTGGATCGAGTTTTCCTCGGTTAATGTCATGAATATGAACAAAAACCACACAACCAAAGACTTTTGAGGGTAATTTGGAATCTATTTATGAATTTGGATCTTCCTCTGAAATAGACTTGTTAGACTTTTGAAACTAAGAACTTTATAGGGCATCCTATTTATCAAGTAGGCTGCAGTAAGCGCAATTCCCCCTAATAAGAATAAGGAACATTATTTTGAAATAACAATGTTCCTGTAATTTCTATGAAGTGTCTATTTTCCTTCTCGACTACCCTATTCTATTGTGATGTGTTAACGCAAGATGAATAATGATCAATTTCTTTTTTTAAGAAAGGATGACAAATTTTGGTTAAAGTAATCTCTTGCATTATCACTCTGTAAGTTTTTTATTCTTACTCAAAATTAGTTTTTGATCATTTGAAAAAATCTTGGAAAATTTTCCTCAACTTTAGATTTGTTTTTCATTAAATGTACCCAGGTTACTCTTGTACAATCATCTATAAAGGTAACAAACCACCTTTCCCCGGTAATGTTTATAATGTTAGACTATTTTATGTCCCATGTCACTTATCAATTTGAGTCCAATTAACGCACCCAAGATAATGGTTATTGGATATTAAAGACTGGGTCTCAAATGGGTCACAGACCCTTTTCCTCTCTCTTCCACTTACCAAAGGACGTGTCTTTTGGT